>JBBCBC010000009.1:22691754-23291754 GCA_037126765.1 Stenogyne calaminthoides | reverse complement strand
GATGACCAGACAAAATCAGCTGGAAGATCTGAGAAGCATGCTTCACAGGTAGAAAGCTCGCCGAAGCAATCTGAGGGAGAGCAGGGAAAAGACAAGGGAAAGGCAAGATCTCCATCACCCCAATCTCGTGCTCAATCACCAATCAGGACTCTCTCTGCTGAGCGCATGACCCCATCTCCTTCTCCAACAAGCGAACACGCCAGATCATCTGTTGTAGAACCAGATCGGACTCAGCAAATCAGCCAACAACCCGCTAATCTGCCTCCACCAGAAACTTCATCAACTCACCCACCTGTTCAATCTGAGCACTCTATTCCTGAATCCAGATCATCCAAGACAATCACTGGGAAGATGGCGCGGATGAGTATTGAAAGAGAGATCAATGATCTATATCCAGAATTGGAAGCCCATCCGGCTGTAAGGGAAGATGTATTGGAAATCCTGACATGGAGGGATCTCAGATTGAAGAATTTCTCAGATTTCATGATCATTATTGAGCAGATGGGAGATGTTGATGAGTTTGCCGATTATGACTTTGATATGAAGAAATCTGCCCGGGTTGGTTCACCAGCTGAATTAATTTCTGATGAGGCAGTAAAGGCATTGGTTTACAGAAAGCTGGGTAAACCTCTGACGATTAATCTGGAGAAGACTGATGCTGAAGTATCTAAATCTAAGGATGCCGAAATGGCTAAGGAAGGAATTGCCGATGAAGGTGGTCTTGGTGATGCAGTTCCAGACTAGCCACTGGAGGCAAAAGCAACTGAGGCAACCATTGAACTGCCTACTACAACTCAACTTCCAGCAGATCAGACTATCCAAATCATACCTGCTACACACATTACATCTGACCAGTTGAGGGAAATCAGACCATGCTTTAAGGATCTGTTGAAAGAGGAAGTTGAAGGAGTCTTGGCTAATTTGGTTAGCAATACAATATCTTATCAAAGGCAAGCTTGTATGCGTGAACTGAAGGATCAAGGGGAGTTTGCCATCTCCCAGATTGAAGCTTTGAAGGATCAATTTCAACAAACGATGACTGGGCTGAACAATGAATTCAAACAGTCCTATGATGAGAAGATGGCCAGAGTCGATCAACTTCAGGTATCTCTTCTAATGGCCACCGAAAAGCTGGAAAAGACGAAGGAGAAGATGGATAAACTGATTCTCACCTTTTCAAGTGCCATTGAAGCCGCAAAATCTGAGCTGGTATCCAAGATTCACGAACTAACTACTCAGACACAAGGGCTTACTGCTTCTGATCTCAATCAAGTCGTTGCTGTCAGTTTTGGCTCCCTGACTTCTCACCTAAATTCTCTTTTTGATCAAACCAAAAAGGGGGAATGACAGGTTGAGAAACCAACTGACTTCATCAGAACTACAGAAGAGCTTATTCAAATTGTTGAAGCATATGGCCAAAGATTAGATCATCTGGATCTGTTTGCAAATAAAGTTTCTAATAAGATGGAGAAATCAAGAGCAAGAAAGATGGCCGGAGGAGATGGACCTTCCAAAGCTGAATTTGTTCCCAAATCTGCTCAAGCAAGAAGAATTACAAGGAGCACAGCAAGTCAGATACAAGCTGATAAGGAAATTGCTGAAAAATTATCTAAGGAACAAATTGCAGAAGAAGCTCGACTGAGTGAGGAAGAAAGAAAAGCAGAGAAAATTGTTGAGGCTGAAGGATTGAAGAAGAGATATGCTTCGAGAATCAGGAAAGGTCAAGCTAGGAAACCAGTCGTGGAACCTCAGCTGTCAGCAAAGGTCGATGACATCATTCTTAAAACTGTTGCACATGCTAACAGATTCGAAGAATGGAACAAAATTAGAGGCGAATAGCTTTTGGATGCTTTTGTTCTGGACCTGGTGCCAAAGGAAGAATCACCAGATGAAGAATTTCTGAACTGGTTGAGAACAAGCATCCATAATTTTTGAAGTATCTGGAGAATGAGGTCAGGAAGATTAATGTAAGAATCTCCCATCAAGATTATGAAGTGATGGACTACACAAGAAAGGCGGATGGCTCATTTGACAGACTGGTCTTTCAAAGATTCTACTTTGACATCTTGAGAAAATCGCGCATAACTGATCCCCAGCAGATCAACGATGTCAAATGGAAGCTATATAGAATTTTCAACGTTCCACAGGATCTGCGAGAGATGCTGGAGGGTTACATACCCAAAGTTAGATGGTCAGAAGATTTTTTTTTTTTTTTTTGGATCAGTTGTACTTAATGCAGAACCTTTTCACATGTAATCTGTAACTGACAACATCTGATGAATGAAAAGTTTATTTTTACTGATCCTAAGACAAACTCTCATTGTCTTTTGATTATCTGTTCTTACTGCTTTATAAATTTATCAACTGTTATTGGTTTCTCAAATGTTTTGGTTTCATCAAAAAGGGGGAAATTGTTGGGAAAATTAGAGTTTTGATGAAAGTTCCAAAAACACTTGTAATAGGACCACTCAGACCTGTTAGCTGACTGGTGATCTAGATACCAGTTTAAGGTGACCAGTTGATAATGATTGTATAGAACAACTGATGTATTAAATAGGTCACATATTGAAGAGGAACTCAATACGTATAGGTTAAGTCTTGAAGACAAGTCAGAAGATCAGAAGATCAGACGAGTCAGATAGTCAGATGATCTGGTAATGACATGAAGCTGAAGAATCAGAAGACCTGAAGATCAGATGACTACCAGAAGAACAAGACCAGAAGACCTACATCAGAAGAATGAAGTAGAGTGCTAAGTTGAGCTAAGACAACTTCCATCAGATAACTCAATCAGGTAGACTGATCAGCTTTATCTGATCAGGTCAGCTCATATCAGGTGACAACTGGAGGTTCACCAGATCATACGAGTTAATCAGACAAGAAGAATGTCAACCTTAGTTGGTAAAACAAACACTGAACAAGTGTGTTGGGATAAATTTAGTTTTGATTATTATGACAAAACATCTTGTAATAGGACAAGTTAACTTGTATAGAAAGCTTGTGTTTCTAGACTTAGTTTTATTATTTACAGTAACAAGTTGAGGGGAACTCATCAAGAGAAGATGAAAGGCCGATCGTAAGCTAAGCGAGACTGATGAGTTCCATATAAACTGATGAGCTGAACAGGAAGAACCATGTTAATTTGTGAAGAGAAAGAGTGGATGCAACAGGTACCGACATAAATATTGACCGATTCCATAGCTTCAGAATCGACCGGCCGGTTCCGAATCGACGCGGCTTCTCAATCGATTGGGCCAGGTTTTAACCGGGACATAGCTTCAGAATCGATTCAGCTTCGAATCGACCGGGTGTGGCTGAATCGATGCAAGATCGAGGTTTAATCGATAAAGAAGATCGATGTTGAACGGGAGGTAAAGATCGATAGGCCGAATCGAGCGTAAAGATCGAGTGCCGAATCGATGTAAAGATTAATGCCGAATCGATGCGAAAGATCGAGAGCCGAATCGATGCAGTACTGCAGACTGGAATCGGCAGACTAAATTTCAAAGAGATCAGAATATAGGTATACCAGATTCGATAGTCGACGATTCGCTAGACACACAAAAAGCAAATGACAATAAGAAGATAACAATACATATATGAATGTGACATAAAGCCGCAAACAAAAAGGCAATAGACAAACAAAAAATTTGGAAGACTATTAGTATGGATTTGAATATTACTCTCCAACGGTAATATTCAAATCCACACTATAAATACATTGCACTATCTTCAAAAGAAGATGGATGGAGGATCTGCAAAGTGAAATTAAAGCCAAATATTCAAGCAACTCCATTCATAGAACACAGAGCAAGAAATACACACATATATTCAAAAGTGTTCTACCCTAGATCTAAGCACAAATGATATATCCTAAGCTTAGAGAGATTTTCCCATCCTTAGCATTGAGGCTAAACAAATGTAAGGGAAAATCTCAACCTAGTTGGAAACCAAACAAACCTTACCCAAATCAGTCGGTTAAGTTTGTAGGTGAGTGTGAACTCGGTAAACATCTAGCAATCCCGAAATGGAGGGTAGGCGATCCCGTGAGGGTGATAAGTCCCGTTTGAGTGTGAACTCGGTAAACATATGTTGGGTGTTGGACTAACACATTAAACTAAGTCCAGTTGGTTAAGTTGGTGCCCCTGATGATAGGGAAGAGTGGATGTAGGAGTTGGACTCCGAACCACTATAAAATCGTGTGTTCTTTACTGCTTTATGTTCATACTTGTCATATGCATTTGATTATAAGCAAAACACACACCGTTCTTAAAAGAAAAAAAAATCTGGAATTACTCTGCCCTCACCCCTGTTTTATATGCATCAAAATTTATGTTTTCGCTTCCGCACGCGCAAAATGGGTTTTCAAATCGGGACCTACAAAGTGTACTTGTTAACCAATGAGAATGAGACACGTATGCACAGAGCTGATAATGCGGGATTCGGTGCTGCACAGTCAAATGGCTAGAAAGGACAAACTTACATGCTTTCGGCCATGCAGTCCCTGAAGCACGTCACATCAAGCCTGCAAGCTACCTAAAATAGCCTGAGATTCAAATTGCTCTCCAACGGCTCTTTGATTTCAAGGTCTATAAATATGGGATCAACCTTCATAGTAAGGTCACGAAAATTATTATCAAGCTCAAGCTCAAGAAAAATTTTCGCACGAAGAACACAAATCAAGATTCATTCTAAGTGTTCATCCCATAAAGTTCTTAGTATAGAATTCTTATCCTTTAGCGTTAGGCTACTCAAATACTAGGATAGAATTCCAGTTGGAACACAACAAATCTTATACCCAAACCAAAAAGTTAGGTTAAGTTTGTTTAGCAAGATTTCAGACTAGGGTTTCTAGTTTCTGGTTTTTGGGATTGGTTGAGTGAGAACTCTTGAAACATCTATTGTACTGTGTTGGACTAACTCATTAAACTTAGTCCAGTTGGTTAAGTTGGTTCCCCTGCTGATAGGGAAGAGTGGACGTAAGACAGGTTGTCTGAACCACTATAAAAATCTGGTGTGCCTTATCTGATTTACCTGCTTTACACTTTGTACACTACTTGTTAAAATATTGCATGCATATTATGAGTCTGGATCAGATTTGTATCAAGCAACTCATCTGATCAGTTTGACACTTTGTCATCTGATTAAAAATAGATAACTCAGAATTCTGATTTAACAAAATTGGTTTTTCACACGGGTAAAATTTAGCTTCTGCACATCAGTTAAACTGATAGACACCGAACTGATCTGCCCTTAGGCGATCAGTAAGTTGGATATCAGTCCAAACTGATTCACACGCACTCTGATCAGAAAACTTGATTTTCACACTTGATCTCACGCAAAAGTTTTCAGAAGTCTATTCACCCATCCCCTCTAGACTTCTGCCCTCACAAAAACCCGTTCGGGACCTACACTACTCATAATATTGAAGAGTATGTCTTTGTTGAAGACCTAAACAAAATTAAAACTGAATTTCATAGATAATGAGCAATTACCTCAGTGTAAAGTATTTATACAATGTTTAACTCTCATACGATTGGTTGATATGCTAACAAACTAATAAACCTACAATTAATGAATAAGATATGTGTCATCAATTGTAGACTAAAGTATGAGTTGCATCCTGAACAATACTATAACATGCTTCTTTGCAAATGAAACTACCTATCAGCAAGAAGATTTAATTGAGAACGAAGCTTCTGAAATTGAATTGGAAATATGGATTTAGTTTACACATCTGTTGGTTGATCATCAGTTGGGACATATCGGATGTCAAGACCTTAGCTTGAACTTTTTCATGAAGAAAGTGAACATTAATTTCCACATGCTTCATTCTCGAGTGAAATGTTGGACTGAAAGTAAGAGTGGTGGCACAATGGTTATCGCACCATAAAACTGATGGTTTGGACATGAAGATACCCAATTCACGAAGAAAAGAAGATATCCACAAAAAATATGTAGTAGCAAGAGCCAAAGAACGACATTCTGCCTCCGTACTACTGAGAGCAACAATTGACTGCTTTCTTGAACACCATGAAAGCAAGTTGTTTCCAAGTTTTATATAAAAACCAGAAGTGCTTCTTCTACCATGTATGCTAGCTGCAAAATCTGCATTTGCATACCCTTGATGACAAAAATCAGATAAAAGAGAAAAGTATAAACCATATTCTAAGGTAACTTTGATATAACGAAGAAAACGCTTGCATGCTTTCCAATTGTTGTCCGTAGGAGCTTGAAGAAACTAACTCAATTTATTGACATAAAAAGAAATATCGGGACAAGTAAGTGTAATGTACCGTAAAGCACCTATGGCGTTGTGGAAGAGAGTAGGGCCTTTGAAAGGAGAGGAGTCATGTCTAGATAGCTTCAAGCTAGCACAATAAGGAGTATGACATGGTTTGCATGAACCAAGGTGTGTTCGGATGAGAAGATCTTTTGCATATTTTGACTGAGTGAGTTTGATAAGCTTGGGATTAACTTAAGCCTCAATTCCCAAGAAATAATTCACTTTTCCCAAGTGTTTTAGAGAAAACTGTGAGTGAAGCTCATCAATAATATGTTGAACCTTTCACATAGACAAGTAACAATATAAAACTACCATTCTTTCTCAAGTGAAACAAGCAACGATCTGAAGTAGAATGCACAAAACCACAATGCACCAGATAGCTTTTCAAAGTGTCATACCATACCTTCGGAGCTTGTTTCAACCCATACAATCTTTGTTCAATTTGCAAACAAAATTAGGATGAGTATGAGAATGAGAATGAAAACCCTCTGGTTGCTCAATGAACACAACCTCCTTAAGATCTCTATGTAGAAATTATTGTTTATGTCAATTTGTTGTATACTCCAACCTTTAGAAACAACCAAACTAAACATAATACGAAGTGTGATTGGCTTTATTATCGGGATATATTTGTGAAAATAGTTAACGCCCACATTTTTTTGAAAACCACGTGCAACAAGTCTTGTTTTATATCTATAAAGAGTCCCATCTTTCTTTTGTTTAACTCGAAAGATCCAGTTAGTAAAAATCAAATTCATATTTTGAGACCAATGCACTAGAATCCAAGTGTTATTCTTGATCAAAGCATCAGATTCCTGTTGCATAACCATCTTCCACCCATGAATAGATAAGGCTTGAGAAATTGTATCAGGTTCCATGGGAAGCTGGAAGACGGAAGAAACATGAAGGATTTTTTGTTTGAATATACCAACTTTGGACCTTGTGACCATAGAATGATCATCACGACTATATGGTTGAGCAGAATTAGGGATGACGGCGGGAGAAACAGAAGAAGTATTATGTGAGAAAGAGGAATTATGACCAGTATTGGACTGGGCTGAAGGAATACTGATATTATTTCAATATGATGTAAAATAGGCTGAGTAGGTGGAGTATTATGTGATGTAAGATTCTGATCAGATATATGTAGCTCTTGAGAATTTGAGGATGACGTATCAGAGAGATGTAATGGGGAGTAAATTATTGTAGTAGATGATGATGAGGAAGGAAAATGAGGCATTGTGTCAAGAAGAGGTAAAATAGGTAAATGTAGGGAAGAACAATGAGTTAGAATAGGATTGGACATATGTGTTTGTGTAAGAGATGAATAGGGAAATTCAGATTCATGAAAAACTACAGTTCTTGAGATATATAATCTCCCTGAAGGATGCAAGCACCGACATCCTTTATGAAGAGAATTGTAGCCTATAAAAAAACATTTTGAAGATCTAAATTGGAGTTTATAGTCATTATAAGGCCTAAGGTATGGATAACAAGCACATCCAAATACCCTTATCAATGAGTAATCTGGAAGTTTCAAATATAGCAACTAAAATTGAGATTTATGATTGAGAGTAGAGGAAGAAAGTCTATTTATGAGAAAGTTGCAGTTTTAAAGACATCCCACCAGAATTTAATTGGCAAAGAACTTTTAACAAGTAAAGCAGGACCAATTTCAGTGATGTGTCTATGCTTTCTCTCAACTAAGCCTTGTTGATGAGTATGTGGACAAGAGTGCCTTATCACAATTCCCAAAGACTTACACAAGCTATACAATGCCACATATTCACCCCCTTATCACGCTGAAGAGTTTTCACTTTCTTTGAAAACTGTCTTTCGATCATTACTATAAACTGGTGCATTACCTGTGCTACCTCTGATTTTAGCTTAAGAGGATATATCCAAGAAAATCTTATATAATCATCAACCATGACTACATAGTATTTATACCCTTTAGTAGAAATTGAACGTGAAGGTCCCCACACATCCGAATGAAGTAACTCAAGAGGTATAGTAGTAGAATGAGAAACTGAAGGAAATGTCGTTTGATTCATTTTTCCTATTGTACATGCTGCACAATTCAACAGAATTTGAAGGTACATAAACTTTCAAAGTTTTAAGCACTTTTGAAAGAGTAGATAGACATGGATGACCTAGGCTATCATGATAAAGCTTCACATTATTCAACAGCTTATTTTCATAAACAACATCCATTCCTTATTCCACCAGAAGCTTTTGACTTAGCAAGATGTCCTAAATCAAGTTGATAAAGACCATCTCTAAGGACTCCTCTCAGTAAAGGCTAATGAATTTTCAGAACCTTAACAATACAGAAATCATAATAAAATTCAATTACTGCATTTTTGCCCTTTAAAAATTGGGAAACACTCAATAAGTTCATACTGATGTCTGCCACGTGAAGAACATTACTAAGATTAACTTGTTGAGACTATTGCATACTTAGAAATGATATTTTACCTACATGAGCAATAGGTAAAGTAGTACTATTTACAATCACAAGGCTTGACATACCTTGATATGGAGTCCGCAAGTGAGGATTTCCAAGAGATGATGTAACATGATGAGTTGCACCAGAGTCCACAAACCAACTGAAACATGTGTTATGCTGAGAGAAAACATGTGTCATATCAGAAGGAGAATCATAATCAGAATATGAATTATGAACAAAAGGCATGAATAAAGAGCCATGATGATTTGGATGAGAGGAGGATCCATGACGATTTGGCTGAGAAGAGGAGCCATGATATTGTTGAGCAATATTTGCTTGAACAAAAGACACAGGACCAGAAGTAGATCTGGGTGAATTATCCTCTAATTTAGGAAAATTTGTGTAAAACTACTTGAAGCATTTGGCTGCAATATTATTTACTTTGCCACACAATTGACACTGGATTTTAGGCTTGTTATGAAACTTATTTTTTCCGTTGAATCTGTTAACATTATTAAAATTTCATCCTCTGAAATCCTTTGTAGAAATATTTTCCATTGGATTTCCAGTAGAAAACTGAGATAAATTTCCATGAGTTGACTGAGGAGGAAGGAGTTGAACAGACCTATTTTGTAACAATCTCATTTCATGAGTCTGCAATATAGATTGAACTGTTGGAATTTAGAGGCACGTAAACACATAATACATGCGCAGTGGAAATTAAAGTTCACCAACAATGAACAGTTAATTGCATAATTAAATACGAGTAAACGTAAAGAGAATTCTTACAAATTAAATTGACACGGATTCTCAACTACAGTATCCACGTAACGATGCATTTACTAACTTGCACAAATCTGTCAGCGTTGAATCCCCGAGATGAATTTGCTAGGAAAATTCTAACTTAGAGATTTTATGGAGAAAATATGAACTCACGTGTTATGAATTTCCCAAGAAATTTCATATATATATAGGAGAGTCTAAATTTTAAATCTGTGTTTAACCCGATTGGGAAATAAAATCCCTAATCTTTATTTAAATAAATCTCTTAGATTTATTTCCCACATATAAAATCTCTACGGATTTAAATTTCATATATGACAAATCTCTACGATTTATTTCCATATATATTAAATCCTACAATAATATTCCAAATATTATTATTGGGAATTCTTATTTAATAAAATTCAATTTAATTAAACATTAATAATAATTAATTCTAAATTAATCTATTATTAATTACTTCTCCATAAATTAAATATTAAATCTAATTTAACATTTAATCAACCAACTATAATTAGTAAACAATCATTACTTGTTGTGTGATCCATAGGCCCTCATATATCGAGCGATTAGTCAAACTAATCGGGCCTTAATGAACCTTAGACAATAAATTCGACATTCTCAATATAAGAAGACGCGTTAAGAGAAAATGTGCAACTACCAGAATGAAAAACATGGACTATTACGATTTCCTCATTTCATTCATTTAATACTCGATTGCTTTTTGAACATGATGAAGTGTCTATTCAAATAACTTAATCAATTTATCTCAAATCACTAATTGATCATGTATGTCACACTTAGCCACAAAGTCTAAGTTGACGTGCATCGACCGATGAATTTGATTCAATTATGATGAGAAGATGAGTATTCTCTCTAAATCCACTTTGAGAAATGAATCTTATTCTTGGCTCAACTACCACGCACACGCATGTCTTCGCCATGATTAACCCAATCCAAGCCATATCTATCCATGGTTAGGGTGCAAGCGTCGGTCATGGTCAAAGTTCATCATCCCACACATGTCGCGTATATTGACCTCAAGTCAAAGGAGTATCGCATCGCTTCTCACTAACCGGAGACACCCGTGTAGACACATATAGTGGAAATACATCAAACGATTTTCTCGATGGGTATACCAATACCCTCTAAGGTATTTGTGCATCCATCATTAGATACCTAGTATCTCGTAGTAAGTGAGATCTTACTACACTCTCTAAGAAAGATGACGCAGATCGCACACCAATCTCCATTGTATCATCAATATCCCATTCTTGATGATCCTTGATCGGAAATATTTGAGAATCATGCTTAAGTTTCATCCGAGTTTTTGTAACCTCAATGACAAAGAATGACTCATGGGAAAACTTGCATGAATAAATGCAAACAATCAAACATAATATTCAACCAAGTGTATTGACATACATTAATATTAAGTGAACTATAATATTAAATCAAACTTAATATCATCGAGTATTATGTCCGTTCAATAGATTGTCTCTACGACACTAACACTAACATGAACTTTATTAAGAGACAAAGATTCACTACGTGTTGTTAAATTTACCACAACCGCATCAAACTCCGATCCCAAACCTGCTAACAAATGCATAATCAGATCATCATCAAAGAGAAGATGACCTGCAACTTTCAATCCATCTACAATCGTACCCATCTAAAGTATGTAGTCATCAATTGATAGATTTCCCTTTTTCATTGTTTGCAATTGAAATATGAGATTCATCACACGTGATCTGGAGTGCGACTTGAAGAGATTTTCAAAAACTTTCCAAACTTCAAAAGAATGAACACACTGACTTGTTGGAACATAAAGACACGTAAACACGTAATACATGCGCAGCGGAATTAAACAGTTCACCAACAACGAACTTATAATTGCATAATTAAATATGAGTAAACATAAACAGAATTCTTATATCAATTCGTACACAGATTCCTCAACTACGGTATCCACGTAACAGTCGTTTACTAACTCGCACAGATCTGCCAGCGTTGAATCCCCGAGATGAATTTGCTAGGAAAATTCTAACTTAGAGATTTTATGGAGAAATATGAAGTCTTGTATTATGAATTTCCAAGAACTCATATATATAGGGGAGGCCAGCTTAAATCTTAAGCTAACCTGATTAGGAAATAAAATCCTTAATCTTGTAAATTAAATCTCATAGATTTAATTCCCTTATACATAAATCTCAACGGATTTGATTTCCATTTATATCAAATCTCTACTGATTCGATTTCCATATATATCAAATCCTACAATAATATTCCATATATTATTATTGGGAATCCTATTTAATTAAATCTAATTTAATTAAATAATAATAATAATTAATTCTAAATATAATTATTATTATATTCTCCATAAATTAAATATTAATATCCAATATAATATTTAATCAACCAACTATAATCAATAAACAACTGTTACCTGTTGTGTGACCCATAGACCCTCATATATCGAGCGATTAGTTAAACTAACGGTCTTAATTGAACCCTAGACAATAAACCAGACATTCTCAATATATGAGGTACGTTGCGAGGAAATGTGCAACTATCTATAACTGAAACATGGGCTATTACGATAACTTCCTTTCATTCCTGAATACTCGATTAAATCTTGAACATGATGAAGTGCCTATTCAAATAACTTAATCAAATTATCTCTAATCACTAATTGATCATTTATGTCACACTTGGCCATAAAGTCTAAGTTGACGTGCATCAGCCGATGACTTAGATCCAATTATGATGAGAAGATGAGTATTCTCTCTAAATCCACATTGAGGAATGAATCATATTCTTGGCTCAACTAACACACACATGCATTTCGTGATGAACCCAATCCAAGCCATATCTACCCATGGAAGGGTGCAAGCATCGGTCATGGTCAAAGTTTATCACTTCACACATATCGTGCGTATTGACCTCAAGTCAAAGGAGTATCGCATCGCTCCCACTAACCGAGACACCCGTAGACACATATTGTGGAATTACATCGAACGGTTTCTCGAATGGGTATACCAATACCCTCTAAGGTATCTGTGCATCCATCATGAGATATCTAGTATCTCGTAGTAAGTGAGATCTTACTACACTCTCTAAGAGTATGATGCAGATCGCACATCAATCCCAATTGCATCATCAATATCCCATTCTTGATGATCCTTGATCGGGGCTATTTGAGAATCATGCTTAAGCCATCTGAGTTTTCAGAACCTCAATGACAGCAATGACTCATGGGAAAACTTGCATGAATAAATGCAAACAATCAAACATAATATTCAACCAAGTGTATTGACATACATTAATATTAAGTGAACTATAATATTAAATCAAACTTAATATCATCGAGTATTATGTCCGTTCAATAGATTGTCTCTACGACACTAACACTAACATGAACTTTATTAAGAGACAAAGATTCACTACGTGTTGTTAAATTTACCACAACCGCATCAAACTCCGATCCCAAACCTGCTAACAAATGCATAATCAGATCATCATCAAAGAGAAGATGACCTGCAACTTTCAATCCATCTACAATCGTACCCATCTAAAGTATGTAGTCATCAATTGATAGATTTCCCTTTTTCATTGTTTGCAATTGAAATATGAGATTCATCACACGTGATCTGGAGTGCGACTTGAAGAGATTTTCAAAAACTTTCCAAACTTCAAAAGAATGAACACACTGACTTGTTGGAACATAAAGACACGTAAACACGTAATACATGCGCAGCGGAATTAAACAGTTCACCAACAACGAACTTATAATTGCATAATTAAATATGAGTAAACATAAACAGAATTCTTATATCAATTCGTACACAGATTCCTCAACTACGGTATCCACGTAACAGTCGTTTACTAACTCGCACAGATCTGCCAGCATTGAATCCCCGAGATGAATTTGCTAGGAAAATTCTAACTTAGAGATTTTATGGAGAAATATGAAGTCTTGTATTATGAATTTCCAAGAACTCATATATATAGGGGAGGCCAGCTTAAATCTTAAGCTAACCTGATTAGGAAATAAAATCCTTAATCTTGTAAATTAAATCTCATAGATTTAATTCCCTTATACATAAATCTCAACGGATTTGATTTCCATTTATATCAAATCTCTACGGATTCGATTTCCATATATATCAAATCCTACAATAATATTCCATATATTATTATTGGGAATCATATTTAATTAAATCTAATTTAATTAAATAATAATAATAATTAATTCTAAATATAATTATTATTATATTCTCCATAAATTAAATATTAATATTCAATATAATATTTAATCAACCAACTATAATCAATAAACAACTGTTACCTGTTGTGTGACCCATAGACCCTCATATATCGAGCGATTAGTTAAACTAACGGTCTTAATTGAACCCTAGACAATAAACCAGACATTCTCAATATATGAGGTACGTTGCGAGGAAATGTGCAACTATCTATAACTGAAACATGGGCTATTACGATAACTTCCTTTCATTCCTGAATACTCGATTAAATCTTGAACATGATGAAGTGCCTATTCAAATAACTTAATCAAATTATCTCTAATCACTAATTGATCATTTATGTCACACTTGGCCATAAAGTCTAAGTTGACGTGCATCAGCCGATGACTTAGATCCAATTATGATGAGAAGATGAGTATTCTCTCTAAATCCACATTGAGGAATGAATCATATTCTTGGCTCAACTAACACACACATGCATTTCGTGATGAACCCAATCCAAGCCATATCTACCCATGGAAGGGTGCAAGCATCGGTCATGGTCAAAGTTTATCACTTCACACATATCGTGCGTATTGACCTCAAGTCAAAGGAGTATCGCATCGCTCCCACTAACCGAGACACCCGTAGACACATATTGTGGAATTACATCAAACGGTTTCTCGAATGGGTATACCAATACCCTCTAAGGTATCTGTGCATCCATCATGAGATATCTAGTATCTCGTAGTAAGTGAGATCTTACTACACTCTCTAAGAGTATGATGCAGATCGCACATCAATCCCAATTGCATCATCAATATCCCATTCTTGATGATCCTTGATCGGGGCTATTTGAGAACCATGTTTGAGTCATCTGAGGTCTCACATTCTCAATGACAACATCGGTTCATGGGAACACATATAAGAATAAATGCAAACAATCAAACATAATATTCGAATAGGTGTATTGACATACATTAATATTAAATGGATAATAATATTAAGTCAAACTGAATATCATCAAGTATTATGTCCTTACAATAGATTGTCTCTAGGACACTATCACTAACATGACTCGCATACCCAAGCATCTTCTCTGAGATAGAGCTTAGTAACCAACTCAAAAGGAATTGATCATTTATATGCCACAATAGAATTTCGTCATTCACACTTGAAGAACCGATATCCGAATCTACCAATTTCGGAACCAATTCACAATTACATAACAAAATTTGTTCATAGTCTTGAGCCATACCATCGCTAAGACTTGCGACCTCCAGAATTGAAAATTTTGGCGATCAAGCTGGATGTGAAAAGTAATGAAGCTAGGTAATTTTGATGAATTGGAAGAAATTGAAGAAGACATGATGAATAACATAGATATAAACTGAATTGAATGAGCAATTGATCGAAGAATGAAATCAGAACGAAGAGGGTCCAGAATCAACCATTGACGCATGAGAGTGGTTTCCATCGGCTCTGAGATACCATGTTGAAGACCTAAATAAAATTAAATTAAAACTTAATTTCATAGATAATGAGCAATTAACTCAGTGTAAGTATTTATATAATGTTTAGCTCTCATATGATTGGTTGATTTGCTAACACACTAATAAACCTACAATTAGTAAAAAAGACATGTATCATCAATTGTATATTAAAGTATGAGTTGTATCCTGAGCAATACTATAACAATCTTATATTACAACATGTGTATTAATAGTGATAATTGATGGGTATTAAAAAATATCAATTGTAATAATTAAAGAGTCTGGTCTGTAAATATAAAATAGTTTCACCATGAGCAAATTTATAGGAAACCCACTATTTGATTTTATTATCTTTTAATAGCACAATCAGAATGTTCGCGTGTTTTCAAGATAAAGAAAAAATATATATATCTCCAGAAATATAGTTTGTATAAGGAGAAGAAACATCCACATGGACCACATCCTCTCCAATGCAATTGAAAATCTATACACATTACATGCATTTAATATAAGCACTCTTGGTAAGGCTTGTGGTGATGTGGGGAGAAGTACCCCGACAATGCAGGTTTGAATTTCGTGTGGGACAAAATTTTCATTGAAATATATTATAGGGGTTTGTCCTGGGGATTGAATCATGTTGGCTCTCTCCCACAAGTGTCTGCTATTTGGACACATTCTTCCATTTTTAACCCGCCCGACTAAGGGGCCAACGACACGGGGTGGGGGAAGTTTCTCGTCTCTTCCTCACAAAAATATAAGCACTCTCGACAGAATATAATTTGAACATAACTTTTTAATTTTAAAAAAAATGAATATTGATCGTGCTATTTGTATTCAGTTTTATGTACGAGATCGTCTTATACGAGGTTTTATCATTAATTAAATGAGAGAGTATACTCCATGGAATAATGTTATAATCACGTATGATTACATAGTACACAATACACACTAACTTTTATTAAACAATATTCAAACAATGCGTTTAATATAATAAAAGAATTTCATAAAAATTAAAATAGAAATTAATGAGTAACACTTTTCTATACTATACACAATTAAAGTAATATTTTTCTATAAAAACAATTAACATCTTTTTAAAGTGAAAAAAATTAATATTAATAAACTTATACCAATCGTTCCCTTTATTGAATATTTGTCAAAGGGGCTCGTCTCATACTTAATTGAATATCCCACTACAAAAAAATAGAGAATTGTCTGCGAAACTTTTAAAAAAAATAATTTTGTTCTTAAATAGTAAAGATTACCCACGATTTGCCTACAAAAATTTTCTAATCACATAGGCATTTTCATTCTTCAATCGAAACTATAATATAATTGTCTACGAAAATGTAAATTGCCTAGGGAATTATTTGTGTAGGTAATTTAATTGCCTACGAAAATTACAAATGTGTAAGTTGTTTATTTAGTATGTAATTTATCTGTATACTAAAATTCTAAAAATTCGTAAGCAAATCATAGATAATCCTCACAATTTAAGGACCAAATTGTTTTTGTTGGAAAACTAGGTAGCTGTTTTGAAAATTTTGTAGACAGATCTTTATTTACTTGTCGTGTTTCTTATATAGAAATAAAACAACTCAGTCATTTCAAATTATCTCCTTCAAAAATTTCAAAGTTACTCTACATGTCATTTTTTCACACTTAAAATAATTTTATCTTCTTGAGTACTAGTAATAAACAACTTCACATTAAAACTCATACAAACAGTAAATGTTTAATTATCTAGGGGACGAAAATAATAATCTTTTATATAATTTTAAAATATATTTAAATTGGACGGTGTGCTTAATATGTAGATGTTAATCAAATTTAGCAAATTAATACATATAAGAGTAACTATATGTACAATATAAATTTATTTCGGGACTCGTACCTAGGTGTGACATATTGTACCGTACCGAAAATATCGAATCATACCGTATATCGTACCGAAATTTTTGGTATTTATATATTGTTGCCGTATTGAAAATATCGACATACTGAAAATGAATTATTGAAACTTCAGTATATTAAAATTGCATACGGTATATTGTATCGAAACAGTATACCGTACCATATTGAATTTTCTGTAAAAATATAATTTCATATTAAAAATTTTATATATTGTTTCATGCCAAGAATTTCGTTATACAGTTTCATATCGAATTTTTTTAGAGTATTATACTGCAAGATACCGAAATACCAAGATATCATCATATCAAAATATTAAATTTTTTATTTTTCATACCATTATCGTATCGAAACTTTTCGAAACAATATCATATTGTATCAAAAATTTTGATATATTGAGAGATATACTCAAATTTCGATATTTTTCCCACCCCTATTCGTACCATTAAGAAATCTTAAATAAAAGAAATCTATATATATATAAAAGCAAAAACCGCCCCAAATTTAGAAACTATTGAATTTTCCTGCCAAAAATTATTTCTAAATCGGGAGGCGAATCTATGATCTAATGAAATCAAAGATAAATCGGGAGACGAATCTATGAAAAAATATATTAACAAATAATAATGGATTGAGAAAAAATCTTTATTTAAGTGCACACCGCCAAAAATTATTTCTAAATCGGGAGACGAATCTATGAAAAAAATATTAACAAATAATAATGGATTGAGAAAAAATCTTTATAATCTTTGTAATAATTTCAAATATTGAATTGATCAAAAATCTTTCAAATATCTTTGAAAATTTTTTGAACTTTGGAATATATTTTTTTCTAATACATCTAATCTAATATTATATGTAATTTTCTGCTTAAATTTATGATCTAATGAAATCAAAGATAAATCGGGAGACGAATCTATAAAAAAATATATTAACAAATAATAATGGATTGAGAAAAAATCTTTATTTAAGTGCACTTCAATTAAACTCAAAGTATTATACATATCAACCAAAAGCATATTGTATAGTATCTTTAAAATTTTTAATTAAGATTTCCTGTATTTTTCCTGCGAACTTATCGTATTGAGATATTAATTAACATGCTAGATTTATATAGTTTTTTCATATCTTTTTAAAAAAATTAAAAGATCTTATTCCACAATATTGGTAAAGTTGTTTTTTTACTAATTTATTATATGTAATTTTCTGATTAAATTTATGATCTAATGAAATCAAAGATAAATCGAGAGACGAATCTATGAAAAAATATATTAGGAGTAACAAATAAAAATGGATTGAGAAAAAATCTTTATTTAAGTGCACTTCAATTAAACTCAAAGTATTATACATATCAACCAAAAGCATATTGTATAGTATCTTTAAAATTTTTAATTAAGATTTCCTGTATTTTTCCTGCGAACTTATCGTATTGAAATATTAATTAACTTGCTAGATTTATATAGTTTTTTCATATCTTTAAAAAAAAAATTAAAAGATCTTATTCCACAATATTGGTAAAGTTGTTTTTTTACTAATTTTCATTCCCATTTATGCAATTGTAAAATGGTAACAAGTTTTAGAAATTGTAGAAACATATATATAAGCTCTACTGAATAACCTATTGAATATATTATATTGTAATTGATATCTTTTAAATAGTATTTTATATTATTTACAATTTTACATTAATACTCCCTCAAGTCCATTTCATTTGTCTTTTTGGGAAGAATAACTACAGATTAAAGGGGTATAAAGATCTTTTTAATAAAATATATTATTCTTAATTAATTTATATATTATTTTCTAAATTAAAAAATATGAAAAACAAATTAAAAGATCTTATTCCACAATAATGGTAAAGCTGTTTTTTTACTAATTTTCGTTCTCATTTATGCAATTGTAAAATGGTAACAAGTTTTAGAAATCGTGCAAATATATATATAAGCTCTACTGAATAACCAATTGAATATATTATATTGTAATTGATATCTTTTAAATAGTCTTCTATATTATTTACAATTTTACATTAATACTCCCTCAAATCCATTTCATTTGTCTTTTTAGGGAAGAATATGATCTAAATAACTACAGATTAAAGGGGTATAAAGATCTTTTTAATAAAATATATTATTCTTAATTAATTTATATGTTATTTTCTAAATTAAAAAATATGATCTAAATAATTATATAGATTAAAGGGGATGGTATAGCGAAGAACTGCAAGATATTATTGAATAAAAGTTGAGCAACCTTGGAACAATAGCACAAAACTCCTAGATTTTGAATAAATCTTCAAGAACTGAGCCTGAAAAAAAGAAGAGGATGAGAATTTTGTTTCAGAAGTCAAAATGTCTCTGAGAAGAAATAAAGAATTAGGGAGTCAATATTTGAGTGATATCTATTATTTGATAGCATATAATATATATATATATATATATATATATATATATATATATATATATATATATATATATATATATAATGAATTGGGGCCCGAGGAAAGGATTTTAAAAAATAATAATAAATTTATAAGAAAATTAATGTTTTTTTTTTTTGAGAAATTAATAGATATTAAATATATAGATTTGATCATGACTTTATTTGGAAAGGGGCTGGTATAGCGAAGAACTGCAAAATATTATTGAAAAGAAGTTGAGCAACTTTGGAACAATAACACAAAACTCCTAAATTTTGAATAAATCTTCAAGAACTGAATCTAAAAAAAAGAAGAGGATGAGAATTTCGTTTCAAAAGTCAAAGTGTCTCTAAAAATTAATAAAGAATTAGGGAGTCAATATTTGAGTGATATCTATTATTCGAAAGTATATTATATATATATATATATTGGGGTTGGAGGAAAGGATTTAAAAAAATAATAATAAATTTGTAAGAAAATTAATGCAATTTTTTTTTTTTTTGAGAAATTAATAGATATGATCATGTTTTTTTTTAAATATATAGATTTGATCGTGACTTTATTTGGAATATATAGATTTAATTATTATTTTACTTGGAATATATTACAATATTAAAATATATTTTTATTATTGAGATACATGCATGTAATCAAATTGCAAAGTAAAGATAGTAGATATATATGGATAGTTCCAAATATGGGAGAAAATATATATTATTATATATATTCTTTTCACAAACTAATTTGAAAGAGATTTATTATTGAGTATAAATCATAAAAATCATGATCAATCAAAATAACAAAGTTTTCCCATTATTATTTTTTACTAATATTTATTCCAACGATTTTCTTATACTTTCTCCCAAATATTTTTTCTCACTTCAAAATTATTAGACAGTTCCCGTTAATTGTCTCATATGCAATGTCGATAAACAAGAGCCAAGGACAATAAACTGCAAATATTGGCATATTTTTGTAGAAACCGATTTTCAGTCATGGTCAGTTCTACGTGGTAGTTTGAGAGCAATCGCAAGGGCTTGAAGATTTTGGTGTGCGGCGATCATGAGCAATCAGCTAAAAAAACAAAAAAATGTGGTTTTCAGAGAAGTTTTTCGGAATCTATAGTCATTTTAAACTTCGGTTATTTTAACACTACATTTTTTTTCATGAACCAATAGTTATTATCTGCTTTCACTTATATTTCAGCGTGTTTCGAGATTTCCAGAACTTAACGAATGAATTTGATTTAAAATTGTGTATTAAATACGAATTAGCTAAAACGTTATTCTTTAAGAGTTTTTCGAAAACCATATTACTCACTATAAAAATAATTTTTCAACTACAGTCGTGCATCGCACGGGTTCAATTACTGGTGTGTTCAAAAGACAATAAAATCCAAATAAATAAATAAAAGAAACCCAAAATAAATAAAGAAATGTGTTCAAAAGACAATAAAACCCAAAAATCCAGAGTCCTGCATTCCCATTCACGAAATCTTCAGAAAACCACAAACAAAGCCAACTCTCCAACACCACCAACTCGTTCCTCAACTTACGTGTACTACTGCTCCACCACCACTTCAAAAACCTCCAAAAAAATAACCCACTAAATCCCTTCAATTTCAAAATATCCCCAAACCCACCCAAAATTCTTTCCCCTCTTACCCATTTTCAATTCGCCGTTCGGTTTTCCCATCAATTCCTCGCATCAATCGAAAAACCCAGTAATGGGTCCGATCGTGTTGACTCAAATGGCGACGGGCCTGAGCGTTTTAGCGGGCGCGGTTCTCATCAAACAGGTGATGGATCAGAACCCGATGATGGGTTCGGGCCGGACGCCCAGATGCGCCAGCTGCAACGGCACGGGCCGGGTCACGTGCATGTGCACGCGCTGGTCTGACGGCGACTACGGGTGCCGGACCTGCGCCGGGTCGGGCCGTATGGCCTGCAACAGATGCGGCGGTACCGGGACCGGCCGGCCCATTCCGGTTCAGATAGCGGTTCGCCCTTCGAACCAGCAGCCTCCGTGAAGAAACCCGGATTTGTTTGCTGTTCTGTATATTGATATTGGTAAATTTGATAGTTATTTCTTGGAGAAGATGATGAGAGATATGTGGGGAATTTCCTCGGGTTGTAACTAAAGTTATATGAATTTGTTATGAAATGATATAGTTCTCTTAATTTGTGTTTCTATGGTTTATTGCTCTACGATTTCTGCATTTTTATTTGTGTTTCCTTATTAGTTACGATGATTGAAGATTTAGGTGACATTAGTTGTTGAAATACCTACATAATTTAGCTATTTCAGCTTCTATTCTCTGCTGTTATTCATATATATGACTAGACAAAAACTCATATGAGACGTACAGGGTACAATTTAGCATAAATTACACCTATTCATTCGAAAGTGTTAAAGCACCATTTCCCAACTTATGTCCCGTCTCACTGTGAGACCATCTCATGCAAGTGTGCCTCATCGGACTATTATCTACCTTCTTCAGGTGTCTTTCAAGTTTTGACCGGCCATCTTTTTGTGGTGCTTGCATCTTTGAACATTCCATCTTGTATTCCAATTTGGTGTTCTCTTAATCAATCAAGACAAATTGATATCTTTTTGACTAATTATTTATGGAAAGCACTTTTGTGCACCAGTTGCACCAAGCAACACAAGTACAATTTTAAAAGGTATTAGTTGTTTTATTAAAATGTATTAGTTGGTCAGTATTAGCTGTATTCATTGAGCAATATTAGTTGCACACCAGTTGCTTGGTGCAACTGATGTACCCAAGTGTTACTCGTTATTTATTTCATTGTTGGTTATAGTTTATTAGAGCTAAATGTGTGTTTGGTGATGCCATGGGGTACTAAATCTTTCAATCTAATATATGGTAGAATACTGAGAATGAGTTTCATCTGGAAAAAAGCTAACAACTTAAAATTCTGAGCTCCTTTTGATTTGGGAAGTCTTGATAACTGTAACTAAAGTCTTCTTTATGGATCAATTTTGAATGATGAAAACTGTTTCTTCATTGCTCAATACTCACCAAGTTGATCTTATGGCTGAGTTTGAATTTGAGTTAGCCAATTTAAATTTGAACTTGAAATTGAGCTTGAACTTAAATAAATGACATTTTAACCTGATAAAATATGAAACTCTAGCAACTCTGTCGTCGACTTCAAGGATCTTATTACTTGGGTAATTTTGTGATATTCTCTCTAATATGATGTGTTATTAAGGTTTATGCTTAATCCTTTTTTTTTCTCTTTTTAATTCTTTTTTATTTACTTTTTTTTTTTCATGTAAGAAGTCTTTGAATACAAGCTAGAATTGAACTCCAATAATTCCCCTGTCAAATTCTCAATCACTTGAAACGTTATAAAATTCTCTTGAAGGCTATTTTAACAGAAAGTGAAACTTGCCTATAAGAGTAGCTAATAAGAAGCAACACTGATTGGGACATAATCAAAGGAGCGCAAATAACCAAGTTACTTGTACAAGTTTCTATACGGCAATTTGAAATTTGAAAACGATTGTTTTGGAACAGAGAGAAACCTTATGCAATGCAATCATATATGTCAATTTCATGACCTTGAAGCCTGGCCAATTTATACACGATTTATAGCTTATGCAATCATATATGTCAATTTCATGACCTTGAATCTTGGCTTATTTATACATGATGCAAGTACCATAATAACACACTTACTTGGATGTGTGTTAATGAGATGTAAGTAATTCTGAATTTAAGATTTTCTGATTGTACATTCCCTGAGAAATCAAAAGAACATTTAGAAGTTTTGAGTTTCTATGTTTTCTACCAAAGCTTAAGAATTTTTTTTTGTTACTTTAAGTTGCTTAAAACTTTGCAAAGAGAAAAAGATGATTATGAAAGCATTAGTTAGCTGAATCATGAAGGATTGCACCTGTTTTGGCCATCACTTTTATAATGGATTTTGGATATTTTTAGACTTTCTCTTTTTAGGAAAGAGAAGTAACAAATAAGTATATCACAAGATTTAGAAATTGGTTCATTATTCATATTTTGGTTATTTATATCGAGTGAAAGAGAAGACCTTGAACATTTACACATCAAGCTGGAATTTGGTACGGAATCTGCTGCTAGTTTACAGGTTACTTTTGTTCAGTAAATGGGTGAATCAATATGTCACTACAAGCTTGCATATTTATTTGATTGGGTTACTATAATGTAGAATGGTAGACCTAATGAACTAAAAGAAAAAAAAGGGAAAAAAAAAATGGAAGAACGAAGGGAGATATGAGTCCTACCATAATTCTTCCTTAATTTGGGATTTATTATAAAAATATCTGATTTTGTTTCTTGGATAAGTATGGGCTATTTGTATGGTAATTTTGGAGCTGGCTGAATGCTTAAAAATATCAGATACAACTTGGTTAAACTCTCCATTCTGATGCCTTTTAATGCTTAAAAATTGGTTCATCAAGATGATAGCTGTGTCTTTTCATACATTACTATAGTTGATGGATTTATTGTGCTGGCCTCCTTGTAAGTTAGCAGCATCAAAGACATGATGGCTTCTGTTTTGCTGCACTTGTTATTGGTTATATTTCTTGTAAAAATGATTGAACTTTTTAGTTATTTGGTTCATGATATGTGATTATGTATGATTAATCACATCATTCATCATATAAAGGGCTAAAACAAGATGGCTTTGATTATTTTAAGCATTATTAAGTTAATGTGTATTTTCCCAGCTGCATGATTCTTTCTCTAGTAGTTGCTTATATTATTTGTGATTATGTTGTTTCTATAGATATGTAATGTTTTTTTGTTAGGACTGAGACTACTTGTATTTCAATTGTACATTTTGTATGAATGTTGTTATGATTTTCTTTCATCAATGATAGAAGTAGAACTAAGATTCAATGAAGTAGATTTATGGACATGAAGTGTATTTAATGGAGTTAGGTTCACTTGGAGGTATTTGTACACGGCATAAGCTCTTTTCTACACTTAAAAAGATACAGCAATACACAACATTAATTGGAAAAACACACTCAGAATCTCTTCCTTCCCACTTGATCTTGATGATGTTTGCTGCTGTTTCTCCAACCTTAAATCGACTTCGTTGCTTCGCTCACTTGGGTGAGAAAGCCTGCATAATAGTGACCCCATTAATGCCTCATGCTCACTCTTATGCTAATTTATGCATGTGTAACACTTAAGTGCACAATGGAAATAACTAATACTGTTATGTGAAAACAACTAATACCATTTAGAGATGCATATAAATATCTGCCTTTATGCAATTACTGATGCTTGAAATGATCAGGTATGACTTACAGAAAATATGGTGGCGTGGCCGGGATCAGCAAGGTGAGCAAAGAGGTTATCAATGGGCCCGGTTCCGGTGTAGATGTGTTGGAACCACGCTCCCATCACCGCCAGCATCGCCAGCCTACCGTTCTTGATCTCCTTAGTCCTCAGCTCCTTGAGTTTCGCCGGGTCACCGGTCCCCCACCCGAGCGGGTCGAACCATAACCCACCAGGATACCCGACGTCGGTTCCGGTAAGCTTGTTGTTGGGGAAGATGGGGTCGGTGTTGACGCAGCCAGGCTTGATGATGTCGGCCCATCTTCTTCCCTCTGCCCACCCGATGAAAAACAACTCGACAATGAAGAGCGTGGTGGTGTCAGTGAAGTATTCTTGCTCGCCAGCAGTGTACCATGAAGGGGTGTTGAGAATGCCGATCTTGGTGAGGAACTCCGGGATGAAAATCCCGGCGGCACCCAGCATCGCCCATCGGCAGTGCACGAGCTCCGCCTGCACGTTCCATCTCAAGGTCTCCGGGTCGGATCCTACACACAAATGTATGTATCATGTTTATTGCTTTCAATTTCTTTAAGTCATTATGTCTAATTGATGTTGGATAAAGTAGTACCTAGGCCAAGAGGATCGAAGCCGAAGTCTCCGGGGAGGCTGCATAACATGGTTCATATATATATATAACAGCTATTAGTGCCTTTTACAACTGTATATATAGGTATTAAGAATATGATTTGGGGGGTTGATTTGCAAACCTTCCATCAAGCCATGGGGGAGGGGCTTTTCCGGGGAACCACACTGGACGTTCTGGATCAGTCGCTGCGCAGACGGCCACTGATCTCTTGCTCGATGGCGCTGCAAACTTGCTCACTCTCAACTTTCTTCCTCCAAAGAAAGAAGCTTTTGTTGCTCCCACAATTGATCCATTCTTCTGGGAACTACATTTCAATTACAGTAGTTGTGATAAACAATTATGTATACACAATTTTTATTGTGTGTACATTTGTACGGATCTAAGACCTGTGCAAATCGATCATTCCCCAACTCAACTTAATATTTGATATATCTGATCCGTTTACAAATGAGTTGCCCCTATAGTATTTAGCTTGTTTATTTCAGTTAATTTGCAGTGCAGACCACTCATATAAATATACATTTTTACGGTTTTGATATGGAGCCTAACATATCAGCAAAAACTACTTATATCATGCTACAATTTACAAGTAGTTTATTTTGGTGTCGGCTCCATAAGAAACCAACAATTGAACTCCACATCATTACACATACATATATGAGTAAGTCTCTTGTGAAACTTATTCATAGTATGAAATTTGTACCATTACACTTATAAACTAATACCGTAACACTTATCAACTGATACCATTACACTTATAAAGTGATATCATAGCATTAAATGCCAGTGGTATCAGTTGATAAGTGTTATGGTATCAATTTAATACCATTAACAAGTTTCACATAAGAGTTTGTGTATATATATATTATATCTATACATGTTATGAAGAGATGCTAGTTAGCTTTGATGATTCTTGATCACTATTTCACTAGTTTCTTATTGTTGGAATTCAATCAGATGATCAAGATACATAGGAACATGCCATATTTGGAGGGATGAGAAAGAAACATGCCTTGGGGAAGAGAAAGCAACAGCAGCAATGGCTGATGAAGCACAGGCAGAGGCCATGATCACTGATACTTGTTGCAGTTGTGCTTGTTTGTGTGTGTGAAGTAATACTTTAGGAAATCAAATGGGATTTAATGTAAGAAGAAGAGAGCTTATCTTGTGAGGATAGGAGTGTGGATCTGTGATTGGTTGATCAGGATGCCATGTGGCCACCACAATCTAATACCCTCTCTCTTTGCCTTGAGTTTTTTCATCTTACCTCCTAAAATCTCAAACTTGTGGTGCTGCTGCTTTGTTTTTATGCTCCACCTTGTCATTTTCCGTCTCTTTCTTGGATTTTTTTTTTCATCTTATTTTTGTTATGTGTACTATTCCCACCATTCTTTAGCTCCCCATGTCTTTTTTATTTTGGGAAATTTGAGTTTTGACCACATTTTCCAAATTCGTGACGAATACTACATCCTTCATTTTCTTATTTAAATATTTACTATTTACACGGATTTTAATGTATGAGTTATTTATTGTCATTTAAATCACTAAAGTTTTTTTTTTTTTAAGTTATATAGTAAAGTAATGATATTTGTGTAAATTAAAAAAGATAACGTTTGAAGTATAGGAAAAAATATGACATAACGTGTAATATTGAGATGTTTGGGGGATATAAATAAAATAAAAAATATTATTTTATTATTATTTATAAAAATATTCAATTAAATTTAGGATGATTTTTTTAATAAATGTTCGAATAAGAATTAGAAAGAGGGAGTAAAGCACTATAATAATATTATAACAATTGCAAAATTCGTCGTATTATACAGTTCCCAAACTACTATAACAAAACAAATTCAATAAAATTTTCAAAACATTCGTTAATTCTATAATAATGAGATTATAGCATGGCTGAAAATAAAAGATAATTAAATAAAAGAAAAATAAAAGATGTTTTGGCCGTTTGATGAGAACTGCGATTTGAGAACACTATAAATTGTTCTTTCATTTCGGCCAAATAGGAGAACGAATAAAACACGATAAAAAATCGTCGCTTCTAAATAAGCAGACCCAAGCAAAATATCGATTGATTTTTTACAAAGTTGCCAAAGAAAAATTAATTTTATTCATTGATTGATTCAAAAAAAAAAAGAGTTCCCTACATGTATATATAGAAACAGGACCAGAAATCGTCCAAAAACGACTAGGACTAAATCTACCCCAAGGTCCAAACTTACTAGATATATTAGAATAAAAATAAATAAAGCAAAAAAGAAAAATAACTAAGTAATAAAATTGGGACAAATCTTGCCAATCTTACGTATCTTGTCATATTTTGAGAATCTTGTCAAATCTTGTGAAATCTGGGACAATATCATTGATAAATTAGAGACAAAATCTCACAAATAGTAAATTTGGGACAATTTCGTGAATAATCTTGCACGTATTTTTGGATCCAAAACCCTTGTTCGCATCACCGTCATTAAACATAACAAAAATTTAGGGATGTCAACGGTTATGGTAATCGCATTGACTCGTTCATTTAAGAGGACATGCCTGTAAATCTGGGACAATTTCGCGAATAATCTTGCATGTATTCTTGGGCCCAAATCCTCGTTCGCATCACCGTCAACGGTTATGGTAATCGCACTGACTCGCTCATTTAAGAGGACATGTAGAGTTATTAAAAGAAACAAGAAGCCTGAGAGTTCAACTTGACAGGTTAAGGCTCGAACCCGATTTGTTGATATTGATAAAAGAGTCGTGCGAGTGAAATACTCAATTTATTAACGAGTTGGCTCGACCTAAACTCATTAGTCTCAATATTGATAAAAAAAATTTTTGTAATTCTAGGCTTGTTGAATAACTCTTTTAAGACCATGGTTAATCTTAAATTTAATTTATGAAACATTGGAACTCATTAAAGGTTGTCTTTTGATTAAAAAAAAAAGGGTCAGTTCAGCAACACGAAAATATCTTCTTGGGCCTTGTGATTAGTTATTGGGCTTGGTCTTGTTTCTTCATTTAGTCCAGACTGTTGTAATTTTTACTTGATTTGGGCTTTTCTTTGTTTAGAGGGCCAAGTTTGTGGGCTGTGTTTTTATAGATATATTTTTGTTTTTATTTTCATTTTCAATAAAATACCACATTTCTTAATGCTTAAATAGTAGTTTAAGTTGTATAACGCTTGTTGTGCATTTCATTTAAAATATTTTTCATAGGTTAGTGTTGGGATATTTTAGTTTTGATGAATTATGTCAAAACATTATCAACTTGTGTTATTTAAGTTAATCTACAGATAACAAGTTGAGGGGGAAAGAGAGAACAAGTTAAGGGGGAACTCATGAAATCAGACGAAGATGATCGAGATCGGAGGAGACTGCAGACGAGGCTGATTGAGATCAGAGGAGACTGCAGACGAGGCTGATTGAGATCAGATGAGTAGGATGAGTTCCGAGTTAACTGATGAGCTGTGCAAAATCAGAATAAGAAGAAAAGCTAAGCCAACTAATCAAAAGAAGAGCAGACAAGCTGATTAGATGACCAGAACAAACAAGCTGATCAGATAAGCTGACCTGATGTTGTGCTGATCTGATCAGGCGAGCTGATCAGATTAGGCCAGAAGAAATCAGAAAATTGAAATCAGAAGACAAATATCAGATGACCAGAAGACCTGATCAGAAAATATGCATGCCTGATCAGATGACCAGAAGAGTAGCTGATTAGAAGAAACTGACCGAAAGATCAGAAAAGGAGCTTTCTGATCAGAAGATGAGCAGATGAGACTGATCGAGATCAGACGTGATCGAGATCAGATGGGGTTGAACAAAGATTAGACAAAACTGATGGTTTAGATGAAGTGCACAAGCCTACTGAAGACAAGTTCACTGAAAGAAGAAGTCACCTGATCTGATGTCCTTAGAAGACAAGTCGCATGAAGATAAGTCCTCTGAAGACATGTTCACTGAGAACCAGAACGCCACTGATCAGATAGCCTGAGTCAAGTGATCTGAGGGTCAGAGAGTGCAAGTGACCTGAGGGTCAGGATGTCTGAAGTCAGAAGAGCTGAACTCAGTAAGCTTGAGTGTCAGTATGCCTGATCAGATCAGGTCCACTGAAGAGAAGTCTGCTGAGTCAAGAACCCTGAGTCCAAGGAAGCCTGAGTTCGAGAAAGCTGAGGATCATAATCCTGAAGATTATAGCCATTAGATTCAGCTGACGTGGACCAATGAGAGGAAGACAACCAGCCTGAAAAAGCTGCAGAAGCTACATAATAATATGGATTTGAATGTAACTCCATCCAACGGTAACATTCAAATCCACACTATAAATACAAGTTCTTCCTTCATTATTTAGTGTGTGAAATGCGTGAAAACATCATTGAGCTACAAAGCCAAATCATCTAGCATTTCCACCATAGAACATTGAGCAAGAAATACACGCATATATTCAAGAGTGTTCTATCCTAGATCTAAGCACAAATTTAATATCTTAAACTTAGAGAGAATTTCTCATCCTTAGCATTGAGGCTAAACAAATGTAAGGGAAAATCTCACCCTAGTTGGACACCAAACAATCTTTACCCAAACTGAGTGTTAGGTTAAGTTTTGTTAAACAAGGAATTTAAGTTAGTTGGACTAACCTAAATTATGGGTGTGAGTGAGAACTCATTAAACATCTAAGCAATCCCACAAGGGAGGGTAGGCAATCCCGTGAGGGAGATAAGTCCCTAGAGAGTGAGAACTCATCAAACATCTGTATTGTGTTGGACTAACATGTTAAACTAAGTCCAGTTGGTTAAGTAGGTGCCCCTGCTGATAGGGAAGAGTGGATGTAGGAGTTGGACTCCGAACCACTATAAAATCGTGTGTTCTTTACTGCTTTATGTTCTTACTTGCCTTATGCATTTGGTTATAAGCAAAACACATTGGTTTAAAAATAAAAAATTGGTATCACTATTCCCTCACCCCTGTTTTATATGCATTACATGGTTTTTCATGGGACCAACAGTTAGGTTTGTATACACTTGGTGCACTGTGCATTTCATAGTGTATTTTAGAAACTTGCGTGAAAACATAATTATATTGACGTTTCAATAACAAAGTCACAAATATCAATACAACAAATTGCAAATTTCTAAAATACACTTAGAGTGCACGGTGCACAGGAGATCCACTCATTTTCATTTGTTTTGCTTGAAAATCCGAAATTTCCATATATTCAAAGAGAATCACCCAAATTATTGTTCAAAATCCTCCTTTTAGGGGTGGGTTAGATCGTTCCAAACAAATTTAATATCCTAAATCGGTTTAGAAAGAAGCTTTTCCGTGTGAAAAACCGGTTTGTTAAAGCAATTCAATAATGCTTTTAAATCGGATGACAAATCGTTAAATTGAATCGGGTTGATGCAAATCGATCCGACTGTAATATGCATGTAATACAGAAATAGGCAGTGTGCAAAATGTAAAGCAGGTAAATTAGATAAGACACACCAGATTTTTATAGTGGTTCGTACAACCTGTCCTACATCCACTCTGTTGGAATTTAGAGGCACGTAAATACGTAATACATGCGCAGCGGAATTAAACAGTTCACCAACAACGAATATATAATTGCATAATTGAATACGTATAAACATAAAGAGAAATCTTATAGTAAATTGTACGCATATTTCTCTACTATGATATCCACGTAATCCCCGTTCACGGACTTGCACAGATTTGCCAGCGTTGAATCTGAGACGGAATTTGCTAGGAAAATTCCTATTCTAGATTTTATGGAGAAATATGAATTAACGTTGTTTGTGAATTCTCAAGAGCTCATATATATATAGGAGAGACCCAACTTAAATCTTAAGCTAACCTGATTAGGAAATAAAATCCCTAATCTTGTAAATTAAATCTCCCAGATTTATTTCCCAAATATGAAATCTCTACGGATTTAATTCCCATGTATATCAAATCTCTACGATTTGATTCCATACATATTAAATCCTATAATAATATTCCATATATTATTATTGGGAATTCCTATTTAATTAAATCCAATTTAATTAAATATTAATAATAATTAATTCTAAATTAATCTATTATTAATTAATTCTCCATAAATTAAATATTAAATCCAATTTAACATTTAATCAACCAACTATAATCCGTAAAAGAGAACTACTTGTTGTGTGACCCATAGGCCCTCATATATCGAGCGATTAGTTAAACTAACGGTCTTAATTGAACCCTAAACAATGAATCAGACATTCTCAATATATGAGGTACGTTGCGAGAAACGTGCAACTACCTGTAACTGAAACATGAGCTATTACAATTTCCTCCTTTCATTCGCGAATACTCGATTAAGTCTTGAACATGATGAAGTGTCTATTCAAATAACTTAATCATATTATATCCAATCACTAATTGATCAAGTATGTCACACTTAGCCACAAAGTCTAAGTTGACGTGCATGGCCGATGACTTAGATCCAATTATGATGAGAAGACGAGTATTCTCTCTAAATCCACATTGAGGAATGAATCCAATCCAAGCCATATCTACCCATGGAAGGGTGCAAGTGTCGGACATGGTCAAAGTTTATCATCCCACACATGTCGTGCGTATTGATCTCAAGTCAAAGGAGTATCACATCGCTCCCACTAATCGAGACACCCGTAGACACATATGGTGGAAATACATCAAACAGTTTCTCGGATGGGTATACCAATACCCTCTAAGGTATTTGTGCATCCATCATGAGATACCTAGTATCTCGTAGTAAGTGAGATCTTACTTCACTCTCTAAGAGTATGATGCAGATCGCACACCAATCTCCATTGCATCATCAATATCTCATTCTTGATGATTCTTGATCGGGGTTATTTGAGAATCATGTTTAAGTCATATGAGTTCTCACAACCTCAATGACATCAATGACTTATGGGAACACTTGTATGAATAAATGCAAACAATCAAACGTAATATTCAAACAAGTGTATTGCCATACATTAGTATTAATTGAACTATAATATTAAATCAAACTGAATATCATCTAGTATTATGTCCTTACAATAGATTGTCTCTAGGACACTAACACTAACAATCTCCCACTTGAACTAGAGTCAATCACCTATATGTCTAACCCCTAGACCATCAAATGTTTAGTGTGTACATGAACACTCAGTGTTTTGGTGAAATGATCTTCCAAATTAAATATGTGGGAATACATTTTAATTTCATTTCTCCTATCCTTATGATCTCTCGGATCAAATGATAAGTCTAAGTACATGCTCGTTTATGCTTGTTGATCTCGGTTCCTTTGCTTGCGCAATCGCACCAGCGTTGTCTCAACACAACTTTATTAGACAACTGGCACTCGGAACTACCCCTAGTTCTCTTAAGAACTATAAAATCCAGACAACCTCCTTGAGGCTTCTGATACAGCAATGTAATCAACTTCGGTTGTTGAATCTTCGGTCATTTTGCTTGGAACTATTCCAACTGACCGCCTCATTATTGAGTGTGAAACGTAACCTGACTGTGATTTGTAATCATCACAGTCAGATTGGAAACTTATGTCAGCTTAACCAATCACTACTAGTTCTGACTGTCCACCATAGATAAGAAAACATTCTTTAGTTCGTCTGAGATACTTCAGAATGGTCTTGACAGCAATCTAGTGTGACTCACCCGGATTCTATTGGTATCTACCAGTGATGTTGATAGCGTAGGCCACGTTTGGCCTAGTGCAAGTCATGGCGTACATGATTGACCCAATTGCAGATGCATATGGGAAGACTTTCATGTGCATGATATCAGCTTCAATAGAAGAACAATCCTTCTTTGATAGCTTTATCCCATGATTTGCCGATAGAGACCCTCTCTTAGAGTTCTCCATCGCAAAACGCTTTAACACCTTGTCTACATAGGTGGACTGTGACAGCCTCAACATCTTCTTGGATCTATCCTTATGGATCTTGATCCCTAGGATGTAGTAGGCTTCACCAAGACCCTTCATCATGAAGGTCTTTAACAATAAATCTTTAACGAACTGCATTAACGGGACATTTGCTTGTCCCGGTGCAAATGAGTCTTACACGTGTATGGGGGGGAATACACGTGTTCAGTGATTTTTTAAAACTTTTCTTTTACTGAAATCAGAAGGGTCAGGATGTCCTGAGAATTTTGCCCTGAGAAGCACAAATTGCCCTGAGTCAAATTCTACTGAGACAGTGATCCTGAGCAGCTTTCAGAAGCTTCAGATTAGCCCAACTAATCCTGATTTTTATCAGAAATCCTGAGAAGCTTGGATCAGATAATTATCTTACTGAATACTCAGTAGGGTTGGTTCAGTTCGATAACTATCTGTTCTAGCTAATCAAGAGTGCAGAATGTGTTGGCCCTAAGTTTATACTCGTTTTATCTTGCTGAAAATCTCTTCCTTAGTAAAACAATGGTTAAGGTTGTGGTCAAGTTTGATGCAAGTTCAGTGGATTGTTTCCAACTGAATATCAAGAAAATCAGTATGCTTTCAGTGGAAATATGCAGCAGATAGAATGCAGTACAAAAAGTAAATGACACAACAATTTATAGTGGGTCAGAGGCAAAGGTCCTACATCCACTCTCTCTGATCTTCAGAGAAATTCCTTAACACACTATCACCTAAAGCTTTCAGGCTGAACACAGCAGCTTACTACCTTTTCTACTTGAGTTTTCTGGCTGACTACTGCAGCTTACTAACTCAACACACACAAGTTTTCAGACTACCACAAGTAGCTTACTAACTTCTCCTCTAGAGCTTTCTGGCTGACTCAACTACAACTTACTTACTCTTTCTAACTCTTTCTCACCAACAATTCACACAAAACACAAACTACCTAACAAAAGGGTTTGGTTTGGGTTGGTTTCCAACTAGGGTGATATATCCTTTGACAATAAGAACAAATTTAAAGGCTAGGATATCTCTACTAAGCTTTGGATATATATATCAAAACTAGGCTTAGTGAATGAGCTCTCTTCAATGTGAAACACTTGGGAAATCTTGGTTTTTCGAGTGCTTCAATTTGCAAGAATACGAATGAGCTCTGGAGTTGCTTTGATTTCCAGTAACCTTTCAATGTTGAAGGTCACTGGTATTTATAGGAAACTTCTCCAAGGTCACTCTTTGAAAAACTATCCGTTGGAAGAGATAGTGTCAAGAGTTTCCTCTTCTGGTTATTGATGAACGACTATTTTTAGGTTTGAACGCACCCTTGCATGTTTTAGGAAATATGCAGCCATGTAGCCAATCACCAATTTCTGTGAACTGGAAGATATCAGACCTGACATTTCTCAGTGAGATATCGCTTTCAGTGTCAGTAAAGTACGTTGTTGTTGCCTCCTCATTGGTTGAAGTCTTCCTTTGAGCAGAGACAAATAAACGACTTTATTTAGGTTGACCTTTCTGAGCTGATATGTTCCTTAATGTCCATAACTGCCTAACATTCTGTTTGTTTGTACCAGGAATGAACATAACACTATATCATTAAGATAGAGGTTCAGGGTCCTTTTTGTTCAGTATACAGACAGTCTTCAGGATCTTCGATCTTCAGGATTCTTCAATCTTCAGGATTCTTCTGAGTCTTTGAGTTTTCGAGTCTTCGAGATTTTTGAGTCTTGAGATTCTTCCGAGTCTTGAAGACACTAACAATTCCCTGATCTATATCTGTTGACTATACATGATGCAGATAATCCTGAGTCCTAAATTATATTGAAACCTGATCCTGATCCTATACTATCAAGATATCCTGAACATGTCATACTCAGGGGTTTTGGGATCTAATCAAAATCTTTTATTCAAATTCATCTCCCAACAATTTCCCCCTTTTTGATGATGCCAAAACCATCTTGTTACATAAAAAAAATTAACCTATCACTCAGGTTTCAGTTATCTGTTTCATTCAAATGGCATATCAGATAAGTAAGAACATGTAAAAAGATAATGAGATATTATCTTATTCGACCACAAAAGATAAACTTTTCATTGATGAAGGATGAGAATTACATAGTACAATGAAAGTCAAAAGACAAAAAAAAAAAAACAGACTTCAATCTTCCTCAATCTCATCTTCAGGTACTTCCAAGTTGAACATTCCAAAGTACCTTTTCTTCAGCTCTCTTTCCTTGATGATCTCTGGATTGTTTCCTGTCAGGCCTAGCTGGAGGGCATACTGAGCAATTTCTTGAGAGATGGCAGCCTCATTTATACAGCCATTCTCAAATCTTGGAGCTGGGTACATGTATGACCCTGGAGCTACAATCTGAGTGTCGCTCTCATCTGCCAAGTTGATCCACTTCTGCAGATACTCAGGATAGAATGTCAGCAAATATTCAATGAATGCCTCATTCTTGTCTGAGCTGCTCCCTCTCCATTCCCTCAGAATCTCATAGTAGAATCAGAAGGTTCTTTTTATTTCTTCCCATGTATCATTGATTTGGATAGGCATCCACTTGTCAATGTGCGGCCATTTCTGAGTCTTCTCAGTGCCTCCCCTCTTGCCAATGAACTTCCTGAATACACCCCTTCTCTTCTGCTCTCTTCTTCATTTTTCTTCCTTATCAATGGAGCACCAGATACTGAAGCAACAGTTCTTTTCTCCTTTTCAATTTGTAGGGTTCTCAGAGTCTTCTTAGTATTGAAGGTCTCTGGTTGTGTATCAGGTTCAGCTTCTTCAGTTTCTTCCTCTGATTCATCAAAATCCACTACAAGCTTCCTTTGAATAGGCTTTGAAACTTTTGCTTTCTTCTTTTCTGGTTCAACAAAAGCAATTGCTTTTCTCTTCTCAGGTCTAGCTTGTTCTTCCCCTGCCTTGCTTGTTTCAACCTTTTTCCTGTCAAGCATCTTTTGCTCCAACACTTGTTGAGTTGTTTCCTCTAAATTTGAGTGAGACCAGGGCTTTCAACTTATTTTTCTTTGAACTTTAACTTCTCTGTGGCCTCAACCTCTTTTAGAGCTTCCATGATTTTCTTTGCCTCAGTTTCCTCTCTGGCTTTCTTCTCCAAGGTTTGTGCCAACAACTCATTTAATTTGCCCTTAGCAACTGGCCTTTCCCCCTTTTTTGCACCATACCTTGGGAGAAGTTGGGACAATGCAGTATCCCTATAGTATTGTTCTTTGCCCAAGATCCGCACCTCCCCAGCCAACTGATCATGCTCATCTTCTAGCCTCATCATGTAGTTCTTGGCCATAGAGAATTCTTCTGAAAGTGGAGCAAACTGTGTTGAGAAGGCTTCATGCATCATCTCTGTCATCTTGGACATGAGAAGAGTGTTCATTTCCTCAACAACTATCTTGATCAAGTGATCATTTTTCTCAACCAGTTTGGCCTCAAGAAATTTAGTTCTGGCCTGGTATTTTTGCTCCATGTTGGCATTAAGTTCTGTCCTGACTCCATCAATCTTCTCATTAAGTATAGTCAACTTATCTATAAGTGTTGTCTGAATTTGCAACATATCAGATGATGAACTCAAACTCTCCAACTTTTGAGATTGACTTGCCAATGTTGCCTCCATCTGAGTCATCTTTTCCACAACTGGCTCTATCTTCTTTAGTCCATCCAGGATTGGGGTTAAGTCAATCACTAGAGATTGCACAACAGTTTCCATCTGAGCTGTGCGCTCCAAATGAGCCTCAGTCTGCATATCATAAACATCAGATTTAAAGCTAGGTACTTCAGTAACTTCGACATAATTTATAATAGTGTCAAAAGGTATCTGAAGAGTGTTAACTTCAACTGAGGTTGTCTGACATCAGTCTGTTCAGGTTGAGTTTCTTTCTCCATTTCACTCTCAGCTTGTTTTTCTTGTTCAGCTTCTTTTCCACCTTCTCCTCCATAATCCCCTTCTTCTTCCTGATTATGAGAACTGGATTCACCAGCCTCAGCATTCTTCTTCTCAGCCACCTTTCTCTTTACCAGCTCATCAAAGTCGGCCACTTTCATCCTGAGCTTGGTTTTTTTCGAAAGCTTGAGAACTCACAAGATCGGCCTGTTAGATCTCGGCACTCCACCACTCCTCTCCTCTGAAGGAGGCTATATTTAACATCTCAGGGAGTGTCTGGTTCAGGATGTAGACCGTTGTCCTGAGCCTGAAGAAAATATCCTGAAGGTCAGGATAAGCATTCAGCTCCGGTATCTGTCCAGGATGAATCGTTCCCCCTCGCTTCGCCATTCTGCTTCTTCTGCTTCGCCTTTCTTTAATTCAGGACTTTTAGGAACATCAGGCTCGTATTGAATGAGTTATAGTGCTGAAGGATCAAGAAAGGGTTCTTTCAGGAGAGTATCCAAACTCAGTAGAACCTGAGATTCTGTCTACTCCTGAGGTCCCTTGAAAATCTCCTGAGATATTTTATCAGTGCTCAGGGAAGTTTCAAGTACCTCTGAGAATACATTTTCTTCAGTGTCCTACTCCTGAACCTTCTTTACCACTTGAGCAAGCACCTGAAGTGGAGATTTCATTCCTTGCTGAGCCTCGGTATGAATTTCTTCATCTTCACTGGCTTCTTTCTCTGCAATTGTCTGGAGTCTCTTTATCTTCTGTGGGGCTAACACCTTTTGCTTCAGTTTGTCTCCAGTCTCCCTTTTTACTCTTAGAAGATCAAGAGATCTCTTCGTCCTTTCCTCCTGTCATGAAGCATCGGGATGTTTTACTGAAGCTGTCCTGACTGGCTTCTGGACAACCTTAGCAATTACCACATCATCCTGATCAGTACTCGAATCATCCTGATCTTCAGATTTCTCCTGAACCATAGAACTTTGGCTTCCCGATAGAGCAACCTTTCTTTTCTGAGACTTGGGCTTTCGGAACATGATCCGAGTCCTAGAAAATTCTACTCCCGTCATCAGGAACATATTTTCCCTGGGCAAGGTCTCGATCAAAAAGCTTATCTTTGTCCCAAACAAGACTTTCTCATTCTTGGTAAATGCACCTTTTGCATACTTCAGTTTCTGGTTTTGGTGAAGAATGCAGTCCACCAAGAATTTCAACCAGTTGAAATAGAGGGTGAGTCCTCTATCGCAGCCATGAGCCTCAACTTATTCCTGCTCACCTGCTCCAGACTTCCAGAGGTGCTCATCAAGCACTTGGCCACAATGTCAATTAAGACTCTATATTTTGTCTTTAAACACCGTTTATGCAGAGCCCCTTTCAACTCCACCTTTGTTTCTGCAAAACGGTCCAAAATCTCCTGTTCTCTTCCAGACATATACAATGCTGGATCTTCTCTTTTATCGCTTAATTCAAACTCAGAATTGATATCGTCTAAAGACAGTATTACCTGCTTGGAGCAAATCACCTCTGCTTTCAATTTCGCATAAGTTCCAAAACTTAGCTGCGAAACCAATCCTCCCCGTCCTCCTTCTCGAAGGTTAACAACAAATTGCAACGCTTCTTGGGTTAATTCGGATTCTGGCATATTGCTCACCAGTCACGTCAATCAAAGCCATCCGCAACATGTTTAGAGCTTCTTCTTCCACCTGGGTATCCTTGTTGTCGATCAGTGCCACCACATGTTCAAAATACGGTTTTTTGGTTTTGGCAAGATCCTTAATCATTGCATAACTTGGGAACTCCATTGAAGAATAATTTCTGGGTAGTGTATATGAAGGATTTGAAGGTTTTGAAGGTTTAAGGATTTTGAGATTTCGGATCGTTTAAATGTGAGAAATAAACGAATGAGGGCTAACAATGGGTTTATATATGATCTGTGAAATAAAGATCAATGGTTGTGATTAAATCTCAAAAATATGATGAATGATTGAGATTTAATCTGAGATTTAAAGAAAATCTCGAGAAAAAAATGGCTATTTTTGGATAATTTTCTGGACAATAGGCAAGTAGCAGTTTATAGGTTGACAAATGGCTGTTTCTCGCTAAATCGAGGCGACTGTTCGTCTTTTTCAGTCAATGGTACTACAAACATCCCCACTTTAAAAGTTTAGGCCTTTTGTCATTTATTTCAAATGATTACTTAGTAATCCCTTGTGTAATAAATGCTACTGAATTTAATGCATATATCAGTATTACTTCAGGATTATTTCGAATGCATAATCCTTACTTGTTGGTCCCGGTGTAAACGAGTCTTACACGTGTATGGGGGGGAGAATACACATGTTCAGTGTTTTTAAAACTTTTTTTCATCGAGGTTACTTGGGTCGATAATCCTCAAGATTAGGTTTCGAGAAGACAGATCGCTCCGAGTCAATGTTCATCGAGATGGTGATCCCGAAGCCGCTTTTTCAGATACCTCGAGATAATCCCAACTGAGTCCTGAGTGTCAGAGATCCAGAGTTGCTTGGATCAGATAACTAACTTACTGAACCCTCAGAAGAGTAAGTTCAGTTTGGTAAATATATGTTCTAGCTACTCAGTCGTGCGGAATGGTTGGCCCTATAGTTTATACTCGTTTTAAGCTTTGCTGAAAACCTTCCTTTTATGGAATAGTGATTAAGCTGTGATTCAGTTATGCAACTTCAGTGGATTGATTCCAACTGAATATCAGTGAAAAGTATGCTTTCAAATTCGAGTCAATGCAACAGTTAAGCACAGATAAAGAAAGCAATAAACAACACAACAATTTATAGTGGTTCGGAGACTCAAGCTCCTACGTCCACTCTCTCTGATCCTCAGAGAAATTCACTAATCACTTCTGAGCTTTCTGACTACCTCGCGTAGTTTACTTACTCAACTCGGCCCTGAGCTTTCTGACTACTCCATGTAGTTTACTTACTCAACCCGACCTTGAGCTTTCTGACTACCTCCGTAGTTTACTTACTCAAACACAAACAAGCTTTCAGACTACCCCTGTAGCTTACTAACTTCTCCTCTAGAGTTTTCTGACTACTCCGCGTAGTTTACTAACTCTTTACAACTCTTCTCACCAACAAACACACTCCAACTACCTTCTCAAGGATTTGGGGTTTCTCGGTTGGTTTCCAACTAGGATGAGATATCCTTTACATTGAAGTACAATGCAAAGGGTTAGGATATCTCGACTAAGCTTTGGATAAATCTTATCAAGCTAGACTTAGTTTAGTGAGCTCTCTTCAATATAGAAGCACTTGGGAAATTCTAAGTTTTTCGAGTGCTTTAACTTTTGCGATAATAAGTTTGAGCTCTTGAGTTGCGTATAAATTTCCCGTAACCTTACAATGTAGAGGGTCACCAGTATTTATAGGCATACACCAAGGTCACTCTTGAAAACTATCCGTTGGAGAGATAACTTCGTGAGTTTCCTCTTATGGTGTGTGAGGAACGACTATATTTAGGGTTTGAAACTCCCTAACACGTTTTAGGAAATAACCTTTCATGTAGCCGGTCTTCACTTTTTGCAGTCTGAAACTTTGTACATCTGACATCTTTTTTCAATGACCATCATTTATCGATTGTCGAGATGGTACGATGTTGTCTTCCTCTTTTTGACTTTTGTCTCCAGTTAAAGGTAGACACCTTGAATGGCTCTTTTGGTTACAAACTCTGAGTTGATATAACCTTAACAACACTTTGTCTTAGTTCCTTTTGTCTGCATTGGAATGTCTTGGCAATATCTATTTTCTAAGGAATCGCGATCTTCTCAGTATTGCATTCTTCAGATAGATATATTCAGTGCCTCGGAACATTCAAGTTTATACTGAGCATTCAGTATATTCTTGAGTCTTGATAATTCGCGTGCCTTGATATTCTTGATCTTCGATTCTCGGACTTGATCTTGCATCTTGAGTCTTGAGTCTTGGCGTCTTACGAGTCTTGAGTCTTGAGTCTTGAGGTCTTGAGTCTTGAGTCTTACGAGTCTTTATAGTTATCTTGGTGATATACTAAGTCTTCATGCTGAGTCTTCATTACTTAGTTTCTCGCTGAGTCTTGAAACTTGGTTTCATCTTTGAAACTTCGGTTTCTTGAAACATCTTGAGTTCTTGAGTCTTGAGAACCTATCCCGATCTATATCTCACGACTATACATTTTGCAGATAACATCCGAATACTCTAAAACCGAATCCTCGACTCAACTATCAAGATCATTCGAACATGTCATCATACGGGGGGTTTTGGGATCTTAATCAAAATCATATATCTTTTATTAAATTCATCTCCCAACAATTTCCCCCTTTTTGATGATGCCAAAACCTATCTTGTTACAAACATATAACATATACTCAGGTTTCAGTTTATCCTATTACAAGATTGGTTGTCTCCCAACAATTTCCTAAATCAGAGAAATTCCCAACAATTTCAGAGAGTCTCCCAACAATTTAAATCATTCAACAATTTCTTCAGTAATGGATCTTCTTAAATAGTTCATCACCAAATACTTAAACAATATCCCCCTTAACAACATACAGTCAGTTCAGAGACATTCATTCAGCATATCAAAATAAAAGACATGTAAATAAGATAGTGAGATATTATCTTTTGAGCATAAATGATAAATCTTCATTGATGATTGGTTCGAGTTACAGATTACAATGAGTTTATCAACAAAATAAAAAAGACAAAAATTTAAAGATTACAGAATCTTCTGAGTCTTCAGTCTTCAGTCTTCTGATTTGGCTCTTCAGTCTTCTGCTCTTCAGTTTGCTTCATTCTCAACTTCATCAGCGGGCACCTCCAGGTTGAACATTCCGAAATATCTCTTCTTCAGTTCATTTCTCTCCTTAATGATATCCGGACTTTTTTTCTGTCAAACCTAAACCGACCAAAGATATCTTGAGCAATTTCTTGAGTAATGGCCTTCTCATTCACCAAGCCATTACCAAGTCTTGGAGGAGGATAGGAATATGGACCAGGGGCTACTATCTGTACCTCTCCTTCATCCACAAGATTAATCCAACTCTGTAGATACTTTGGATAGAAGGTTAGGAGATATTCAATGAATGCTTCATTCTGATCTGAGCTTTCCCCTCTCCACTCCCTGAGAACATCATAATAGAACCAGAAGGTTCTCTTGACCTCTTCCCACATATCGTTGAGTTTGATAGGCATCCATTTATCAACGTGGGGCCACTTCAGTGCTTTTGATGTCTCTTTCCTCTTGCTCGCAAACTTCTTGAATTCACTCCTTCGCTTCTGCTCTTCGTCTATCTTCTTTCTGATCACAGACGCGCCTGAGACCGAAGCAGCAGCTTTCTTAGCTTGTTCTATCTGGAGTGTCTTCAAAGCATCTCTTGTGTTGAAGACTTTCTTCTGAGGTTGAGACTCAGATTCTTCCGTTTCTTCATCATCCAGAATCAGCTTTCTCTGGATTGACTTAGAAGCCTTCGCACGCTTGCTTTCAGGTTGAACAACGCCCAAGGCTTTCCTCTTCATAGTAAATCGCCAGCGTGACTGGCTTGTTCCAACCTTAGTTCTTTCGGTTTCTCTTTTGCAATATCAAGCATGGTTTCTCGTAAACTCGAGTGTAGATAGCTTCTTCACCGCCCGAACTTCATCTTTTCAAGAGCCGACTTCATTTAAGGCTTTGGATAGGTTATACATTTCAAAGATCTTTTCGAGCCTTTTTCTTCAAAGCACGTGCTAATAATTTTTCAAGTCTTCACCTTCCCTTTTCCCCTTCGCACCCGTAATTTGGAAGAAGTCCGAGAGTGTTGTGTCCATGTGATATTTCTCTTTGCTCACACAACGACCTCTCCTCGCTATCTCGATCTTGTTCGTCTTCCGGCCTCCCGAGATGGTTCTTGGCCACGAAAAATTCTTCGATAAATGGGCAAAACCGGCGAGAGTGCTTCTTTAAACATCTCTGTCATCTTGGTCATGAAAGCATTGAGCTCATTTCCTCAACAAAGCAGATTTTATCATTACTTCATTCCTCTTTTGCCAATTTCACCTCTAAAAATGCGGTTGACTCTCGGTGCTTCGTTTCAATTGAAGATCGAGCTCACCTTGACTCCTCCGGCTTTTCATTCAAACTTATCTTCCATGGAGGTCATCTGTGAGGTCGAGTGTTTTGGATTAGCACCACTACAAGAGTGACTAAGACTTTCCATCTTCCGAGCTTGGTTGGCAATGTTTCTTCCATCCGAGCAATCTTGATCATCATTGACTCAACCTTCTCAAGTTTCTCCATCAAGGAGTGAGGTCAATCGGGGAACCTTCAGACCTCCCTGTGGCCGATTGATCATCCCGAAGCTTGACTTTCATCCTCGAGCTCCGATCTCCAATCGAGCCTCGATCATTTATCGAACAATTCGAGAATTAAAGATAGAACTTTCAATAACTTTGGCATAATTGTTAATAGTGCGAAAAGGTACGAAAGAGTCTTGCTTTCGATCTGAAATTGACTATTCGATTTGATCGGCAGAGAGAAGTTTCCTTTTCCATCCGAGGCCGATCCTCGGCATCTCCTCGTTGGTCCCCATCTCCATCTTGAGATTTGTCTCCATTGCTTCGGGGCACCAACTTGATAGCTCTCCTCTCGGCTATCTTCCTCTGAACGGCTCATCAAAATCGGAGTCTTTCATCCCGAGCTTTGTCCTCACGAACCAGAAGTCGGTCGAAAGGTTGTCTCCTCATTCCACGGTCTTCCCTCACGAATGCAAAGAATATCAAGCATCTCGGGAAGAGTCGATTGAGGATGAACACGATCGACCTTAATGTCGAAAAGACATCTTTGCAGATCGGGTATGAAATTTGAGCTTCGGAAGCGATCAAGAATGAACCGTTCCCTTGCTCCTCACTCGCCTTCTATAGCCTCTCCCTTTCTTCCATCTCGGGCTCTGGTTCGGTTGAAGCATCGGTGAGGGATCAAGTAGTAGATCTTTCGGGGAGCTCATCAAGAATAATACGCCTCGAGTCTCAAGACCTCACGAGCGTTAAGCGGTCAGTCCTCGATTTGCATTTGAGTGGGTTCTAAAGGCTGGTGGCATATCCTCAGATTGACTCGAGTTGGCTCTTCTTCTTTATGCGAGCCGACACTTCTTTTGGTAGGAATCTACGAGGCCTGAGTTCTTTGAAAATTTCCCGAGAAATTTTATCCGAACTTAGAGATGTCTCAAGCACCTCGGAGAAGACACGCTCCTCATCTGTTCTTGTGCCTTAGAGATAACTCCGAGCTAAAACTTGCAATGGCAAACTCGAGCGATTTGGCCCTCGGGTTGAATCTCTTCCGATTCATCGCCATCTTCATCGGTGAGAACCACCAATCTTCGCGCTTTGGGGCAAGGTTCTTCCGCTTCATCATTTTTGCACCCTGCTCCTTCTTCGCCTCCAACAAAACCTTCCCCCTGGTTTGTTGAGTCTCTTCAGCAGCAGCAACTTTAGGTGATTCTCGCTTTTTCCTTCTTCCCCGATGGCTCGCTTTTTCACAAAGAAAGGGCTTTGAAGAGCACTTGGACTTAGGGAATGGGGTCAAATTGGCGAAGATATCCTCCTCCTCTCTGCACATCTCCAAAATATAAGCTATTTTGGTTGCATGGTGGATCTTGCCTTTTATTGAGATCGCCCCGTCAACCTTCTTCAAAACTTTGGTCTGCTCACTCACCGTTTGAATCAAAAATTTCAGCCAGTTGAAGTCAGTGGTGGGTGAGGCCTCGATCGCCGCCATCAATCGAGCTTGGTAAGTCTTGATCCGCTCAAAACTCCCCGCAAGACTCATGATGCTCTTGCTCACAATATCCATCAAAACACGATATTGTGGCTTCAAGTGCCTTTTATGCAGTGTCGCCTCAAATCTCACAGGATTCTCAGCAATCCTATCTAAGTACTCCTGCTCTCTACCCAACATATACATCGCAGGATCCTCTCCTCTATCACAGAGCTCAAAAACATCATTCAAATTTTTCGGAATAATGTACAAATCCCTCTCAAAATTGATGTATTTGGACGACTGCTCTAAATGTGATACAGTAATCTTAGAATGTAAACCATCCTCTTCATCTATCTCCAAATTATAGATGAATTCGATTACCTCTTTCGCAAACTCTTGATCCGGTCGGCTTGCGACGAGATAGGTGAGTTTAGCCAGTCGAATCATATGCAGAGCCTCCTCTTCTGGCTTTGAGTTGGTTGTGCTATCGAGTGAGACAACGAACTCGTACCAAGGCTTGTTGGTTTTGGCTAATCTCTCGAACAAGGTTGGGGCCATTTTAGAGATTGAAGATTTGAAGATTTAGGGTTTAGGATTTTCTGGGCAAAGGGGATTTTTCGCAGAGGATTTTGGAAACGAAGGGTTTGATAAAATTTGGGTTGAATGGCTTATTGGGGAATATATAGCTTCGAGATCTTGGGGAATCGCATTGGTTAGGTGAAAAACAACGGTTGAGATTAATCTCCGATTAATCGGTTATACGAACAAACGATCTCTGAAAAGTAAGCCGCCAAAATATCCTCATTGGTCATTAATGTAACAGAGCATTAAATGACTGTTGACCTTCTTCGGAATTTCAAAGGATCCCGCCCAAAACATTCTTTAGGTGTTTTGTATTTATTGCAAATGATTACTGAGCTCCTCTTAAGCAATAAATGAGTCGCATGAGTCATTACTTCTTCAGACTAATTTTCTCTCTATCGGTCTTCTTGATCTCGACCTTGATAAAATGTCAGTATAATATCGAAAGTCTTGACCTTCAAGAATCTGAGTTTCACGAGACTCGATTCAAGATTTCCATTTTATCCCCGAGCTTCTCAAGAGAATTCTCGAGAAAACTTCATGCATCCGAAAACCTTCAATTTTTTGATTTACTCTCTATACACATGGATCTAACATTCCTAATTCAACCGAAAGTTCCCGAAATCTTGATTCAAACCCAAAGGTTTAGTCAAGATATCACTCTCGCTTATCAAGATGAATTTTCTCCATCCTTATGTCCTTCTTTCTCGACATGATCTCCGATGAAGTGATGTCGATATCCACATGCTTGCATCCGGTGTGCAATAACGGATTTGTGAAATAGCAATGACACTATTATTGTCACAAAATATTGGTACTTCATTGGCTACAACTTTATAATCCCTTAATTGTTGTTTGAGCGAGATAAAGAATGGACACACGCAGCCTTCCTCGCGACCATGTATTCAACCGATGAGTCTTGGTCACATCGAGGTCATTTCTTCGAAAACCAAGATATCACCATTTCCTAGAAATTGACAAGTTCTCAGAGTGGACTTTCACAATTCTCGCAACCTCCATAATCAAGATCTAAGTAACCGGTTAATTCAAGGTTATCATTAATTTGGATACCATAATCCTCTATTCATCGTGCCCTTAAGATACTTTAGTATCTTTTTTGGCATTTCTCCATGTGACTAAATTTTATGATTAGCTTGGTATCTTGCACATATCCCAACAAAGAAATGTTATATCCGGCTTTTACTTGTCGTGAGATGGAGCAATGATCCAATGATTCCTCTATAATCGGTGATGGCTTATCGATTTGCTTTAAGAATCGGGATCCATCTTGTAGTTAGTATTCATAGGAATCCTAAGCGCATTGCAAATCTCATACACCATATTTGACAATCGGATCTCTCGGTGTACTTTGCTCGTTGATGAATATTCCTTCCTTTGATTGTTTCACTTGAAGACCTAGAAAGAAATTCATCTCTCCCATCATTGACATCTCAAACTTGCCTTTCATCGGTGTTGAAAACTTTTCACACAAACGGTGATGGTTTGAGATCCAAAAATGATGTCATCAACATATATCTGAACTAGTAAGATATATTCCCCATCTTCTATCCCGAACAAAGTTCTATCAATGGTCCTTTGACAAAAACCATGGTCAAGAAGAAACCGAGAAAGAGTATCATACCATGCTCGGGTGCTTGCTTAAGACCATACAAAGCTTTTTTCCGAGCTCGTAAACTTGGTCATTCTGTTTGAAACCGGAGGTTGTTCCACATAAACCTCTTCTTTAAGCACACCGCTCGTAAATGCACTTTTCACATCCATTTGATAGATCGTGAACTTCATGTGGGCAAAAGATATGCAAGAAACAATCTGATGGCTTCTAGTCTTGCAACATGTGCAAAGGTTTCATCATAATCCAAGCCTTCTTCTTGGGAATAACCTTGTGAAACTAAATTTTGCCTTGTTTCTTACAATGTTGTTGTTTTCATCTCTTTTATTCTTGAAAACCCACTTGGTTCCAATGACATTGTGCCTTTCAGTCTATCTACTACCCCCATACTTCATTCCTTGAGAATTGATTCAAATTTCATCTTGCATAAGAAGAATCCATAGAGAATCTTGTAGAGCTTCACCAATCTCAAGAGCTCTTTTTCCGATAGGAAGCTACCGGAATAGTGCACTCTCACCATGGAACCTTCTTGTTTTAACACCATAAGTTAGATCACCCACAATCGACTTGTAGGATGACTATCTAACCATTTCCTTCTTGATGTTCCCCTTCAATAGTATCCTCAACATTTGAAATGTTGGGTTGATTAATTCAAGAAACTCGGGGAACAACAGAAAAGGAGAAAGAGAATCATCTTCCTCGGGAAATTCTATTGAGAACATTGTCGAGACATTTGTTCCCCTTTGGTTGATAGATTCAGAATTTGCCCTCATTGTGACCACATCTTCATTGGCATTACATACCGAGTCCGAATCGGTGTCTGCTCAGATTGGTCACCTTTTGAGTGTTGGTTTTCCCGAGTCTCACCATCCCGAGTTCCATCCCGAACTTCTTTATATCGAGTCCGAGTCACTCCAATCATAGATAGTGAATGACTTCTTCTTTTCGTGTTCGATGGATGATTTATCTTTCTATTTCGGACTTAATCTGGTGATCCTCTTAGTCGGTTCTTTCAAGATCATGTTCTGTTTCTTCCGAACACAAGTAGATTCATCAAAAAACAACATGAGGTGTTTCCTCCACAATAAGAGTCCTACAGCTTGTAAACTCGAAAGTTTTCTCGACTTCGAATATCCTAAGAATATTCCTTCATCGCCTTTTTTACTATCAAATGTTTTCAACCCGATCTTTACCATTATTGTGTATGAAACACTTGCAACCAAACACACGAAAAGAAAAAACAAGAGGCTTCCTTTCATTCCAAAGCTCATAGGGTGTTTTTTGCCTTGACTCTTAGTCAAGATGGATCTGTTATGAGAGTAGCGTGCAAAGTGTTGACAACTTCAAACCCAAAACCTTTTAGGAATATCGACAAATTTATCATCATAGTCCTTGCGAGCCTTCTTTTCAGAGTCATGTTCCTTCTTTTAGCAACACCATTTTGTTTGGGGGGTCCTTGCGGTGATGTTTCATGTGAAATTCCATTTCTCGCACAATAATCGATATGATATGATTTATAAATTCGGTTCCTTTGTCGATCCGATTTTGACCACACTCAAATTTTTCTCAATCATCGAGCCTTTTTCAAGAATTTCGCAAAAGACTTAGTTCGAGTCTCTTTCATTGAGTAAGAATATGACCTAAGTATATCTTGAGTAGTCATCAACTACTACCAATGTGTATTTCCTGCCATTAGTTTTCACTTTGGTGTTATAGGACCAAAAAGATTCATATCAAGAATCGAAGTATTTCGTCAAGAGAAACATCTACTTTGCTTTTTAAATGATGCTCTTATTTGTTTTCTTTTTCGCACGCGATCACAAAATATGTTCCTCATTGAACACTTCATTAGCAACCCTCTCACAAGAGCTAATCTTTGCAAGATTGTTCGGGGTTTTGAAATTTAGGTGATTCATTCTTTTATGCCATAACCAACTGGTATTTGTGGAACTTTTAGCAACCAAACATGAATCTTTAGGAGTTGAGCTCCAATCAGCAAGATACACATTTCCTTTTCTTGTACCAGTCAGTAAAACTTTATGTGTTGTATCATCTTTCACAAAACATAAGTTCTTAGAGAACTCAACATTAAAACCCTTATCACAGAATTGGCTAATTGAAAGCAAGTTATGCTTCAATCCAGATACATATGAAACACCATGGATATGAACTGGGTCGATTTCCAAAGTTCCATATCCTTCAGTCTGTCCCTTGGAGTTATCTCCAAAAGTGATCTGTGGGCCTCTTTGTTCAACATAGTCACTAAGTATCTTCTTGAATCCTGTCATATGTCTTGAACATCCACTGTCAAGATACCATACATCGGGGCCTTTTTTCATCTCGCTTTCATCGTCTGATATGTGATCTTTAATCAGCTTTGTGCCCTTGTTTTCCTCCTGAAAAACAGATCAATTCTTAGGTACCCAGTTTGTGTAGGGTCCTACAAGGTTAGATGTACCTTTCGGAATCCAAATATGCCTGACAACTCTAATCACTTTAGAGTGGTTAATTTTTCTTCCATAAACATCAACATACACATCTACTACTCTGGCTGCCTTAGCAGTTTTCTGTGTATGTGTGCTAGCTTTAGCATGAACATGGGCTTTTGAATTTTTCTTTGGTTCAGGCCTTCTGTTGGCTTCAGTGCAGCCGGTCTAAATCTTTGTTGACTCGGGTTCAGATAACCTTTACCCTTAAGCAAGTGGGGTTCAGGTTGTTCATCTTCGAAACTGGTCTTTCAAATTGTCTTGAGGACTTGGTCTCTTCAGTTGAGAATGTCTCTGCTTTGAGTGTTTCTCATCTTAGGATTCCTCGATGGTTGGTGTGGAGCCTTTCAGATTTGCATTCTTAGCCCGAGGCTTTGAAGTACTTTTTTGAAACTTTCGGTCGACCGCTCGGGTTTTCTAGCCTTCACCGAGGTTTGGGCTTTCTAACATGATCATTCAGTTTTACTGAGACCATAGGTCCTTTACCCTTGTCTAACACCTTGGGCATCTCTTCGGTTTGAAGTATTGGTGCCAATTGGTTTTACAAAGATTATCTTCTTGCTACTTGATGCAAAGATTCGGGATGACCTTGTGAGGTTCCTCTCGAATGTATCCCAATCCAGATTTTATAGTCACAGATCTCTGGTAACTCGAATTTCATCTATTACATTAGATGCATTATTCAATAGAGTTAACTTCTTTCACGCACTATCTTCGCATTCTGTAGAGTTTCACGCTTCTCGAGAGGTCATTGAACTTAGTCCCGATTATTTAAATCTTTGGTGGATTTCTCTAGCTTTTTCGTTAGGGTCATTATCAACTTCTCTTTTTCTCGAGAGTTGTACTTTCGTAACATCTAGTTCATCAAGAGCTCCCATTAATTGAGAAGTGATTTCAAGATATGCTAGAGTCTTTCCATTTTAGATTTTCAACTTTTCGATTCTTTATTCTCGCTCTTGAGTTCTATTTAGCGATTCTTGTAAAACAAAGATAGTCCTTCATCGATTCTCAAAAGAATCCATCAAGGTCAAAATGACTGTTTTTCGGTGGAACTTGAAAACTCTTGTGCTAGTGTAGGAGCAACAACGAGAGAAAGAAGAGTTTACCTCCTCAATGGCCATCGACAAATGTCATCACTTTCACTTTGTCGAGAATATCTCATCCGAAGAGCTAGATCCTCCCCGTAATGTTCTTCACGCAACCATGGCCTTTTTGCTAGAGAACATCTTGTCTCTTTTTAGCTTGCCTTTCTCTTCTCTCCTTAGCACTCAAACTGGACAATCATCTTTGGAAGTGACCATTCTTTTGACAATTATAGCATATGTTGGTATCATCTCTCGATCACTTTCTTCTTTGGACTTGGAGTCCTTCTTTTTTTCGGATGAAGATCCTCAAAGATTCAGGTCCTTCTTCTTCTCGGTTGATCGTCCTCGGGTTTTTTTCGGTACTGTGGGTTCCTGTAATAGTTTTTGTATTTTCCAAATTCATTATTAAGTCTTTCAAACCTCCTTGCCATCAATGCTAACTTTTCCTCAAGCTCATCCCGATTTTTGGCATGGGGTTCTCGGACTCTCTAGTTTTTGTGTTTTATCTTTGGCTTTTTAAAGCCACATTCTTACTAGATGATGAATCATCTTTCTTTGTCGACCTTTTTGGATTTCTTATCAATTACAAATTCATAGGCCTTCAAATTTCGAGAGAAGACTTGTTGGTATGGCATTGAATTAATGTTCTTGGTGTTTTCAATCACCTTTCGCATGAATATCTCATTTCTTAGAAAGACCTCTAAGAATTTTCAATGCAACTTCTCTTTGTGGATATTTCTTTCCAAGTGCATTTAGATCATTCATGATGCTAGTGAATCGACTTCCAATTTGTCTATTGATTCACCATCATCCATTTCAAAACTATCAAACTTTCCAATTGCCATTTGAAAGTTTGTTTTTTTTTATATGATCTGCAGGCTCGCGCACATTATTCCTAGTGTATCCCAAATCTCTTTAGCAAAAGATATTAAAGTGAGAGATCATTCCCATCACACCATCATCAATTGTCTTTGTATAGTGAGTCTTACGCAATGTAGTCTATATTGACTAACTTTCTCTCCTCAGAGTCGGTTGGTCATCAAACTTAGGAAATTTCGCTTCAGGATCAATTCTCTCATCTTCATTTCTCCTCGGGATTCACCACAAGAAATGGAATGGCCCTTGAGAGACAACTCTCCACATACGCTCATGTTTGGAATCTGAGATGAGCCTGCATTCTTAGTCTCCATAAATCATAGTTCTCCATCGAGAACATGGGAAGTTTTTTTGAAGACATTTTATCTCGATCTTTTGAAAAGAAAAAATTCAAGCAAATAAGATCGATTCGAGATAGACCACAAGTATTTTTAGAAAATAAAACTTTGGTCAACAAAAAGCAGTGGTCAAGTTGAACCACCGCTTCCGATACCACTTGTTGGTCGGTCAAACGAGTCTTACACGTGTATGGGGAATACATGTGTTAAATGTTTTTAAAACTTTTTTTTCATCGAGGTCATTTTGGGTCGATAATCCCGAAGATTAGGTTTCGAGAAAGACAGATCGCTCCGAGTCAAAGTCTCATCGAGACAAAGTGATCCCGAAGTTGCTTTTCGAGATACCTCGAGATAATCCCAACCGAGTCCTCGAGTGTCGAGATCCCGAAGTTGCTTGGATCGATATTCAACTTCATGAACCCTCGTAAGAGTAAGTTCGGTTTGGTAATTATCTATTTTTAGCTACTCAGTCGTGCGGAATGGTTGGCCCTTTAGTTGATACTCGTTTTAAGCTTTGCTGAAAACCTTCCTTTTATGGAATAGTGATTAAGCTGTGATTCAGTTATGCAACTTCAGTGGATTGAATCCAACTGAATATCAGTGAAAAGTATGCTTTCAAATTCGAGTCAATGCAACAAATTAATACGTATAAATAAAAGCAATAAACAACACAACAATTTATAGTGGTTCAGAGACTCAAGCTCCTACGTCCACTCTCTCTGATCCTCAGAGAAATTCACTAATCACTTCTGAGCTTTCTGACTACCTCGCGTAGTTTACTTACTCAACTCGGCCCTGAGCTTTCTGACTACTCCACGTAGTTTACTTACTCAACCCGAACTTGAGCTTTCTGACTACCTCCGTAGTTTACTTACTCAAACACAAACAAGCTTCCAGACTACCCCTGTAGCTTACTAACTTCTCCTCTAGAGTTTTTTGACTACTCCGCGTAGTTTACTAACTCTTTACAACTCTTCTCACCAACAAACACACTCCAACTACCTTCTCAAGGATTTGGGGTTTCTCGGTTGGTTTCCAACTAGGATGAGATATCCTTTACAATGAAGTACAATGCAAAGGGTTAGGATATCTCGACTAAGCTTTGGATAAATCTTATCAAGCTAGGCTTAGTTTAGTGGGCTCTCTTCAATATAGAAGCACTTGGGAAATTCTAAGTTTTTCGAGTGCTTTAACTTTTGCGATAATAAGTTTGAGCTCTTGAGTTATGTGATAAATTTCCCGTAACCTTACAATGTAGAGGGTCACCAAGATTTATAGGCATACACCAAGGTCACTCTTGAAAACTATCCATTGGAGAGATAGCTTCTTGAGTTTCTCTTATGGTGTGTGAGGAATCCACTATATTTAGGGTTTGAAACTCTCTAACACGTTTTAGGAAATAAAGCCTTTCATGTAGCGGTCTTCACTTTTTTTGCGATCTGAAACTTTGTACATCGACATCTTTTTTGTGACACATCCTTTGTCGGTGTCAATATGGTACGATGTTGTCTTCTCTTTTTGACTTTTGTCTCAGTTAAAGGTAGACACCTTGAGCAGCTCTTTTTTGTTACAAACTCGAGTTGATATAACCTTAACAACACTTTGTCTTAGTTCTTTTTTTATGCGCATTGGAATGTCTTGACAATATCTATTTTCTAAGGAATCGCGATCTTACCGAGATTGCATTCTTGGATAGATATATTCAAATGACTCGGAACATTCGGGTTTATATCGAGCATTCAAGACATACATTCTTGAGTCTTGATAATTATCGCGTGCCTTGATATTCTTGATCTTGAGTTCTCGGTCTTGATCTTGCGTCTTGAGTCTTCGAGTCTTGACGTCTTCGAGTCTTGAGTCTTACGAGTCTTGAGGTCTTCTCGAGTCTTGAGTCTTCGAGTCTTTATAGTTATCTTGGTGATATTCGAGTCTTCATGCCGAGTCTTGATTACTTAGTTTCATCGAGTCTTGAAACTTGATTTCATACTGAAACTTCAGTTTCTTCATAAACATACTGAGTTCTTTGAGTCTTGAGAACCTATCGTGATCTATATCTCACGACTATACATTTTGCGTGATAACATCCCGAATACTCTAAAACTGAATCCTGACTCAACTATTAAGATCATTCTGAACATGTCATACTCAGGGGTTTTGGGATCTTAATCAAAATCATATATCTTTTATTAAATTCATCTCCCAACATTACTGAATACTGACCTTGACAAAATTTCGTCCTGAGAAAATTTTGTCCTGAGTTATTCCTCCTGAATAATTACATGCCCCTGAAGGACTTCTCCTTTTAGTGAAGTTCATTCACCTGGATCCAACATGCCTAATTCAACTGATAGTTCCTAAAATCTTGATTCAGCCAATGATTTAGTCAAGATATCAACTTTTTGTTTATCAGTATGAATTTTCTCCATCCTTATATCCTTCTTTTCAACATGATCTCTGATGAAGTGATGTCTGATATCAACATGCTTACATCTGGTGTGCAATACCGGATTTTGTGTAATAGCAATTGCACTATTATTGTCACAAAATATGGGTACTTCATCGGCTACAACTTTATAATCCCTCAATTGTTGTCTGAGCCAAAGAATCTGTGCACAACAGCTTCCAGCAGCCATGTATTTAGCTTCAGTAGTGCTGGTGGCTACTGATTTTGTTTCTTTGAAAACCATGATATCAGTTTACTTCCAAGAAATTGACAAGTTCCTGTAGTAGACTTCATGTCAATTCTACATCCACCATAATCAGCATCTGAATACCCAGTCAATTCAAGGTTATCAGCTGGATACCATAATCCTCTATTCACAGTGCCCTTAAGATACTTCAAAATCTTTTTAGCAGCCTCCATGTGACTAGCCTTAGGATTAGCTTGGTACCTTGCACATATAATTAGCTTGGTACCTTGCACATATCCCAACATCAAAGGTAATATCAGGCCTACTTGTTGTGAGATATAGCAATGATCCAATGATCCCTCTATAATCAGTGTGATTTATTGATTTACCTTCAGGATTAGGATCCATCTTGTAGTTAGTATTCATAGGAATTCTAACTGCATTGCAACTCTGTACACCATACTTAGCAATCAGATCTCTGGTGTATTTTGCTTGATTGATGAAAATTCCTTCTTTAGTCTGTTTCACCTGCAGTCCAAGAAAGAAATTCATCTCCCCCATCATAGACATCTCAAATTTTCCTTTCATCAGAGCTGAGAACTTCTCACACATCTGATGATTTGGAGAACCAAATATGATGTCATCCACATAAATCTGAACTAGTAAGATATCCTTTCCATCATCTATCCTGAACAAAGTTCTATCAACAGTTCCTTTGATAAAACCATGGTCAGTAAGAAATTTAGAGAGTGTATCATACCATGCTCTAGGTGCTTGTTTAAGACCATACAAGGCTTTCCTGAGCCTGTAAACTTGGTCATTCTGTCTGAAACTAGGAGGTTGTTCCACATAATCCTCTTCTTTAAGCACACCATTCAGAAATGCACTTTTCACATCCATCTGATAGACTATGAATTTCATGTGGGCAGCATATGCAAGAAACATTCTGATGGCTTCTAGTCTTGCAACAGGTGCAAAGGTTTCATCATAATCCAAGTCTTCTTCTTGGGAATAACCTTGTGCAACTAGCCTTGCCTTGTTTCTCACAATGTTGTTGTTCTCATCTCTCTTGTTCTTGAACACCCACTTGGTTCCAATCACATTGTGCCTCTTAGGTCTGTCCACTAGCTCCCAAACTTCATTTCTTGTGAACTGATTCAGCTCTTCTTGCATAGCAGTAATCCAGAATGAATCTTGAAGAGCTTCTTCAATCTCAGTAGGTTCTTTTTCAGATAGGAAGCAGCAGAATATAGCACTTTCACCATGGAACCTTCTTGTTTTAACACCTTTTGATAGATCACCCACAATCTGACTTGTCATGATGACTATCCAACCATCTTCTCCTGGATGTTCCCCCTTCAGTAATGTCCTTAACATCAGAAATGTTAGGTTCAGGTAATTCATCAAACTCAGGGAACAACAGAAAAGGAGAGAGTGAATCATCTTCCTCAGGGGAAATTCCATTCAGAACATTGTCAGAGACATTTGTTCCCCTTTGGTTGATAGATTCAGAGTTTGCCTCAGTTGTGACCACATCTTGATCGGCATTACATACCTGAGTCTGAACTGGTGTATGTTCAGATTTGTCAGCTTCAGTGTGTTGGCTTTCCTTCAGCGGAGAATTTCCATCCTGAGTCTCACCATCCTGAGTTTTTCCATCCTGAGCTTCTTTGTCTGAGTTTGATTCACTCCATTCATAGAAAATGATTGACTTCTTCTTCTCAGGCTCAGAGGATGTTTTGTTCTTCTTTTTCAGGCCAAGTCTGGTGATTCTCTTGGTCAGATCTCCTGAGTCATGTTCCTGTTTCTTCTGAACACAAGTAGATTCATCAAAAACAACATGAGGTGTTTCTTCCACAATAAGAGTCCTAAAGTTGTAAACTCTAAAGGCTTTATTGACTTCAGAATATCCTAAGAATATCCCTTCATCAGCTTTGCTATCAAAAGTTTTCAACTGATCTTTACCATTATTGTGTATGAAACACTTGCAACCAAACACACGAAAGAAACAAACAAGAGGCTTCCTTTCACTCCACAGCTCATAAGGTGTTTTGCCTTGATTCTTGGTCAGCATGGATCTGTTCTGAGAGTAGCATGCAGTGTTGATAGCTTCAGCCCAAAATCTCTTAGGGATGTCAGCTTCAGCAATCATTGTTCTTGCAACTTTTTTCAGAGTCCTATTTCTTCTTTCAGCAACACCATTTTGTTGTGGGGTCCTTGCAGCTGATGTTTCATGACCTATTCCATTTTCTGCACAATAATCAGATATAATATGGTTGATAAATTCAGTGCCTTTATCTGATCTGATTTTGACCACACTCAGGTTCTTTTCAGTACGGAGTCTTCTCAGTAATTCTGGCAGTTTTGTCTGAGTCTCTTTCTTACTGAGTAAGAATATGACCCACGTGTATCTAGAGTAGTCATCAACTACCACAAGTGTATATTTCCTGACATTTTTGCTCACAGCTGTTACTGGACCAAAGAGATCCATATGTAACAGTTGTAGTATTCTGTCAGTAGAAACTTCTACTTTGCTTTTGAATGATGCTCTGATTTGTTTTCCTTTCTGACAAGCATCACATATATGATCTTTACTGAACACTTCATTGGGTAACCCCCTCACAAGTGCTAATCTTGCAAGTTTGTTCAGGGTTTTGAAGTTTAAGTGATTCAGCCTTTTGTGCCACAACCAACTGGTATCAGTAGAACTTTTTGTAACCAAACATGTATCTTTAGGATTTGATCTCCAATCAGCAAGATACACATTCCCTTTTCTAGTACCAGTCAGTAATATTTGTTGTGAAACATTATCTTTCACATAACACAAGTTCTTTGAGAACTCAACATTGAATCCTTTGTCATAGAATTGACTGATAAAAAGGAAATTATGCTTTAAACCAGAGACAATTGATACACCATGGATATGAACAGATTCAACTTCAAGAGTTCCATATCCTTCAGTTTGTCCTTTGGAATTATCTCCAAATGTAATCTGAGGGCCCTTTTGCTCAACATAGTTAGTGAGTAATTGTTTGTATCCTGTCATATGTCTTGAACATCCACTGTCCAGATACCATGCAGCAGGAGCTATTTCACTTCCACTCATCAGGGTTATGTTGTCTTCATTCTGCTCAGTGCCCTTTTCCTTCACCTGAAAAACAGATCAGGCCTTAGGTACCCATTTGGTGTAGGGTCCTACCAGGTTAGCTGTATCTTTTGGAACCCAAATCTGCCTGATAACTCTAATTACTTTAGAGTGGCTGATTTGTCTCCCATAAACATCTACATACACATTCACCACCCTAGGTTCCTTGGAAGTACCCTGTGTATGAGTGTCAGCCTTAGCATGAACATGAGCCTTAGAGTTTTTCTTGGGTTCAGGCTTTCTGTTCCAATGCTTTGGCCTTGGTGCAGCTGGTCTCTGTCTCTGCTGACTTGGGTTCAGGAAACCTTTACCCTTAGGCAAGTGGAGTTTGGGTTGCCTGTACTGAAATTGAGATCTTTCAGTAATCTGAGGACTTGGTCTTTTCAGTTGAGAATATCTCTGCTGAGTGTTTCTCTTCTGAAAATTCTTCTGATGGTTCAGTGCAGATCTCTTCAGGTTAGTATTCTTAGCCTGAGGCTTCGAAGTACTGGCCTGAAAATTTCCTATTGAGTGTTCAGGTTTTCTAGCCTTTTCCTGAGGTTTGGGCTTTCTATCCCGATCTTTCAGTTTTTCTGAAACCATAGGTCCTTTACCCTTGTCTAAAATACGGGGTTGTTCTTCTGTAAGAAGATTAGTACATGTCACCGGTTTAACAAAGACAGACTTAGTGCTACTAGAAGAAGCAGCATTCAGAAGACCTTGTGAGGTTCCCCCTGGATTATATCCCAATCCAGCCTTTACAGTTGCAGGTCTATGATAACTCTGAATTTCATCTATTACTTTAGATACAGAATTAAATAGAGCTAACTTTCTCCGCACACTATCCTCACTTTTCTTTAGAGTTTCATGTTTCTCAGAGAGGTCATTGAATTCAGTCTTGATAAGTTGATTCTCCTCTGTGGATTTCTCTAATTTTCCTTTCAGGATTTCTATCACTTTCTCTTTTTCTGAGAGTTGTACTTTCAGAACATCCAGTTCATCAGTAGTTCCCATTAATTGAGAAGTGATCTCAGTAGTATTAGAGTCTTTCCACCTCAGATTTTCAGCAGTCAGTTCCTTATTCTGCTCTTGAGTTTCTATGAGCAGTTCTTGTAACACAGAATAGTCCTTCATAAGATTCTCAAAAGAATCCACCAGGTCAAAGTTATTGGTTACAGATGAACTTGATAACTCAGGTGCTTGTGTAGGAGCAACAACGGAGATAGAAGAATTTACCTCCTCCATAGCAACAAGGCAGACATCATCACTTTCACTATCTGAGAATATCTCTTCTGAAGAACTGGATCCTTCTTCAGATTGTTCTTCTTCAGCAACCATAGCCTTCTTGCTAGAGATCTTTCTGTCTCTCTTAGCTTGTCTCTCATTTTTTTCTTTGGCATTCAGCTCAGGACAATCATACTGGAAGTGACCTTTCTTCTGACAGTTATAACATCTGTTGGCATCATCATCCTGATCACTTTTCTCCTTATTTTTGGAGTCCTTCTTTCTGGATGAGGATCCTTCAGCTTTGTGGTCCTTCATTTTCTCAGTGGATTTGTCCTCAGCTTCTGAGTTATTCATGTTCCTGTACCTGTTGTTCTTATAGTATTTCTTATACTTTCCATATTTGCTATTAAGTCTTTCAAATCTCCTTGCCAACACTACTAGCTTATCCTCTTGCTTATCCTGATTTTTGGCAAGCGAGTTATCAGACTCTTTAGCTTTATAGGATTTCTCTTTGGCTTTGAAAGCCACATTCTTGCTAGATGAAGATTCATCTTTGCTATCAGATTTCTTAGTTTTCGTATCAATCACAAGCTCATAAGCTTTCAGTTTAGAGAAAACTTGTTGGTATGACATAGAATCAATATTCTTGGTGTTTTCAATCACCACAACATGTATATCCCATTTCTTAGACAATCCTCTAAGAATTTTCAGTGCCACTTCTCTATGTGGGTATCTTTTCCCAAGAGCATTCAGATCATTCATAATGCTAGTGAATCTGACTTCCAGTTTGTCAATGGATTCACCATCTTCCATTTCAAAGCTGTCAAACTTTCCAATAGCAACATAAAGTTTGTTCTCTTTAATATGATATGTGCCTTGACACATGATAGCAAGTGTGTCCCATATTTCTTTGGCAGTTTCACAGTGAGAAATCATCCCCATAACACCATCATCAATAGTGCTATATAAAGTTTTTTTTTATTAATGTAGTCCAAATTAACTAACTTTCTCTCATCAGGATTAAGTTGGTCATCAGGTTTTAGAAATTCATCTCTGGGATCATTCCTTTCAGTATCAGTAATTATGGAATTCACAACAGTGTATTTGAATGGTCCTTTAGAAACCACTCTCCACATTCTTTCATGTTTAGAATACAAATGTGCCTGCATTCTCAATCTCCATAGGTCATAGCTCTCAACAGAGAACATAGTGTTGTACCCGGTTTGATTACCGACGAACAAACAAGTACTTTGATAAGTTCCGATCAATAAGGTAGCGAAAGAAATAAATGGCACACGATTTGATTACCCAGTTCGTCCTTGAAATAGACTACGTCTGGGGGCACCAAGCCAGGATTATTTACTATATTATTTCTGCATAGGATATTAAGGTTTCGATCCTTTACAAAGTACATTACAAGTTATATTTATAGACATGGATCTAGGGTTAAAATCTTCGTGGGCTTCTTCCCGTGGACCAACCTAGGGTTTCCTTTCTTGCTCCGCAAGTCTCACCTACAGATACACATTCCCCGGTTATATCCCGAGAAATCTGCCTCCTTAACTACCCGAATCTTTTCCATGTTTATCTTCAACTAAGCTCGGGACTCAGTCGGTCCCAACTTCCGGGTTCTATCAAGTCGCCTCGTGACCTATTTGCCATCCCAAGTTGGCCCGCGACCTTCGTGGCTTTCCATACCTCTAGCAACTTACCAATCTCCCGAAGTCGCTTCAAGTCTTGCTCCAGCTGGATAAAGTCGGATAATGTGCTAACCATAGGACGGTCCAATTCCCGGCTTCCACCAAGTCGGATTATTTCTCCCTACAACAATTGCCCCTCAAGATGAGGTCGCAAGCTTGCTCTGGGATCTTGTCTTAAACCGTTGACGTTTGCCGACCTATGGAAAGTCAATCTCGGGACCTGTATCCGAGTCAAACCCTCGTCCTTGGGGAGTCGTATGGTCGCCTCAGTTTCCCAACTCGGCACGACAAGTGACAGGATTGTAATGATGGTATGGCAGGTGGGCGACGTTACAAGCCACAAATCCGCCTAACCAGTGGTCGCGTGCTTCCTACGCACTGCCCACGTAGCCTTAATTTCCACGGGGGACCTCGAAAGTTCGAATTTATATTTTCATCCCCCCGCCCTTCTCTATAAATTGGCCTAGGGTTCCACCCTTTAAGCCCTTCCTCTTTCTTGCTTCCAAAACTCATAGATTCGAGCTTCTCCGTCTGTTATTCAGGCTATCCTTCAGAGACCAACTGCTTTCCAAGTAACCATTTTTCCCCATTTCACGTCAATGGCATCCGGCTCCAGATCAGCTCCTGCACCCCCTCCGTTCATGGTTTCTTCATCTTCTGACGATGACAACACGACGATCGCTGAATTGTACTGCCGTAGCCAAAGTGAGACCGCCACTCCTAACCCCACAATGCCTCCAACCGATGGTGCCTCCGGTGCCGGCGGGGATGACCACGGAGATGATGATGACCAGTTTATGAGGGAGTTGGAAGAAATAACACACATGCCTGCTCTGGAACCGAGTTCCCTTTGCATGGCCATGCCGTCGAGAGAGGAGAGGTCTAGGTCTTCTAACCTGGCCCGGAAATATGGGGCCTACGAGCGGGCTTTTGACTATCACTTTATGGGGCCAAGCCCCGACACAAGAGACCGCCCCGAAACTTCCGTGGTCGGTCAAGTCGGACTTCGCACAGATCTCATGACAAAAATAGGTCTGGTTTCACCGATGGCTACGATGTAATCCCTCCGCTTTTTTTACAAAGTCCCCGGGACGTGCATTTTTATGGGGCGAATTCGATAAAAAAAACCGACTCACCGCCACCCGGATGATCGCGTCAACGAGCAAAAAAAAGGCGTCGATCCGGTGCCTCGCTTCACCCGACAATCTCCCACCCATGGCGGCTTGGAATCGAGTCCGACTCAGATCACTCCTAATGGATGGAGTTACATTCTTTCTACAATGACCGTTTCTTGGTGCCAGTCAAGGCGTCGACTTCCCAACCCGGGTGAGGTGGCTTTATGTGATGACGCCCATCCATCGGCCGGAGGCTATAACGCCGTCTTGGCTCGAGAGAGGTCGGGGAGCTCGTGAGCGGGATCCCAAGTAAGATTGAGGGGTGGCATTATAAATGGTGGTTCGTCGGGGCGTGGGAGTCTGCGGGACCCCGAGCACATTGCCCATTCATTGTCCCAACCGATTATGCCAATCGGTCGACCATGGTGAGTTTTCTTTCCGACTTAGATACTTGTACTGATCTAATTCTACTTTTCTTTTACAGTTTTCGCACCCACTACTGCCGACCTTTATTAGGACTTCAAAGAGGCATTTGATATCATTCGCGACACTCCACCGAGCTGGCGAGACGTGAACGCTTTGAACATCGAAGCCGACCGAGGCAACGCCGCTTGTATGCTTACTCGTCTTTATTTGAACATCCCTTGTAAGCTCCCTTTACCGTGCTTATTACACTTTTCGTTAATACCTGACTGATTGGCTTTTCTTCCAACATTTTTGCAGTTCCCAACATCCCCGATTTCTGCCAGAAGCCTCCTCATGACGTCATGGCCTCCCCAAGAAGAAGTCCGTTCTTGGAAAAATGAGGCGATCGGGGCGGCCTTTGAGGTAGCCTCCCGAGGCCGCCTCCAAGCTCGGGTCCTCTTGGTCCCTCTGCGTCCGACAAAGGCAAGGGAAGGCCACCGGGTCGACTCACCACTTCCGGCATGCTCGAAGAAAGTCGAGGGAGGAGATTTCGACCTACGAGACTGAAATCAACAGGGGCCTGGGGAAGAAAGATCGAGTCCGGGATCGTGGTCGGCTATTTTGCCCCCGCCTCGGGCCGCCCGGCCCATGGCCTGCCTCCGCCACCAGGAGAGAGGTCGACATGACGATGATGACTCCTTCTTAGGCTGGGAGGAGGAGCGGGTGAACGAGTAAGTTCTCACTATGATTTGCATGACCTTTTTCATATTATTTTCATAGCTCTGATGACTCGGCTCTCTTTTGCAGCCCCGAATTCGGCCCCACCGACTTCTGCCCGGAGGTGGTTAGCTTCCTTAGGAGCCCTCCTCTCCAATCGGCCGAGCTTCCCAGTAAGTGGTCGGGCTACATCTCCCGCAGCGTGCATAACACCGCCTGGCATGGACGCCAAGACCGATCACGCCAACGCTCATCGCTAGAAGATGATGGGCAACATGTACTCGGCCATGGTCCACACTCTAAAGGCGGCCTTTTATTTGGAGAGGACCAGTGCCCAAGCTGAAACCGAGCTCCGACATCTCCGCGGAGTCATGTGCTCGTATCCGATCGGGCTAAAATGATCTTGGCAAGGCCGAGAAGGCGGGCCGAGAAAACCAAATTCGAGCACCTTCTGCAGATCTCGACCCTCGAGGGTCGCCTGGCTGAGCTGGAGGGCGGGTTGGCTGAGGAGAGGCTGAAGTCGGCCCGGGCGGAGACCGCGCTGGCGGCCGAGAAGCTGAAGACGATCCAGGCGGAGAGGACATTTAAGACGGAGGAGGGCCGGGGAGGAGCCGACGGGAGCGAGAGGGGAGCCGACACCCAGAGGCCCCGCTTCAAGGTCGCCAAGAGATGAACGCTAATTTTATGCGACGTGATGGCCTTTGTGGTGCCATCCAAATGCCATTTGGGCAAACCCTCGGGCGACCCATCGGGCCGGTCGCCGACCATGACTACGTCCCGATAACCCTCGCCCCGATGTTTTGTTGATATCCAATACTTGGAGAATATGGGCGTTGATCTTCGTTTTTTCCTGCACCTAAGGCAGATCGCAGGCGCTTCTCCCCCGACTCCGACAGATACACCTTCCAAGCCCTTGGTGGAGGAATTCAGAGCTTTGAGGTCGCTCCTCCCTCCTGCCGCCTCGCCGAGCCCATCGGGGAGGAGATGCCGGGGTCGGAGGCCGTTCCCCTGGCTTTTGACATGCCTTCCGAGCCCGTTGTGGAGAAGATATCAAGCTCGGAGGTCGATCCACCGGAGGTTACCCAGCAGGAGCCTCCTTTGGGGGACGGCCAAGACACCCGCCCTCAACCGCCTCCGCCGAGAAAGATTGAAGTTGTAGCCTTACTACTCTTTTTTTTTTATAATTGTACCAGCCTTTGGGCTTTGATTTGCGATGTACTACCTCCCAACCTTCGGGTCTTTTATCAATGGAAGTCATTATTTCATTTTTCGTCTAGTCTGGTGTTTGGTGTTTATCTTATTATAAAATAAAACTCCCATATTTCATCCCCCCAAGTCGAGGTCGCAAGCTCGCCTTGGGGCCTTAACTTGAACTCGCATTTCTTATCAACTTCTGACAGGTCAGACTCAGGAAGTGTGCCTACGCCGCAATCTCATCCTCAGGGAGACGAACCATTGCCTCGATTCTCCGAATCGGCGTGATGTGTGACAGATCCGCAATGATGGCCTGGGTATTTGGTGGCGCCGGGCATTGTAAGTTAGACTAACCAGAAGTCGCGTACTGCCCACGCACTGCTCATGTGGCGCCGGTTTCTTTATGGGCCCTCGAGAGTTGAAATTTGCAACTTGATCCCCGTCTTTCATCTATAAATAGGGCGGGATTTTAAGATGTATAACACGCATTATCTCCTCTGATCTCCCCACTTATCATCCCCAAGATTTGGTTATGGACGATTAAAGGTGAACCCCTATTTGGGGCACCCTCCAAACAACCGGCTTCTCGCCTCTATACTCACGGCTTCGGCATTCAGTCCATCCCTGAGTTCCCCCCGGCTCTGATCTTGCCTTCATCGGAGGATGACCATACGACCATTGCCAAGTTGTGCTACCACCCGGGTGGCGGTTCTACCGCCGAGATGATGGAGGTGCCCCGGGGCCCTCTGTGTTTTGGGCGCCCATCGTGATGATGGGATTAGTGGTGATGGGCATTTTCTGACATGCATGGATTTAGTATTGTATATCGAATCGATCATCAAAATGCCCTTCACAATCCCTTGAATTTTTTGCACCACATGTATGACACTCGTGTTCATTTAACGTGAGAGGTCTCATTGCAGCATTTGACACTTCTCGGATATTAAAACATCATTTTCTGATAGTTTTTATAAAGATCTTCCTCGATTGGCCTCCTTCCGTGTCGGAGGGTTAGCTCGAAGTAGCTCCGTAGTATAGACCAAGTCGCTAGCTCGAGTAGCTCGTAGTATACACCAAGTCAAGCTCGAGTAGCTCAGTAGTATAGACCAAGTCGCTTGTATTGTATTGGAATGCTTCCTTTGCCAGCCTCCGGATCTATCAGAATGGGTTCTCCCCGACCTCCGGGTTTTATTAATGAAATTCTCCTTTTTTAATTCCCGCCGTGGTGACTCGATTTCCTTATCGACTTTTTGCTTAGTCCTTGTCGTCTTATTTTCTATCGATTTTGTTTCTTGGACATTTGTGTAGTCGTCTTACAAAGTCGGGGATGATCAAGATCATTGGGGTGGCGATCTCGCCTCCAGTATTTCTAAAGTCACACCTCGGGTTCACACGTTATCAGTCATGTCTTTCATGCGACCTGCATGTTATCGATCATGTCTTTCATGTGGCCCGCATTTCCTCGATCATATGTTTTTCGTGCGACCCGCTTGGTTTCTACACATAGGATTTTTTTCTTTTGAACAGAATAGAGAATTAATGTTACCAAAAGTATTTGTTTACAATGATGTGATCAGTACAAAGGTGTAAATCTATTGATAGTACTTCTTCAGATGAGTTGCATTCCATGGGTATTGGGCCTTGGTCCAATCCGATTTCTCGAGCTCGTATGCCCCATTCGGTAGGACTTTCGATATCTGGAATGGGCCCTCCCAGTTTGGACCGAGGGCACCTTTTGAGTCTCCGAGTATCTTTTTCAGCACTAGAGTTGTAATATCTCTCCGACCTCTGCTTATATCTAGCATTTCTCATGTTAGCCTCCAACCACTTTTCTTCGAGTAGGTCCAAGTTTCTTTCCAAGGCCTCATCATTATGATCAAAAGAGACCTGGCTAGTTCGGAGGGTCGGGAGGTCGATTTTCGCAGGAACAACCGCCTCAGTTCCGAAGGCTAGCGAGTAAGGGATTTTGCGCGTTGAATTTCTGCAGGTCGTTCTGTATACCCACAGCACATCTGGGAGCTCGCTAGCCCATTTCCCCCCTCGATCTTGACCTTGAGCGTGTGCTTTATGATTTTGTTCACGGCCTCGATCTGACCGTTTGATTAAGGGTGGTATGGGGTAGAGAACAACTTTGTGATCTTCCACTTTCTGAAGAAGGCGTCAACCTTAATACCGTCGAACTGCTTTCCATTGTCTGATATGATCGCCTGAGGCAGCCCAAACCTGTAGATAATGTTTCGCCATATGAACCTGATGACATGATCTTGGTCTATGGTTGCCAATTCCTCAGCCTTGGCCCATTTTGTGAAGTAATCCACCGCTACCAAGGCATACTTGACCGATCCTGGGGCCGTTGGGAGTGGCCCACTGATGTATATCCCCCACTTTGCAAAAGGCTAAGGACTGAGGATGCTTGTGAGCTCTTCAGGTGCGACCTTGATTGAGGGAGCATAGATCTGACATTTGTGGCATTTGCGGGCAAAAACGATGGCATCGGCCCTCAAGGTTGGCCAAAAATATCCCTGCCTTGTGGTCTTGTGGGCCAGCGACTCCCCCCCAGTGTGGTTTCCGCATTCCCCTTCGTGTATTTCTCGAAGAATGATTTGGCCTTGTTCAGGCGTAATACATCGAAGTAGGGGCATGCCGAAGCCTCGCTTGTATAACTCCCCGCTTATCATTGTGTATCGTGCGGCCCGTAATTGCAACTGCCGAGCCTGGACACGATCGGGTGGCAGGAGGCCACTTATCAAATACTCCATGATGGGTGTCATCCAATTCGACACTGGGTCTCCAATGTTGTTACGATCGTTTGTGCGGTGGAGGGGTAGGAAAGGTCATGATGGTGACATCCTTCATATCCGGTGATCCCTCGGAGGTCGCCAGCCGGGCCAGAGCATCATCTCGCGAGTTCAACTCTCTCGGTATCAGCTTGACATGGATCTGTGCGAACTTCAGGCACAGTGTTTTTACAATTTCCTGAAAGGCAGCCATCCTATCATCCCTAACCTCGTACTCCCCCAAAACTTGGCAGGCCATGAGCTGGGAGTCGGTATGGACCTGCAATCTCTTGACGCCCATGGCAATTGCCATTTCTAAGCCGCTGATGAGAGCCTCATATTCGGTCTCATTATTCGTTGCGGGAAAATCAAAGGTAATGGCGTTCTGGAATGAGATACCTTCGGGACTCATTAAGACAAGACCGGCTCCCGACTTGTGAGAGGTCGCCGACCCATCTACGAATAGCTCCCACGGCAAACTGCTCGAACTCTCTGCTTCATAAGGGAATGTGAGTTCCACTAGGAAATTGGCCAGTGCCTGGGCCTTAACTACAGGTTGTGACACGTAAGTCACACCGTATTGCCCAACCTTAATGGCCCATTTGAGACATCGGCCTGAAGTGTCTGGTCGGTGGAGCACATTTCGCAGTGGTAGGGAAGTGAGAACCTCGACCTCATGATCGAAAAAGTAAGGTCTCAGTTTCCTCACACTCATAACTAACGCGTATGCCAGCTTCTCTAGCGATGGGTAGCATTGCTCCGTCTCGTTCAATGTCTGGCTGACAAAGTAAATGGGCAGGTGGATCTGGCCCTCGGCTCGGACTAGTACTGCGCTTAAGGCGGTCTCCGAAGCCGCGAGATACAGGAACAACTTCTCTCCCGGGACAGGTTTGGACAATATGCTCACATTCGCCAGGTACGCTTTGATTTTTTCAAAAGCATCCTGGCTTTCGGGTGTCCATTCGAACTTTGCTTTCTTACGGATCGCGTCGAACATGGGCTTGCATTTGTCCCCCATCCGGGATATGAACCTGCTTAATGCGGCCAGGCACCCCGTGAGCTTCTGAACTTCTTTCACACTTCGGGGTGCCCCCATATCCAGTATGGCCTTAACCTTCCCTGGATTCATCTCGATCCCCTGCGTACTAACCAGATGTCCCAAGAACTTCCCCGACTCCACTCCGAAGTTACACTTCTTGGGGTTGAGTCTCATATTGAACTTTTTGAGGATATCGAAGGTCTGTGCGAGGTGAGACAGGTGATCCTCCCTTTTTAAACTCTTGACGACAATATCATCGACATAGACTTCTATCAACTTCCCGATCTGATCAGTAAACATATGATTGACAAGCCTTTGGTAGGTTGCCCCTGCGTTCTTCAGGCCGAATGACATCCTTTTCCAGCAGTATAAGTTTTTCTCGGTCAGAAAGGAGGTGTGTTGCCGATCTGGTCATCCATGGCTATCTGGTGATAACCTGTGAAAGCATCCATGAACGACATCATCTCGTGCCCGTCCGTGTTATCTATCAGCTGGTCGATGTGCGGCATGGGAAAGAAATCTTTTGGGCAGGCCTCGTTGAGGTTGGTAAAGTCGATACACAATTGCCAGGTCCCGTTGGACTTTTTCACCAGTACTGCATTGGCCACCCATTGTGGCTGGTCGGCCTGCATGATTAGGTCGTTATCCAGTAGCTTCTTCACCTCTTTGGCTAAAGCGGCATATTTCTCGGAACCAAATTTCCGCCTTTTCTGGGCAATTGGCCTCCGAGATGGGTCAATATGAAGTCGGTGACACGCGATTTCTGGGTCGATCCCTACCATGTCCTTGTGCGACCAGGCGAAGACATCCAAGTTCTTTTTGAGAAAGTCGATGACTTCCTCTTCAGTCATTTCGGTATCTTGGAGCCGATAATGACTTCTAGATCCGGGCGAGTTGGATCTCCCCTGACTTTCTCGAGTTCTTCCCCCGGAATAGCTCTTGGGCCATCTTGTCGTGGATCATCAATTTCGGCCTCGATTAGGAATTCATCAGGCTCATACCCTATTCTTGGATCGAGATCGCTGCGGGTTCTTTTTTTGCTTGTTCTTTTCTCATTTAATTCCCCATCTTGTTCATTGCTATCCATTACAAGTATTTGTTTGACAGGTGTAGGTGCGGAATTGAAAAGAGACGAAGAGTAAATCAAGCAACCTCTTGCATCGACCTGATCGCCCTTAACGGTGCCGACCAGCCCACTCTTGGTGGGGAATTTTACACAAAAGTAGAAAGTGGAGGATGACTGACGAATTCATGCTCAAAAGGCCTTCCTGTGAAACCGTTATAGAGTGGGAAGGTCGACTACTAGGAAATCTAATGACTAGTTGCCCTAACCCATTATTCAATTGTGGAGACCACTTCGACGGTCGGATCATCTCGGTGGGCCTTACAGTAGCGTCACCAAACCCTTTCACGACGTGGTCGCACGGGGTGATATAGGCATCATATTCCTCGAGCTGGTCTAGGGTTTTCTTGAATAGGATGTTGCAAAAGGCACCCCCATCGACCAGAAGTCGGCACACTGTAGTTCCCATGATGTTGGCCCGAATCACCAGGGGGTCGACGTTGGGGTAAACCACTCCAGCCTTGTCCTTTTCTCCGAACTCGATCGTGCTGGACTCTTCCCCCAAGGCGAGGACGGGTAACACCATCTTCCTGGCGTTCTCTATCTCCCTTATTTCGGCCTTCATCTTCTGCTTGGAGGAGGATCCGGAGGCTAGCCCCCGACGTCCATTTTGGGGAGAGTGTGTATCACCCGATCTCCGAAGATTTTTGGGCATGGGGCGGGATAGGTCGCTTTGCCCCCGCCCCGGTTGTTGTTCTGCGGGCGAAGTTCCTTGCCGGGCGACCTCTTGAGCTTTGGTCGCCATCCTTCTGAGGTCGCTTGACGAACTTGTCAAGCAGGCCATCTTCATACTATCTCCAGAGCTAGGGCAACAGATCTTTGCACTTACTGGTATAGTGCCCGATTTGCTCGTGAAAATGGCAATACTTGTTGGGGTTCAAATTTTGCTTTTATTCTTCACTAAAGGCGAGGAATAGCAGATTCAATAATTCGGATCTGGTGAAAATATGTCGGGACATACCTGTATGCTCCATCAACTTCAATTTAATCTTTCTTCAAAAGGCTTGAAGCTTAGGGCTTGTACTTTGATAAGCCTTCTTTGAACTTTTTTGGGCTCGAACTCCTTAGCCTCTGATAATGGATTCCAAGAGTCTCATTTACCAAGGATCTAGATATTAATTAATGAAAGGCGTGAAGCTAGTCGGGTATTCGCCACCATGTCTAGCCAGAGTTTGGTCCTCTTCTTGAATTGGAGACAAGAGCCAATTAAGCTTTTGCTTCATCCCCAATGGGATCTCCTTCCAAGATTAATTTGTCGATCCTTTTCGATATAGGATAGGGGATTCGCGGTAATATTGGGTGTTCAATATTGCGTAATTCAAGGGCGCCAGGAAGGTCAGAAAAAGTAGCGAAGCCGCCGAAAAGTGTCCACCCTGCGGGTGGCGGAGAGGTGAACCATTGGTGAGCACGGTCAGCCAGTATCGAGAAAAGCCAATTGGTCGCATCGGGTGCCGATAGAGGTCATGTATGAGTTGTATTCTGTGGACCACCGGAATTAGATGTTCTTATATGTAATCCCGAAAAGAAAGAATTTGGCGATATTAATCTTGCTGGTAAAGAGTAGCCAAAAGGTATTGAGGATTCCGAAAGTGAAGTCAAGGAGCCGGCGAAGAAAGAAAGATTGCATTACATGGCCGCTCACGATTCTTAATAAACTCATCAATTTATTTATTGAAGTGGGAATTGATCTTTGACCTGTTTTATCCAGCGATGGTCGATGAAATCGCCTTTACCCGTAGAAAGTCGTTTAATGCACGGGAAAGATCCCCTTGGCGTGTCGCTCGTGGAGGTTCGAGATCAGGGAAAGGTCCACGCCCACATTGTTTTTTCTTCCGAGGCTCGGGACCACCCCATCCTAAATAGGGATGGGCTTTCGAACCCCAAGTTACTAAGTCGGTCGAATCGAAAATTCCCCGCCTCCCCGAGGGTGGCGATTCGCGGACCATGGTGTGTTTAATCCGGATCATAGGCCGATTGGCCGCTGAATATCGCCCGAGCCGTGCCTCTGATTTTTTTGAGGGCGGACCTCTGGTGTGGCCTTCTTGGGGCATACGCGTCCTAGTCATCGAACGCGAGGTGTTTTTTGTTGAAGATAGCCATCACGACCTTCGCGTGATCGCTAGGAGTCTGCGCGACGAGTTCCACCGGGGGTCAATACCGAATCCGGGTTAAAAGCGATTTGGTATGTTGAGAGCTTCATAGAGGCCTTCGTCCCATCAAGGCGCGTCGGCTCTTTACCGATTCGGATTAACGATTGCTTTCGCCATTGATATAGATCAGAGATGAGATGGGTTTTCCTTCGAACAGAGTGATTTCATAGGAATTGTAATTCCCACAGACGGTGCCAATTGTTGTAGCCGGATTGATTACCGACGAACAAACAAGTACTTTGATAAGTTCCGATCAATATGATAGCGAAAGCAATAAATGGCACACGATTTGATTACCCACTTCGTCCTTGAAATAGACTACGTATGGGGGCACCAAGCCAGGATTATTTACTGTATTATTTCTGCCTAGGATACTAAGGTTTCGATCCTTTACAAAGTACATTACAAGTTATATTTATAGACATGGATCTAGGGTTACAATCTTCGTGGGCTTCTTCTCGTGGACCAATCTAGGGCTTCCTTTCTTGCTCCGCAAGTCGCGCCTACAGATACACATTCCCCGGTTATATCCTGAGAAATCCACCTCATTAACTACCCAAATCTTTTCCATGTTTATCTTCAACTAAGCTCGGGACTCAGTCAGTCCCGACTTCCGAGTTCTATCAAGTCGCCTCGTGACCTATTTTCCATGCCAAGTCGGCCCAGCGACCTTCGTGGCTTCCCACACCTCTAGCGACTTACCAATCTCCCGAAGTCGCTTCAAGTCTTGCTCCAGCTGGATAAAGTCGGATAATGTGCTAACCATAGGACGGTCCAATTCCTGGCTTCCACCAAGTCGGGTTATTTCTCCCTACAACACATAGGAATTTTCTTAGAAGGCATGATGAATGAGCCTTGTGAGATATCAGCAGTAAGAACTATTCAATAGACCACCAAAGTCTTTCAGTAAATCGACTATGGCTACCAAAGCAAGTGGTCAAAATGGACCACTGCTCTGATACCACTTACTGGTCTCAGTGCAAACGAGTCTTACACGTGCATGGGGGGGAATACACGTGTTCAGTGATTTTTTAAAACTTTTCTTTTACTGAAATCAGAAGGGTCGGGATGTCCTGAGAATTTTGCCCTGAGAAGCATAAATTGCCCTGAGTCAAAGTCTACTGAGACAGTGATCCTGAGCATCTTTCAGAAGCTTCAAATTAGCCCAACTGATCCTGAGTTTTATCAGAGATCCTGAGAAGCTTGGATCAGATAATTATCTTACTGAATACTCAGTAGGGTTAGTTCAATTCGATAACTATCTGTTCTAGCTAATCAAGAGTCCGGAATGTGTTGGCCCTCAGTTTATACTCGTTTTATCTTGCTGAAAATCTCTTCCTTAGTAAAACAGTGGTTAAGGTTGTGATCAAGTTTGATGCAAGTTCAGTGGATTGTTTCCAACTGAATATCAAGAAAATCAGTATGCTTTCAGTGGAAATATGCAGCAGATAAAATGCAGTACAGAAAGCAAATAACACAACAATTTATAGTGGTTCAGAGGCAAAGCTCCTACATCCACTCTCTCTGATCTACAGAGAAATTCCTTTACACACTATCACCTAAAGCTTTCAGGCTGAACACACAGCAGCTTACTAACTTTTCTACTTGAGTTTTCTGGCAGGCTACTGCAGCTTACTAACTCAACACACACAAGTTTTCAGACTACCACAAGTAGCTTACTAACTTCTCCTCTAGAGCTTTCTGGCTGACTCAACTGCAGCTTACTTACTCTTTACAACTCTTTCTCACCAACAATTCACATAATATACAAACTACCTAACAAAAGGGTTTGGTTTGTGTTGGTTTCCAACTAGGGTGAGATATCCTTTGACAATAAGAAAAAATTCAAAATCTAGAATATCTCTACTAAGCTTTGGATATATATATATATCAAAACTAGGCTTAGTGAATGAGCTCTCTTCAATGTGAAACACTTGGAAAATCTTGGTTTTTCGAGTGCTTCAATTTGCAAGAATACGAATGAGCTCTAGAGTTTCTTCGATTTCCCGTAACCTTTCAATGTTGAAGGTCACTGGTATTTATAGGCAACTTCTCCAAGGTCACTGATATCAGACCTGACATTTGTCAGTGATATATCGCTTTCAGTGTCAGTAAAGTACGTTGTTGTTGCCTCCTCATTGGTCGAAGTCTTCCTTTGAGCAGAGACAAACAAACGGCTTTATATAGGTTGACCTTTCAGAGCTGATATTTTTCTTAATGTCCACAACTGTCTAACATTCTGTTTGTTTGTTCTAGGAATGAACATAACACTATTTCATTAAGATAGTGGTTCAGGGTCCTTTTTGTTCAGTATACAGACAGTCTTCAAGATCTTCGATCTTCATGACTCTTCAATCTTCAGGATTCTTCTGAGTCTTCTGAGTCTCTGAATCTTCAGGATTCTTCTGAGTCTTCAGAGTCTTCAGGATTCTTCTGAGTCTTCAGTACACTAACAATTCCCTGATCTATATCTGCTGACTATACATGATGCAGATAATCCTGAGTCCTAAATTCTATTGAAACCTGATCCTGATCCTATACTATCAAGATATCCTGAACATGTCATACTCAGGGGTTTTAGGATCTAATCAAAATCTTTTATTCAAATTCATCTCCCAACAATATTGTTTCCCAAAATCAATATGTCATTGACATACCCGATTACAAAAATAATATTCTTCCCACTGCATTTACGATAAACGTAAGGATCTTCCGAATTAATGATGAAGTCAAAAGGACTTGATAGCTTCATCAAACCGGATATTCCAAGTCCTAGAAGCTTGCTTCAATCCATAAATGGATATCTTTAGTTTGCATACTAGATTAGAATTTGGCTTAAATGTAAAACCTTCCGGCTGAGTCATAAACACTTCCTTATCAATGTCACCATTGAGGAAGTTTTTTGACGTCTATCTGTCAAATCTCATAATCATAGTGTGCTGCTATCGCAAGTAAAATTCGAATGGACTTGAACTTTGCAACTGATGAGAAGGTCTCGTCATAGTCAATGCCTTCACGTTGACTATAACCCTTCGCCACCAACCTAGCTTTGTAGGTTTGTACTTTGCCATTTGTATCAGTCTTACGCTTGAAGACCCAATCGCAACATATGGGTCTAACCCCTTTAGGAAATTCAACCAAGTCCCAGACTTGATTGGTGTACATCGAGTCCTTCTCAGATTTCATGGCTTCATGCCACTTCCCTGAATCAATATCTGATATTGCTTCAGAATAAGTATTAGGATCGTCTTTATCCGGTATGTCCACATTATCGAGTTCCTCCAAGAGGTAACCGTATCTAATGGGCAGATTACGATTCCTAATTGACTTACTGAGTGTGGTTGTGCAGGCTGTACATTCTGATGATGAAAATTTTGTGGTGCATTGATTTCATCAATGTCCGGAGAGTCCTCAAGAGCTATACTTTCAGATACCTCTTGGGCGGGAGTTTGAACTATGATGTTCTCATTCAGCCCACTTGGAGGTTCTTGCACATGCAAACCAACTCCAATTATGCTCCCACTGGCTGAAAGACGATCACCTAGTGAAAGACTCCCACCGTGAAAGTTGTTGAATGCTCCCACTGATTTCTTGTCATGTTGCTTTGACAAGATGTCAGTCTCTTTGTTAATTTGTAGTTCTTTAATTTCTTCAAGTTCTATCAGCTTACGACCTTGTTCCTTAAAGACATAGTCTTCTTCGAGGAACTTGGTTTGCCTAGAAACAATCACTGATTGTTTCTCAGGTAGATAGAAGTAATATCCTTTAGTTTCATTAGGATATCCCACAACGTAACCCTTTTCACCTTTGAATTCCAACTTGTCGGTAAGCATCCTTTTCACAATCACGGGGCAACCCCATGTTTTGATATGTGCAAAAGTTGGATTCTTGCCATACCATAGTTCATATGGTGTATGCTCAACCGATTTAGATGGAATCCTATTCAGAATGTAGATTGAGGTTTGTAATGCGTATCCCCATGAGAATGTCGGAAGAGAGGAAAAACTCATCATGGACCTTACCATGTCTAACAGGGTTCGGTTTCTCCTCTCGGATACACCATTGATCTGACTTGTTCTGGGAGGAGTTCATTGTGACTGGATTTCATGTAACTTCAAGTAATCAATGAATTCATGGCCTAGGTATTCACCTCCTCGATCTAATCGAAGAGTCTTGATACTCTTACCAAGTTACTTCTCTACTTCATCCTTAAACTCTTTGAATTTCTCAAAAGGTTCGAATTTGTGTTTCATAAGATACACGTATTTGTATCTTGAGAAATCATCAGTAAAAGTGATGAAGTATCCGAAGTGACCCCTAGCTAGAGTAGGGGATGGTCCACATACATTGTTGTGGATCAGCTCTAGAACTTCTTTGGCACACACTCCTTTCCTAGAAAAAGGTTTGTTGATCATCTTGCCCTTGAGACAAGATTCACAATCTCCATAAGACTCAAAGTCAAATGGAGTTAAGTAGTCTAACTTTCTTAACCTTGCAATTCCTTTCTTGTTTACATGATCAAGTCTACAATGCCACAAGTAAGTCGGGTTTTCATGATTACTAAGTTTGAGTCTTTTATTTTTTATATTAAGAATATTATATCCACAATGCAACAAGTATAAATCATTCACCATAGGGGCATTCCCATAAACCACACCATTCAACGTGAAATAACAATTATTATCACTAATATGGAAGGAATAACCCTCAATGTCTAACATAAGAATGAAAATAATGTTGCGAGTAATAGGAAGAACGAAATGACAATCATTAAGTTCTACTCTAAAACCAAAGGGTAAGTCTAACACATAAGTCACCACACGTTCAGTCAGCAACTCTTGCTTCAGTTCCACGTGAAAGACGACTTCACCCGCCCTAACTGTCCTAAGACACATGATCCCCTTCACATTCGTACAAATGTGTGAGCCATATCCGGTTTCTAATACCCAACAATTAGCGCTATTTGTGGATATGTCTATCTTAATAACAAACATACATGTTCTAGTGCCAGAAGCACCCAGTGTCTTCCTTTTAGCAACCAAAACCTTATAGTCCTTCCTTCCAGTGCCCTCTTCTATTTATAGTAGAGGCACACATCCTTGTCTACCCGCTCCTTCTTTTGAACACCATCTTAGTGATAGTGAACTCAAAAGTTTTGAGCACGTTGTGAAGTTCACAATGAAGCTAAAATATGAATCCGAGAGCGACTGAAGGATAGCATAAATGAAAACGTTGGTCTTTTAGCTCAAAACCTAAATTACCAAGTTTATCAATTAGACCTATCATCTTAAGCACACGAGGTGAAATCTTCTCTCCTTTGCTAACCGGCATATGAACAGATCTCTCATCATTTCATAAATCTCAGAACGAGATTCAGAATCAAAGAGATCCTTCAGATGCTTGAGAATTTAGAAGAGATCCATTTTCTCATGTTGCCTTAAGCAATTCGGGAGTCATACCGAGCAACATCACACACTGCGTCTGGGAAGCATCATTTTTTATGCTTCTTTTAAGGTGCTACGTCAAACGTGGTTGTCTCAAGAAACCAGCTGCAGGGGTAACAGGGATTGGCGTGTCCAACACATACTCAATCTTTTCTTGCCTTAGCACCAAACACACGTTTAGGTACCAGTCCAGAAAATTTGGCCAAGCTAATTTATTTGTTTCCAAAACACATCCCAATAACAGTTATACATTTCAACTAACCAAGAGAAATAAAAAAAATGAGAATTAAACACATAATTCATATGATCAATATTCAACAAGCAAAATAAACGTGGTCATTCTTTTGTATTTATTTTGTCTCCATTATTTTCACATACTCAACGACCTCATCGGAAGAGTATGAATTTATATCAGATATAATTTGTAATGGACTAGGATCCACATTCCTACTATTACAATATCTGCCTGGGCTGATTACTGCAATAGCATAACTGGTAGGTCTCCAAACCAATTGCAAAACTGCAATTCCTAGTTGATTGAACCTAGTTCAATCGGATGCCCCTTGACTTTCGTTTCCCTGCTTAGGCTGATGAAACAAAGTCAAGTTGATTTACAACCATCAAGCGGCGACACTTCGTGTCCCTATAAAAGTCCCGTTAGATGTAGATCCGAGCAAAAGACTTGGGCCTTAAATACTCATTGGAATGAAATCTCCGGTTTACTTTTAATTTTGATGAAAGACATCGTTCAATTCAATGAAAATCATATTTTAGTGAGGAACGTTTTAAAGACGGGGTATTAATTGCTTTATCGAGATCACCTCGCCATTTTTTTCCTAACCCGAAACCCACCCCGCCCCACCGGGATTTTTGGACCCGCTCTACCCGCCCCGCCCCATGAACCCGATGGGTTTAACCCGCCCTACATATTTAATTTCATTTTCCCTTTATTTTTTAATTCGTACTCCTAATTTCATGCATGTCATTTTTAAATACATATCGTTCCTAAAAAATAAAACATAAACTAGAATCATCAAATTAAAACAAACAAAAAATACATAATATCATAATCAATCTCACATTAAAGAGAACACAAAAGGGACTGCAGTTACTCATTATTCATTAATCAAACATACCTCATCAAAATAGACATCTTATTATACTGTTTTTTCTTATTATAGTATTGTTATCTTATTAAACTACTATTGCATTATTACTTAATACATTTAATATATATATATATATATATATATATATATATATATACGGGGCTATGTTCGCTTTAATACCATGACCCACCTCAAGATCCGTGGGTTTTCGTTCAACCGGATTTTAACTCCGCCTCAGAACTCCGCTTGACGGGTTTAACCCGCCCCCATCCGGGGCAAATTCATGTCGGGTTCGGGTTAAAACCCGCCCCATTGCCATCCCTACCAATATGTTAATCTACATCACATTTGAGCAATATTGGGTGCCGCCTACCCAAACATAATTTTATACGGACTAACACTTATATGGGCGTCGTCTACCCAAATAATTAATACGGTCCGACAATTATTGGGCGCCGCCTACTCAAACAATTATAATGCAGACTATAAAAGCATTAACGAATTAAATAATCTTGTTAACCAAGTGAGATTTAATAATTTATTAAAACTTTGTCGAATTATTTTTCAAAATCCAATTTCAAAAATAAATTCAATAATTATTAAAACAATTAAATTAATCCAATTAATCTTTAACTTATGGTCCAACAAACAAGTTTATTTAATATAACATTTTATTAGTCCAACTAATAAACTTGTTAAGCCAAATTTAATTAACCAAACATTAACAAATATCTCAGTTTTAAATTCAATAATTTTAGGGGGCTCAGGTGCAAATTTCTAAAATTGCACGGAAGGGCCTGGTGAATATCAAATTTTCAATCCAAATTTCTTCTCGCACAACCGCCTAATTTCACAAAGAACCATTCTCAGAATCGACAACAAAATTTCCAAAACCCAAACACCAAACCAGTTGTTCATCATCAATAATTTATAGTAAAACGAAGAACATGAATCAAGCAGGAAACAACCCAGAAAACAACGGCGAACATATGCATCAAAATATCGAAACCAAGGCGGCTGAGAGACATATCCCCACCGCGTGAACGCGACCCGAATCGCACCCCAAAATTCCAAAATCATGCATCATGTCTGCGCGTGGATGAGAACCGCTACCGCAATACTCTGGAGCGGGTGATTTCGCGTCACCGCTAGAAGCGCTTGGCGAATTGCCTCCGAGAACCGCAATACCCATGCGATGAATCGCTCAAAGCGACGGTTCGATGGTTGAAAAAACTCCACCGTCGCTGTAACTCTTCGATGCGAATCGATTTTGCTGAATACGACGATGTGAATCACCGCCGCCGCGAACCGTGAGACGCCTTTTGAGTCATACTCGAAAAAGAGATCGAAAAAACGCAAAGACCATCATCGGCTTTGAGAGTCCTCATTGTTGCCGCGAAGAAGACGCGGTGGTGAACCGCCGTTCCAGCGACGCCACAAGATGTCTCCTCCGCCCCGGTGACGCCACGACGATGATGGTGATTAGGGTTTCAAAAACCTAATTTTGAAAGCCAACGTAGAAGACGAAGGCAAAAGGGGCAAAACAATGTTTGAGCAATTAACAATTAAAACAACCAAACACACTATCACACCCCCACGTCAATAACATATTGGTGCGGTCATTAACAAAATCGACCGTACCGATTAATTTTATAAATCAAACAATTATGTAATTAATCAAGAGCCTGAAGCTCTGATACCACTGTTTGAATTTAGAGGTACGTAAATATGTAATACATGCGCAGCGGAATTAAACAGTTCACCAACAACGAACATATAATTGCATAATTGAATACGTATAAACATAAAGAGAAATCTTACAGTAAATTGTACGCATATTTCTCTACTATGGTATCCACGTAATCTCCGTTCACGGACTTGCACAGATTTGTCAGCGTTGAATCTGAGACGAAATTTGCTAGAAAAATTTGTTGGTCCCGGTGTAAACGAGTTTTACACGTGTATGGGGGGGAATACACGTGTTCAGTGATTTTAAAACTTTTTTCAGATCGAGGTCGGCTTGGGTCGATAATCCTCAAGATTAGGTTCGAGAAGCACAGATCGCTCCCGAGTCAAAGTCTCATCGAGACAAGTGATCCCGAGCTGCCAGATACCTCGATAATCCCAACCGAATCTCGAGTGTCAGAGATCCCGAGTTGCTTGGAGCAGATAACTAGCTTCATCAATCCTCGTAAGAGAGTTCGGTTTAATAACTATCGTTTCTAGCTACTCGACCGTCTTAATGGTTGGCCTTTAGATTATACTCGTTTTAAGCTTTGAAAGACCTTCCCTTTATGAAATAGTGATTAGGTCGTGATTCACTTATGCAACTTCAAGTGGATTGATTCCAACCGAATATCGATGAAAAGTATGCTTTCAAAATCAAGTCAATCAAAGCAGCTTTAAGATAAGGATAAAGCAATAAAGAACACAAAGATTATAGTGGTTCGGAGACTCAAGCTCCTACATCCACTCTCCCGACTCTTCGAGAGAAATTCACTATCAACTTCTCGAGCTCGACTACCTCGTAGTTTACTTACTCAACTCGGCCCTGAGTTTTCTAACTACTCCACATAGTTTACTTACTCAACCCGACCTTGAGTTTTCTGACTACCTCCGTAGTTTCATTTACTCAATCACACACAAGCTTTGACTACCCCAGAAGCTTACTAACTTTCTCGCCGTATAGTTGGTTCTTCTCGAGGGCGACATCGCCTCGGCATTTTGGCCTCGTCCCCAATGGGGTTTTTCAATGATAAGTCTATCGATCCTCTCAACATAGGATGGGGTCCGACTCCATCTCCCGACGATGCTCACGAGCCATTGTTTGTCGCGGTCGGGCGCCCATCGCCAGAGTGCGCCAGAAGAATGATCGAGGCGGTTGCTCGAAAAATATCAATGGAGAGAGATGGCAGCGAAGTGTACCACATGTGGGCCTGGTCGCTCAGCGTCAGGGAGAAGAGTCTACACTTCGTCGCATTCGATGACCGCATTGAGGCCATATACGCATTGTACTTCGCCATATGGACTCTGGGGTCTGTACGTACTCGCTAGAAGCGATCTAGAGCCATTATGCTGATTTTCCTGCAGGGGTGCAGAGTGATCATAGTTCCCAGGGGGTGATAAGGTCGTTTAGACCGAGACGGTCCATCCCGGTTACCCACCTTTTTCCAACAAGCTTGGGCCGGTCTAGCAATGTCGCGACTTTGGAAGGCGCGGAGTTCATCGCCCCTGCCCGTGACCATGATGGTATGCCGAATGTCTCGGCGATCCTCTGTGGTGCACGTCCAGGGCCATGGCAAGATCTCTTTCCACTTGTTCATCATGGCGTGGTTGAGAGTGAGCCTCGTCCTCGCCTCACGAGGGCCTTCCGGGCGACTTCCGAGGCGTGAATGCACTATTTGAACCCCATTGGTCTCGTCCCAGCGGTGGTTCCGAACGATGGCATGTTTAGCCACGTTGTACGCCAGTTGGCCCGTGGACAGTCCCTTTTCCGTCATAACGCGTTTACCTTTTGGAGGTTCCGGCGTCATGGGCTGTTTTCTTGGCTGGGGGTTGTTCCTCCTCAACGCCGAAATTGAGAAGTTTCTTTTTTAGGACGGCCATCACTGCTTTGGCATCCTCCGGTGTCTGGACAAGATTCCACCAGTCGGGGGAACCAGTCGGGGCTGCCCGATGAATGGGTTGAGAACTTAGTGAAACCTCGACGCCATCACGAATGTTGATTTCATTCCCGATTACAGCTTTCCCCTGGTTGGTTGCCATTTTGTTTTCCTTAGAGTTTGGAAGGTGATGTCTCCTTGAGAATTGTTGAAATTTCTCAAAAAATGTGTTCCCACAGACGGCGCCAATTGTTGTAACTGGTTTTTATCTACTCAGTTAAACAATAATTATTATGAAATGCGTATGCTAAAGGCAATCGAATCAGGGAAAGAGACAAAGAATTTGGTGACCCGGTTCGTCTTTGGAATCAGACTACATCCGGGGGCGTCCAAACCAGGGAAATGATGTATGTATATGCCTAGAAGTCTAAGATGTTCGACCTGTTACAGAGGTGATCGTGTTGGCCTATTTATACTATGACTCCCATCCTTTGGGTGGGAATTTACATAAGGAATAATACCTATGAAAGGGCTACAATATCGGGAACCATTAATCTCGCCTTGACCGGCCAGAAATCATCCATCTTCGCGTGCTCCAATCGTGGAGCGGATGTGGAGGGCGGATTAGTGGCGTGTTCGGGGGTTGTCATTGACCACGTGAACTGTATAGTTATGGCTGGTGCAGGTCGCTCCCGACCTAAGGATATAAAGTGGAAATCGCATTGCGACTTCCCGAACTGCCGACTACCCGAGTTGCCGATCTTGCGACTTGAAGGTTTGGTCTTGTGGAAATTACGTGGGTTGATCCCTTGGTCCCCTTGCCGAGGTTACTTCATGCAGTCTTTGTTGGATTGTTTATGATCCTTCGTGCCCAGGTGGGAGGTCGGGTTTATCCATGCTACAACACATATATAATCTGTAACCCTAGCGCATAATAGTTATGAAACAACAAATATAAAATGTGCAAATTACCAGAAAAGCGATGTATGATTTTGAAATAGAAGATTAATCGCTGAATGTAGAGTTGTATGAAATTTTCTGGGAACGATTGCGTTTTTTAGTGTTAGAAATGTGAAAGGTTTTAGAAAAAATGGATATTAGGGTTTTAAATAGGTGGGAGGGAAAGTTTTGCACAAAAATTTTTGAAAGCACTTGAGTGTCTTTGGTTTAATCGGATCGTGCGGTCAAGGATTTAAAACGGCAGACTTTTGGACTTAAAAACTCGAAATAAATACATTTAATACAAAAACCCCACGTCCGCATTAAATGCTTGCAGACATGACGTCACAAGGTAATGGGCACAGTAATAACTAGCATAGATTAGTATAGACTTATAGAATAATAAATCAGAAAACTTATCTGACTGACTGATATTGTAATCAGTCAGTTACCACGATGTTCTGATCTGGCTTACCTGATTACTGTTGACCTTACTGATTGTAGCCTAATCCTTAGTATTTCCCAACAATGTCCCACTTATCTGATCAGGTTCCTTCTGATCCTATCTAATCTGTTGAAGTTCCCCCTTCAATTGTTATCCTTTTCTGATCAGTCCTTGACTGATCCTCCCTAATCAGTTGAGGTTCCATTTCTCAACTGGTCCTTCTTTTCTGATCAGTCTCTTAACCAACTGGTGTTGGAGACCAGTCCACCAAAGATTTCTGGTGCACTTTCTCCTAAATCCAGAAGTCCTAGCTCATTACATAGTTCTCTGAATCTGACTTCAGCTAGTGGCTTAGTTAAGATATCAGCTCTCTGCATATTAGTGTGGATCTTTTCCATTCTGATATTCTTCTTTTCCACATGATCTCTTATGAAGTGATGTCTGACGTCCACATGCTTGTATCTTGTATGTAGAACAGGATTCTGAGTAATTGCAATAGCACTATTACTGTCACAGAATATGGGCACGTTTGTAGCTACAATGTTATAATCCCTCAGCTGCTGACTAAGTCAGAGCAGTTGGGAGCAACAGCTTCCTGCGGCCATATATTCTGCTTCAGTAGTAGATGTGGCAACAGATGTCTGCTTCTTCGAAAACCAAGAGATCAGTTTGCTTCCTAAGAACTGACATGTACCTGAGGTTGACTTTCTGTCTATTCTGCAACCTCCATAATCAGAATCAGAATACCCACTAAGCTCTAGATTATCATCTGACGGGTAGAATAAACCAAGTTTTACTGTCCCCTTCAGATACTTAAGAATCCGCTTAGCTGCTTCCAGGTGGCTTTGCATATATCTGGTCTGTTGGCAGTCAGGTATAGTAAAGATCCAATGAGAGTCATATATTCTTTCTGATTAGTTTTCTGATCATTCTCATCTGGATCCATCTTGAATCCACTCATCATAGGAATTTTGGCTTCTTTACAGTTCTGAATTCCAAACTTAGCCAACAGATTCCTAGTTTACTTTGCCTGACAGATGAATATACCTTCTATACTTTGTTTAACTTGAAGGCCAAGAAAGTAATTCATCTGACCCATCATGGACATCTCGAACTTTCCTTGCATCAGTTTGCTGAATCTATCACATAAGCTCTTGTTGGGAGATCCGAAGATGATATCGTCCACATAGATCTGAACCATCAGAATATCTTCATCATCTTCTATTCTGAACAAGGTTTTGTTTATGACTCTTTAGTGAATCCGCTATCTACCAAGAACTGAGATAGTGTATCATACCAAGCTCTAAGAGCCTGTTTCAGTCCGTAAAGAGTTTTTCATAAACGGTACACTTGGTTGCCTTTTTCAAAGCCAGGAGGTTTTTCAACATAAACTTCCTCAGCTAGTACCCCATTTAAGAATGCACTTTTTACATCCATCTGATACACAGTAAATCCTCTGTGGGCAGCATATGCCAGAAACAGCCAAATGGCTTCCAGGCGAGCGACTGGTGCAAAGGTTTCATCATAATCAATTCCCTCTGATTGTGAATATCCCTTCGCAACAAGTCTTGCCTTATTTTTGGTGATGACATTATTCTCATCCCTCTTGTTCTTGAATACCCACTTGATGTATATCACATCTTGATGGTCTATCTACCATTTTCCAAACTTGATTTCTCTCGAACTGCTCTAGTTCTTCTTGCATGGCTAGAATCCAGCTGGCATCTTGTAGAGCTTCTTCTGTTGTGGTAGGTTCCTTCAAGGACAGATAGCAACAGTACATGGCACTTTCACCAACCTGATGTCTAGTTTGGACTCAGGCATTAGGATTGCCGATTATCTGATCAGTCGGATGGTCTTTCAACCAAGTCCTTCTTTTATGATGTATATCAGTTTGGATGTTTTCATCCTCTTCTGATATTGAGTCACTAGAGGTTGGGAGTGGTACAGTAATAGAATCCACTTGGCATGGACAAGTCTCAGCTGATGTTGGAATCATCATAGGCTGATGTCTGTCCGCCGGAACATCAGGTGTTCCCCCTGAACCAGATGGTTCAGTTGTTACTGTCTCAGCTGTACCAGCTTCTATATTGACAGTTGTACGTATCTTAGGGTCTGATTGCATCAGGTGTTCCCCTTGAACCAGATGGTTCAATTGTTACTGTCTCAGCTGTACTAGCTTCTATATTGACAGTTGTACGTACCTTAGGGTCTGATTGACCTGGTGAATCATTAAGATCAAGATTAGGAACATACACTCTTACGTGATCTGATCTCTTTTCTTTGATACTTAATTGATCCATTTTCTGAGCATCAGGTACCGGTTGATCTGGTACTGCTTGTTCTGAGGCAGATTTCTCTTGTTCAGAAGATGTCTCATCAAAGACCACATGAGGTGTCTCTTCCACAACTAAGGTTCGCCTGTTGAACACCTTGAAAGCTTTGCTGGTTGAGGAATATCCTAAAAATATACCATCATCTGACTTAGCTTCAAAGGTTTTCAACTGACTATTCCCATTGTTGTGAATGAAACACTTGTACCAAAAAACATGGAAGTAAGAAACACAAGATTTTCTGCCCTTCCACAGTTCATAAGGTGTTTTGAAGTGAATCTTAGTCAGAGAACATCTATTCTGAGTGTGACATGTTGTGTTGATAGCTTCTGCCTAGAAACGGTTTGGAGTTGCATGTTCAGCTAACATTGTGCGAGCAGCTTCTTTGAGTGTTATGTTTCTCCAATCTTCTACACCATTCTGTTGTGGTGTTCTGGCGGCTGATGTTTCATGTTGTATTCCAAACTTAGTGCAAAAGTCAGTAATAAAGGAGTTCAGAAACTCTGTACCTTTATCTGATCTGATTTTCAAAATGATGACACCCTTCTCATTCTGTAATCTTTTGAGCAGCTCAGGTATCTTTGTTGTAGTTTCATTCTTCTTATACAAGAATACAACCCAGGTAAACTTGGAATAATCATCCACGATTACCAGAGTGTATTTGTGTCCACGGATACTAGGTGGTGTAACTGGTCCAAACAAATCCATATGGAGCAGTTGTAGTACTCTGCTGGATGTTGGTCCTGGGATCCCCTTAAATTAGGCTTTAATCTGTTTTCCCTTCTGACATGCGACACATGTCTGATCCTTAGAGAATACCTCATTCGTGAGACCCTCAACTAGGGACATCCTTGCTATTTTGTTAAGAATCTTAAAGTTCAGATAGCTCATTCTCTTGTGCCAGAGCCAATTGCTGCTTTTGAAACTCTTAACAATCAGGCATGCATTTCTTAGACAACTGTTCCAGTCTGCAGTGTAGATCGTTCCTTTCCTGGAATCAGTTAGCAAAATCTGTTGAGTAGCTCGATTCTAGATAGTGCATTGATCCAGTCGAGAACTCAACGTTGAATCCGTTGTCGCAGAATTGTGAAACTAATAATTGGTTGTGCTTCAAACTATCGACATACGAGACTCTAGTAACCTGTACATCATCATTCTCTAAGGTTCCGAATCCTCTGGTAAAACCAAAGTTATCATCACCAAAGAGTACATGTGGGCCTTCTTGTTCTGTGTATGAACTGAGGAGATGTTTGTTTTCAGTCATGTGCCTTGAGCATCCACTATCGATGTACTAGATAGTTGCTTGTACACCTCCTTTATTGGCAAAACTCACGTGATCCTGCAATCAAATCAGGTTTTAAGTACCCCTGTAAGATTGGGTCCTGAGGGGTTAGTGTTATCTTTCGAGATCCAAACAAACAGGGCACTTCTATGGTAATCATTAAGATCAGAAGGCCTGATTTGTCTCTCATAAGCATCTACATAATCATACATCTCTTCATGTGCTTTCTGATCAGTATGATTATGGGTGTGAACCTTGGATGAATCAGAAGACTTGGGGTTTTTCTGATTAGTTTATCTTCTTTTAATCCAGTGTGGTTCAGGTGCAGATGTCCTGGATTTCTGGTTGAAGGGATAGGTACGACTGCTACCATCAAAAGATTCATATCTCTTTTGCACAAATGATTTCTGTGGTTTACCCTTAGCTTGCTGGTTAGGCAGCTTGACATGATTAGGTTTCAGATCAGACTTTCCCTTGCGAGGTTGTCCTTTCTGGTTCATAATATGCTGATCAGATTGAGGTCTCTTCAAAAGAACACGATTCTTCTGTTGATTCCTCGGCTGATGTTTGATCAGTTGAGGTCCATTTTTGTTCCATTTCTGATCAGGCACTCGCCTTACCTGTTCAGCAGGCATGTTTCCCTTCTTTGATACAGATTTGACATTTCGTGTTTCTTGTCCAGAAATCTTCCTAAATTCACTTTTGGACTGTGAACCAAGTTGGACATATGAGGATCCAGAAGGGCTATCAAACCCAATACCCTTCTTATCAGTTGGCTTCCGAAAGTAGCTTGTTATTTCATCAACATTTTTATAGGCTTTTCCAAAAATCTCTACTTTCTTTCGCAAACTGTCCTCACTTTGTTTTAGACTCTCATGTAGTCGGAAGAGTTCATCAAACTTAGCTTGGAGGATTTTGAGATCATCAGCTTGCTGCTTGTTAATAGCTTGTTGTACCTTAACCATTTTACCCTGATCAGAAGAACTGACTTTCAGAAACTCCAGTTCTGTAGTCATTTTCTGAACGGTCTCAACTGATTTCAGTTCAGCAGCTTTTCTCATAGCATTTTCCTTGACAAGCTGAATGTTCTCTGCCCTCAGCTTATCGTTCTCAACTTCCACTATTGTATAAGTGTCTACTGCATTAGAGAGATCATCAAGCAATTGCTCATTGTAGAGCTGCAGGTCAGTCTCTCCAGCAGGTGTGCTCAGCACAACAGGTGTGGAAATAGAAAACACAGAAGGTTTAGAAGTTACCTCAGATTGATCAGCATCCTTGGCCATGAGGCAGATATCGTCATCAGATGAGAACATCTGATCGTCGAAGTTGTCGAAATCATCAGCAGTGGTCATCAGGAAGAAGTCTTCTACAGATGAATAACCAGAATCATCTGAAGGAAAGTAAGAGTCATCTATACCAGATGTATAAGCAACCATGGCTTTTCTGTCTCTGTATCTTTGCTCTCTTCTGTTCAACTTATCTTCTCTTTCTTTTGGAGTCAGGTCAGGGCAGTCTGCACTGTAGTGACCTAGTTTCTGACAGTTGAAACATGCTCCAGGTTCCACGGAATTTCTTCTGCCAGGTGAGTCATTTCTTCTGTAGGATCTGTCAGGTGACTTCCCAGTTTGCCTATGATCAGAATTCCTTCTTTCTGATATGTTGTCTCGTCTATCATCAGAACGATCATCTCTTTTCTTATCTTCTCTGTGGTCATCTCTATAATCATCTATTCTGTCATTAGAACGATTCCTCTCTTGTGATCTGTCAGTAGATCTCCCGTCTCTTCCTCTGCTGTTCTGATAGTCTCGATAAAATTTTCGATACTTTCCCAGTTGAATGTTGGATCTTTCAAGCTTTCTGGTCAGCAAAGCAATCTGTTCGGGCCTAACTCACGATATTTCCAATAGGTTCAGTAGACTTCGAACTACTGTTGGCCACTTTGAATGCAACTGCTTTTTATGTGGCAGGTGTGGCTTCACCAGGAGACTCGTCTTCTTCTTCTTGGTCTCTTTCAATTAGGTTGAATTCGTGAGCCTTTAAACTGAGAAACAGGTTGTTTAGCTTCATCTTAGCAATGTCTTGGCAATCATTTATCACTGTTACTTTCATGTCCCATTTCTTGGTCAGAGATTTCAAGATCTTGTAGTTGATATCTTTGTCTGACATTTCTCATCCCAGTTCACGAAGCTTGTTGACTGTCATGGTGATTCATCCATCGAGCTGATTTATGGTTTCATTTGGCAGCATCTTGAGTTTTTCAACCTTTACCAGTTCAGCTTGCAATCTGTTGTCCTTAATGAGATTATTTCCTTCGCACATCTCAGCAAGAGTATCCCACATCTGTTTGGCAGTCTTGAGATACTTGATCTTCTCACGTGTTATCTTGTCCATCGTCTTCATGATGATATGTTTGGCTACAGTATCCAGATTGGACAATTTTCTTTCCTCGGCCTCCATCGGTGAAGGACTCTTTCTGATTCTGGCTCCAGTTGGATATTCTGGATCACTTCCTTCAGCTGGGTTGTTGTAATAGATGATGATGGGTCCTTGTTCAAGAACTTCCATAATTCTGCTACTTATCGCACCCAGATGATTGCTCATGACTATGGTCCAGTCAACATACTCATCAATAGAGAACTTAGGCAGACCATGATACATACCCGAAGTATTATCCATGCTGATCATGAGTTTTGAAAACAGATGAGTTTTAAAACAGGATTTTCAAGATATGTTCAAGTGACCACAATAGTTCTTCCTCAAGAATTGATGATAATCAAAGTCAGTGGTCCATAGAACCACTGCTCTGATACCACTTGTAGGTCCCAAACGGGTTTTCGTGAGGATAGAAGTCTAGAGAGGAGGGGTGAATAGACTTCTGAAAAACTTTTGCGTGTGATCAGATGTGAATATCAAGAAAGCCTGATCAGAGTTCTTGTGAATCAGTTTGAACTGATATCCAACTTACTGATCGCCTGAAGGATGATCAGTTTGGTATCTATCAGTTTAATTGATGCGCGGAAGCTAAGTTTTAACCCGTGTGAAAAACTAGTTTGTTAAATCAGAATGCTGAATAATCTATTTTAAATTAGATGACAAACTGTCAAACTGACCTGATCAGTTGCTTGATGCAAATCTGATCCAGGCTCAAAATATGCATGTAATACAGAAACAGGTAGTGTGCAAAGTGTAAAGCAGGTAAATTAGATAAGGCACGCCAGATTTTTATAGTGGTTCGGACAACCTGTCCTACATCCACTCTTCCCTATCAACAGGGGCACCAACTTAACCAACTGGACTTAGTTTAATGTGTTAGTCCAACACAGTATAACAGATGTTTCAAGAGTTCTCACTCAACCAATCCCAGAAATCAGAAACTAGAAACCCTAGTATGAAATCTTGCTAAACAAACTTAACCTAACTTTTTGGTTTGGGTATAAGATTTGTTGTGTTCCAACTGAAATTCTATCCTAGTATTTGAGTAGCTTAAAGCTAAAGGATAAGAATTCTATGCTAAGAACTTTATGGGATGAACACTTAGAATAAATCTTGATTTGTGTTCTTCGTGCGGAAATCTTGCTTGAGCTTGAGCTTGATAATAATTTATGTAACATTACTATGAAGGTTTGATCTCATATTTATAGACCTTGAAATCAAAGAGTCGTTGGAGAGCAATTTCAATTTCAGGCTATTTTAGGTAGATTTGCAGGATTGATGTGACATGCTTCAGGGACGGCACAACCGAAAGCATGTATGTTTGTCCTTTCTTGCCGTTTGATTGTGCAGCGTCGAATCCCGCATTGTCAGCTCCGTACATACGTGTCTCGATCTCATTGGTTAACAAGTACACTTGTTCAGTGTTTGCTTTACCTACTAAGGTTGACATTCTTCTTGTCTGATTAACATCATAAGTCGTGGTGAATCTTCAGTTGTCACCTGGTGTGAGCTGACCTGATCAGATAATACTTATCAGTCTACCTGATAGAGTCTTCTGATGCAATTTATCTTAGCACAACTAGCAGACTATTCTTCATTCTTCTGATGTAGGTCTTCTGGTCTTGTTCTTCTGGTAGTCATCTGATCTTCAGGTCTTCTGATTCTTCAGCTTCATGTCTTCACCTGATCATCTGACTATCTGACTTGTCTGATCTTCTGATCTTCTGACTCGTCTGATCTTCTGATCTTCTTCAAGACTGAACCTATACATATTGAAGTTCCCCCTCAATATGTGACCTATTCATTACATCAGTTGTTTATACATATCAGCTAGTCATCCTATCCTGATTCTAAGTCATCAGTCAGCTAACAGGTCTGACTGGTCCTATTACAATCTGCTTTGGAACTTCCATCAAAACTATAAATTTCCCAACAGGTGTCGTTTACCCTTTCTGGAGATATGTGGCATGACATCAACGGGGTTAACATTTTCTGTCGCAGCTATGTTCTTAATGGCTGAGAAAGAAGAGAACTACACTTGGGCATTGGGTATCTTGAGAGATTTGTTGGCTGAGGCTTCTCTTCCCACAGTGATTGTTACGGATCAGGAGAAGAAGTTGATGAATGTTGTGGCGTCTAAATTTCCAAAATCCCGGCATTTTCTTTGCACATTCCACATTAACCGAAATGTGTTGGCTATGTGCAAAAAAAGAGTTCAAATGTGAAAAAGAGTGGGAGACATTCTACAAATAATTTAATGATATTTTATGTTTGCTAATTCAGAGGATGATTTTGAAAAGGAGGTGCATGTGCTTCGTTCAAAGTTTATTGAGAAATCGATCGAGTACGTGATGAAAGAATGGATCGATCCCTACAAAGAGAGGTTTGTGAAGGCTTGGACGAACCAAGTCATGCACTATGGAAGTACCACAACAAACAGGTCTACTTACTAAACTTTGTAGTGTTAAATAAATAATATTTTTATTATTAAAATATTATAATGCCTAATTGTTTAATATAATTTCAATTTCAGGGTTGAGAGTCATCATTCGGCCTTGAAGAGAATGCTTGGAAACTCAATGTCTAATTTTGAGAGGGCTTGGTTGAAGTGTCACACTCTTTATGAAGCAAATCACATACAAAATAAAGCCTCGTTTGAGAAGAGTGTCAATGTTGCCCAACACAAGTTCTCCTCAAGCGTCTACAATAATTTACGGGGTGTGGTCTCCCTATCTGCCTTGGAGAAGTTGTTTGAAGAAGTTAAAGAGGTAAAAAAACCATATTTTAAATCGAGCAATTGCAAACATATCTTGAGAAAGGCGTATGGTTTCCGTGTGCACATGAGGTTGAGGAGTACGTGTATGAGGACAAACCAATACATATTGGTGCCATTGATTCTTTTTGGAGGAAGTTGGATATGGAGCCGGTGGTAAAAAAAAATGATAAGGATGCTAATGAAGACATTTGCAACCGTTTTGAAGATGCTATAAATGATAGGAGGGTAGTTTTCAAAAGCTTTAGTGAACAGGAAAAAATGTTATATTTGAAGAGCATGAGAGAGCTTGCAAATCCGAGCATCACTAATCTTGTAGAACCGCCACCTCTCAAAAACACAAGTGGTCGTCCTAAATCAAAAAACAAAACCTCCAACGATGTATCTACTAAACGCGACCTTAGTCTTTTTTAGTATCAACAATCTATGGTTGAAAGTTGCTCAGTTAATGAAATTTTGGTGTATGACATGTCAGAGACACTTCCATCACCTATGTTCGAGAAGAAGGGAAAACCCCAATACACGTCTTGCTCCACGAGGAGCTAGCCTTGTGATTTGTGAATTCGCGACATATGGGTGCCAGTTAGAAAGGAACCAATCAATGTAGCCATCGGCGCAATCCGAAGGGTATTTGACCTTGATACCAGTCTACCCACAGAAAGCACGTGATTCTCCCACGAAGAGAAATAAGCAGCCAATGCACCTGAAGCAATCCTGGATTGTTTAGAAGCACCCTTGGTAACACGAGTAAGAGGTTTCTCAGGTACAGTTTGCACATATCTGAACTGTCTAAGCACTCGATCAGGCATGTACGGCTAGGCTATGTCTCCACAGACAATGCAACCATTGAAATATGACACATTCGGAAATGGATATTGGTCCTGAAAGAAGCATACGGATTCCACCTAACTTGGATATAACATAAATTTATATTTATAACTTGGATATTTATAACATAAAATAAACAGTACAATAACGTAATTATTCTTTACATTCTCACCTCACTTTCTTGATATACGTCTAGACACTCTCTAAATGACCGGACACGATTGATATTTGGTCTTGTACGATTTTCAGGTGCATACTTAGTAGATAATGGTTCAAGAAAAACAAAGTCGGGGTTTTGTGGAGGTTTGATCAAAGAAGGAAAGTGTTCATAAACCCACGCCTAGAAATACCAACAGTCAAGCACGTTGTATGATTACATTATGAAAAAAATTAACAATAAATGATGAGCATTACCTCCAACAATGTGAGACAACCACAAATCTATTTCACTCTGAATCGTGAGGCTGATCCTAACTATCTGTATGGATAAGCGAGTGTCGCGGCTCCCCATGCATATTCGAAAAATTTTGTCATATCCTTAGTGTATTGCAACCACGAACAATTTACAAGACCACCACTCTTATCCACGAACAAGGTGGTCCAAAATGTGTACAACACATAGGCTCTAGCTGAATACATAACCTCATCTTCATTTTTGGATTTCATGAGGCCAGCAAAAGTGTCACATAACCATGAAGTTTTGATAGATGACCCACATTCACCACCACCAACTGCCTCAATTGCTTCTTCTCTTGTTCTACCCAATAGATTCATCAAATAATATATTCATTTCTGTTTCTCTTCATGCATAGGCTGTACAGGGAGACCATCAACCAATAAACCAATAAGGTTATGGACATCATCAAGAGTGATGGCCATTTCTCCAAAATGAAAGTGAAAAGAGTTCGTCTCCGGGTGCCATCGCTCAACAAAGGCTGAAATCAAATTCTTATTAAGATTCTTGTAAGATCCAACCCTAGCCTTAAGCAACTTTGATGGTCTAAATATCGACCTCCATTGACGATTATCATCATCTTCGTCCACCTTACAACATAGAAGTTGGCCAACATGAGAGTGACACCTCAACACCCATCGCTCAATTCCCCAATATACATAGCTAGCCACATGAGTTTCGAAGTCATTAAAAAGTGGAGGAGAGGGTAGTTGAATTTCTTCCGGTATATCACTATCTTCTACAGCTACTTCTTGAGGATTTTCTTCTCTCTCTTTCAATCCCTCTTCCTCTCTATTTTCCTCATCGTTATCATAGGAAGAATCTTCAGATGTATGAACTTCAAATGCAGTTGCTTTAGGTGTCACCTGTAGTTCCGATTCTTGTGGTTCAATGGGAACATTTGATTCATTCCCAATTTTCCTTTTCCTTTTATTAGAAGCCTTTGGTGGAGCATTGATTTCATTCCCTGCCTTTTTCCTTCTATTTGAAGTTGTAAGTACAACCCTTTCTCCCTTATCTAAAAAATACACAAATATTTTTGTCATTAAATGCTATCTCTTTAATTTGGTACCTTAAACTCAAATTAATACTAAATTCTTACAAATAGGTTGACAGAGATACAAATTTTGGCACATTGAATGTTATCCGTTAGAACTATAAGATAAAGGACTTTGTAAGTTAATTGGCCTCCTTATCCTCTTGCTAATTGATCCTATTGATAATATAGTTTGCAGTTGTTGGTGGTGTTAATAAAATTAAATAACATATCTTGTTTAATACATGGATATATACAATAATTAAGATATTGTCTTGAATTAGATTATATATGTTACATGGGGTATCACGAATTACAAGTTGTTACATTCCTCTTAATTGTTTGATGTTTGTGGCTACTTAAAGGAAGTGAAAATCTGTTTATAATTGTATGGGTAGCTTATTTACAAAACATATGTTTTTCGAATTGTGTATATATATAGTATTTAAGGAGTGATAACCACCTGCTCAATGACCAGAGATTTTAACTATAATATCCTATTGAATAATTTACACAAAAGACAGAATAGACTTATCTACTTGTAATTCTCTTTATTAAGATTTATTAGTTAGTGTTCATTTATCGTCAATTGTGTTTAGGTGACTTAGATAGCAAAGGAAGTAAAGATATCAAAAGGATTTTACTCAACTCATTCCCACAAATATAGCAACCCAATACTAATATGTTTCATCCTAAACATCAATTTAATATACATTGGTTCTCAATTTATTCTCCCAAAAACTCCAAACATATTCAATTTGAACATAGCTTTCATTTTGGTTAACATAGAAGTATTATTTCTCTACTTGCTAAAACTCAGAGAAAAAGTTAAAGCTTACAGTATAGCACTTTAAATTTCTCCAAACAGATCAAGTGATTACAATTAATAATAAAACTTAGAAATCTCCATACACTAATTAAATATTACGTCATGTAGATTGATCCCTAATTTATACTAAAAAAAAAGTAAAAAAATAATTTAAAAAATTAATAACACTATAGCCGGAAGGAGGAGCGGCGGTGGGGGAGGCGTCGTTAACGAAGGAGGAGCAAATAACGTAAACACGTGCAAATAAAACTAACCTCTTGCCATTTTTTGGGTGGAAGGAGGAGCGACGGTGGCGAAGGCGTCGCGCGACGGAGTCAGAGGCATCGCTGGCGGAGGCGTTGCGGCATCGTCACTCGACGAAGGTCTGCAGAGGCGTCGGTGAAGGTGTGCAACGACGGTGGGAAGGCGTTGCAGCGCGGCGTAGGGTTTTTTTTTTTTGAGAATGGAGGTGTATGTGTTTTGAGAAAAAAGAGTTAAGGAGCCGGTTCAAAAAAGAAGTAAAGGAGGAGGAGGGTAATTTTGGGAGATTATTAATAGTGTATTAATCTTAAAAGTGGTTCATTCATCTGAGTGGTGCGTTTCCTAAAAACAGGGGTGCTAATAACAGTCGCCAATTGTGGACAATGGGCCTTATAAATCTTCACAACAGCCTGGGCCTTCAAATTTTGTTTGGAATTTTGGACTGCCCATTTTTGGTAATTATATTACAGATTGTGGGCCTTCTTTTAAGGGGTGGGGTGGGGGTAAAAGAAGTGGATCTGGTCATTTTTTTCGTAAGTTTGAGAAATTGGATTTTAGGCCTAGCTTTAATAGCTATTATTTTACAATAGCTAATGATAGCTATTTTGCCACTTCTCAAGAACCCTCGCGTGTTTATCGTCTCAAGATTTTGAGTCGCATTCGTACTGTCGATATTTTTGAGTTGAAATGTTTGATGGCTTTGATTTATCCATATGAAGATGATGATGCTTCCGATTCGAGGACGAATCGTTTTCAAGAGGGAGAGAATGATGGAGATTAGAATGCTTTAGCATTCATGGAGAAGTTTGAATGCTTGTTCATTATCCACCTAGTTTTTATATCATTTTATTTATTAGTTATTTAATATTGTATGTTCGTATGTCGTGTTAGACTAGTATAAATAGTTTATTTCAGGGATTGTAATAGGGAGATTGAAATTAAATAGAAATTATATCGGGTTTTATCCCATTGTTCGTGTGTTAATCATTTTTCTTCCGGTATTCATGTTGAATCAACGGAATTAAACGTTAATCGCGTTTCGGTATTCATTCGGGTATTCTAAGAATCAATGAATAATACTATTTATGCTTCAGCTATTTACATCACTATTGCAACAATTATTGCAACAGGTTTCTGTGTTCGTGGAACGTATATATTATGTCTCTGTACTTTGTATTTTTTTACTCTGTTTTTATTAATAAAATCCTTTGGGTGACAAAAAAAAAAAAACAGCCATTGCAGAAGCTCGAAGAAAGGAATCAAATAAGAAGAAATTATTCACTTGTTCTCTACATTTTCTCTTGATTTTTTTTAAAAAATTTCTTCTCAAAACCTGTGCGTGAAGGATAGGACAACGTGATGGTGGGTGGGCGATGGCGGCGGTCTGTGCGTGAAAGGGGGGACGGCGGTGAACGACGAGGCGTGGGGATTGCAGTGAGGGGCGTGCACCTGCATATTGAACAACAGGGAAGAACGGTCAGGGAAAAAATAAAGGAAAAGAAGGAATTTTAGGGGTTTTTTATGAAGGGTATAGTGGACAATTCATAATTGGCGTGGGTGTATCTCCTAATAATGGGGGTGCATATAACCGGACCCTTTGTGCATTTTGTACAGCACTATGTAAGATTGGGCCTTTATGCATTTGAATAATCCTAGTTGAATTTAAGATGAAAATGGATTTTTTTTTTCTTGAAACAAGGTCAAATAAAGCACAGAAGTATAGGGTTTTTTTTATTAAAATAGGGGATTTTTAAATTATTCTTACTTTAATAGGGCTAGTTTTTGAAATGTGGTGTTCTTAAGTGTTGTTGCGCTCACAGAGCGCAACAGGTCAGTGTATGTATATATAAGTATAACCCTAGTGGAGTTTTCAAACGTCAGAACCTGTTGCTCTCACCAAACGCAACAGGTGCATGAGTTGATCAACCAGGACCTGTTGCTCACACCAAAGGCAACAGGAGACTCGTAGGACCTGTTGCTCTCACCAAAGGCAACAGGTGCACCTACGTGCCACAACCTATTTCGGATTATAGCACTAGTTGCTCTCACAAGGTGTATTATGCATATTATGTGTATTATATATATATATATATATATATATATATCATGACAAGGTGTATATATGTATATCATGACAAAGTGTGTTTAATGAATTATGTATGTTATGATACAATTTTTTGACGAAAAAAATAATTTACCTATAAAGGTACACATAATTTTAAAATCAATTATTAAAACTAATTAACAAATTCACAAAATATGTGAAACACATGTAGTTATGATTTTTTTTAATATTTAAAATAAACGAGCAATTAAAGTATTGTATAATGTACATCAATCAAAAAGGGAAATATTTATAATTATGTGTGCCACAAAACGCCGGATGTGTAATTCGGGAATTGCGACGAAGAGGTTGATCATGTTGCACTCGTTCATCTTGATTTTGATGTTCTTGTGTTGGTTCGCTTGACATGTTAGTGCCCAAAAATAGAATAGGCGAAGAATTGTAAGTTGGATGTTCATATCCTTGATAGTTAAATTCATATCCTTGAGAGTTAAATTCATTCATTTGATCGCGTCAATGAAGTGAATGATTGAGTAGGAGGTTTCATTGATGTAAAAGCACCTAAAACATATTTAGTGAATTTAAAAATAACAATATGTATATGTAATTGTAATTGTATAATTTAGTAAATTACACACTTCTTTCACTATAAGGTGTATAAAACGAAGGCTCAAACTGCGACACATAATAATTTTGAGGAGGCTGCTTTGATGCAGAAGCATCTGTCACATGTTGCGATAATATGCAATAAATAATAAACAAATGTTTAACATTAAATTTATTAACGTAATTTTGTAAATTACATATCATTTTGTACATGAGGTGTGCTTGACAAAGTTGCAAGCATGCTGGGTAAAAGGAGACTCAAGTCAACTCTTTCTTTTCCCTCTACCCCCCCGACTCATGATGCGCTGTCAAGGAATGTCTTCTTTGACTTCTAGATGTTGATATCCCAATATTGTTATCTCTCGAAGTACTTTTTCGTAGGAGGGTTAGCCTCAAAATGATCACCAGATAAATCAACTATGCATGTATTGCACCTAGGGACCTCATTTGTAACACGAGAATGTCCACCGCCGCCATGACTAGACTCTGCAGATTGGTAGTTCTGAGTTTCCCATGCATCCCATGAATTATGGGGTACTTGTGAGGCCACAATTGTAATACCAGAAGGTCTAACATTATAATCATTATCACCGCCATGACTAGACCCTGCAAATTGGTAATTTTGATTTTCCCATGCATCCCATGTATTATGGGGCACTGGTGGAACAAGATTTGCAATACTAGAAGGTCTAACATTATCATCATTACCACCGCCACGACCAGACCCCATCGATTGGTTCACCAAAATTTCAGATACCACCACCACGACCAGACCCCGTCGTGATTCTTATTAATAGGACACCTAGACGACACATTCCCATTATTAACAATGGAAGGCACATTCAATGCATACATGTGCAAATTCAATCCCGTAATCTCATACAACACATGTTGTAGATCATAAAAATCAATTCTACGATCAACACGAGTCGCTCCAACGATAACTTCGCAATATTTTACAAATATTCCAATGTCGCTAGAGCTTGTCATATCTTCAAAAACACACATGTAATATTAATATTATAATAATAAAAAGAATAGTAAGTAATATTAAACATCAATAATAATATAATAATTAATATAATAATATTAATTAGTAATATTTATGTAATATTAATATAATAATATTATTTAATACACTTTCTCTCTCATTAAACACACATGTTCTCCCTCATTCTGTAGATAAATAAATAACGGTAGATATTTATTTATATAATCCATTTAATTCTAGGAACTATTAGATTTTAATGAATACTACAAACACAAAATATGATAAGTGTGAATAGGCCGGCTGCTTAAATAAATCACTAAACAACATATTATTTTATTATTATTTTCGTACTTTCACACCCAACAAGAGAAAAACATAAACAATAATTTTTTAAAGAAAAGTGCATGCATTATTTTAAAATTTATCAACACGTAACACTTAACCGTATATTATTTTTTACGTAGTTATTTTTTATATATAAACTGCAAACATAATTAATTGTCTAAACAATAAATTGAATTTTAATAGTACACATATTTTGCATTCAAATAATTTTGAACGTAAAATGGAACACGTAAAATTCCAGTAATATGATATCAAATAATAAAAAATAAAAAACTCACATAATGGATACAAGTAATATTCCTAGTTAATGTGCTTAACATTCATGACTTTTTATTTTTCTTACAAAATAAACATACAAAATATATTTAAGCTAAAAATGAAAAATACCTTAATTGTCAAAAAATCTCAATGCACCATTGTTGAGTCAACCCGTCGTCTTGAATCACCACATATAGCACAATACTTAAAACACAAAAATAATAAAATAATATAAATAAATATTCTAAAAAATGTAACAAAAAAAATAATGTTGTGTTTTATTTAAATGTAAAAATCCTACTTTTATATAAAAATAGACCAAAAGTAGTATAAAAGTGTGTTGATGGAGACTAATTTTCTCTGCTATATAATGATGAAGGTGGAGTTTTTTTTTTTGGCTAAAATGTTAGAGATTTTTTATAAAAGTGATAGAGATTATTTGGGTGTTGTAGAATGAAATAGAAGAAAAAAGAAATTGTTGGTGCAGAATGGAGGGATAAAGGCTTGGAGGGGGTTTATTTGAGTGAATGATCGATTTTTTTTTTTTTTTTTTGTATGTGAGTAGTTGGGGGAATAAATATTGGGTTGGTAGTGGGGGAATAAATATTGCAGAGTTGGTACTTGGGGTTTGAAATTTTTTAGCATGAGCACATGGTAGCAACAAGCATGCTATCAAGGAGTTAGACTACATTTAATGCACATTTCTACAACTAATACTCTTTAGTTGTACGCTTATTATATATAGGGGTAGGTTAGTTTAGTTTATTCATTAAGTTGATTTCCATTTTTTACTGTTCATGTAAACCGCTCTCTATCACAAACCTTCTTCCAGATAATGAATTCTTCTTAATTCTTTGTTAATACATGCTCTGCAAGATTCCATCAAAAGTGGATTCCATGCAAAAAGACTGCAAGTCTACGTGATTGTATGCAATGCACGTGTCACCTGTTGCCTTTGATGAGAGCAATATATCCTTATCTGTTATATTTGGTGAGAGCAACAGATTTTGACGTTTGAAAACTCCACTAATTATGCTCTGTGAGCGCAACAGATTATACTTACATATACATATACTAACCTGATGAGTTATGTGAGCACAACAACATTTAAAAACACCACACTTAAAAAACTCGCCCTATTTTAGTAAGAAAAATTCAAAAAGTAAATCTAGGCTATAAGATTTTCTTTAAAAAAAAGTTTCAGTACTAGAAAAATATTTGCTACTCCACAGTCCCAAAGAAACGTGCACGTTTACTGTTTTTACGTATTTTTGTGAGCGAGTTTTTTATTAGTATTTGAAATGATAAAATAATTTTTAAATATGCATGCAATAGATGAGAGGTAGATCTATAATACCCCTCTTTAAAAATCATTTTATCATTTGAAATACTAATAAATAACTTGTTCACAATAACTCGATAATAAAGTAGGTGTGCACGCTTTTATGGGACGAATGTAGTATATAAGATCAAACTTCACCAGTTGATTTTTAAAAATCTCGTAGTCATTAATTTATTCATTGAAGTTTGGTGGTAGTGGATATTGAGAGAGGAGAAAAAAAGAGTTTAGCCAAATATCTAATTATCTATCTTATCCTTTTCTGTGTGTTACAACACAGAACTGGCGATCATATCAATCATTTTCAGATCTGAAAAAGTTAAATTAATGAAATCGGACACTTGGTTTATTTTTGTCTCTATTACAAATTTATTATTAATTTATTTATTCATGCCACTTTATCATCTCATGCAAGTAGTGACTCGTGTTTGTTACGTAATGGAAAAGCGTGTTACTAGTTCATCTTATTTACTCCTCTTCATTTATTTATTTACTCTTCATATATATATATATATGCTTGCATCGTGTTTCATAAGTAATTAAAAGCGTGTTTACTTCATCTTATTTCATATATTGCATCTTATTTTAAAAAGTCCTCCCGTCTTCAAATTTGAGCACAAGTGGCTGATAGAAGAAGATTATGAGGCTATAGTGGGCAAAGCTTGGAAGGCTTCGGTACAAGGGACTGGGCTGAACAAACGTCTGCAGGAAGTGGTCGAGGATTTAATAAGATGGTCGAAAAATACGGTGGGTAACACTGGAAAGCTCATCAAAAATACGCGCAAAGCTATTAATGACCAGTTGAACGCATAAGATCATAAGTTTGATGCTAAACGCATCCAAACTCTCGAGTGTCGATTAGAGAAACTCCTCAACCAAGAAGAAACCCACTGGAAACAAAGCTCTAGAGTAAATTGGCTTAATTCAGAGGATAGAAACACTGCCTTTTTTCATAAGACGGCCTCCGAGAGGAAAAGAAAGAATCAAATTTCGTCTATCACCAATGTGGAGGGAGTTTCCTTAACAAATCAAAAGGATATCGAAAAAGCTACTATTGATTTTTATGCCAAGTTATTTAAGTCCCATTACCCCTCCCAGGATGATATTAGTGGTATTACTAACTTTATTCAAACTTCTGTTACAGATGAGATGAACAGGTACCATTCGACACCTTTCTCTCGAGATGAGGTCCAAAAAGCTCTTTATGACCTTAATCCCTCCAAAGCACCAGGCCCAGATAGATTCACTGCTCTCTTTTTCCAAAAAGCCTGGGAAGAAATGGGGGGGGACATCACGAATGACATTCTCAGAATTTTAAATGGAGAGCAGGATTTGAAGGACCAAAACCCGACTATTATTACTCTCATCCCGAAGGTTAAAGCTCCCAACTCCATGAAAGATTATCGGCCGATAAGTCTGTGCAACGTCACCTACAAGATCGTCGCCAGAGCCATTACTAATAGGTTCTGGATTATCTTGGCATCTCTTATTGACCCCAATCAGAGTGCGTTCATCCCGGGTCGACTCATTACGGACAACATCATTCTCGGATACGAGTGCATGCATTGGCTTAGAAATAATAAAAGCAAACAAGGTTATGCTTCCCTTAAATTGGATATGAGTAAGGCTTACGATCGAGTCGAATGGGGCTATCTCGAAAAAGTTATGGAAAAGATGAGCTTCAACGACAGATGGATAAGATTAATCATGAACTGTGTTGTTGTTGGGATAACATATGCCAGGATCTATCGGGATGACCTCATAAACACAAATTTAAATTAACAATTATTACTAGCATGAATTTACCTAAGTGAATTCAAATAATAATTCATCCAACAACAACATGCAAATAATATTTCACGTAAAAGAACCTAGCATGCGGAATTTCTAGGAGTTTACGTAAACGTACCCGTTGGAGAGACGATATGAGACAGACAGGATCAAGTATCTGGATACCAACCAAAAGTCCTTCTCAAGTATTCCCAAGTCCTCGTCCAATAACCCTGGTGGAAGGTCCTCCAATGAACGATTTATAAAACAAGGAAAATAAAAATATTATTGCACCACCTTTGTGGATTTATAATATTTCAAACACATGGAACAATTCACTCATAATTGAATTTTTTCGAAAATACACAGTCTGTCGACGTTTCAAAATATTTGATATTTTATCGACGATGATATTTTTCCGAAAAATAAATTTTCGTGTTCAGTTGGGGATGAAAAAATCATTCCCTATTTATAAGAGAGGGGTGTTCTAAATCTTGAATATATCCAATATATTCTTCTTTCCATGTGTATTTTTCCACAAAAATCTCACACCCTATTTAATCCTTATTTTCGAAAAATAAGAAGCAAGATTTCAAGATTGAATCTTTCTTGAATTTATGAGATATTCTTGTATTCCAAGAATACATATATTTTTCCATAGAATCTTTCCAAGAAAATCAAGAAAATCTTTCTTCCCTTTCTTATACATTATTTTCGAAAATTCCCTATTAAAGAAGCCAAGTGGGAGTTTTCTTGAATTTATGGGATAATCTTGTATTCCAAGAATACATTATCTCCTTTCCATAAAATCTTTTCAAGAAAATTCTTCTCCCTCTTTTCTTTAATATTTTCGAAAAAAAACAAAGAAATATAAGCAACAATAATTTATTTTATTTTAAACACCTTTTATTTATTGGACTATAATTTGGGCTACTTGAGGGGCCTTTAGGAGAATTAAGATGGACCTTCCAATGGACTTCTGAATTTCAATATTGACCCACAATATAATTCAGCCCATTAATATTAATTAATACCATTATATAATTAATATTGCACTATCCAATCTTAACCCATATTACGGTAATATGGCTCCCGGTTATTATTTCCCGTGTTTAAGATTATTTAGTCCATTAATTAATTAAGCCACTGAAAAGCTTTATATTAATTAATATCTTTATCCTTGGAGTAAGGACAGCCCAGTTTTATTATCCATACCGGAAAATTAATTCCACTTGCAAGATTTGGTATGATAAAGGTTTCGGGCCCACCAAGGGGACCAATCAAGCAAGACATAGCAAGCACACGATTCTCTGTATTAATTTAGCAACTGTCGTGCAATTAATATTATTGCCCAATTTATAGGGTATCGAAGTCGCAATAATTCTCTTCCCATTTATAAGTCAAAGCAATAACTACTAATCACACACAGTCCTTATTAAGTGACGGAGATTAAGAAATCAACAACCACTGAGGTCTAACTCTTCATCCCTTAAGTCAGTGCGAATGAGTTTATCCTCTCTGTAGGTCCGCTTCAGCACATCGAATGTACTAGTGTAATCTTTTGGTCAAGACAAGTCAATCTGAGCCTTACACATCAACTTCTACCAATAGATTGTTCGAATCTATCTAAGTTGTGAAACACGCACTCGTTTACAAGGAATTGTTAACGTGATCTTCTGTGATCTGGTATCACCACGTTAACTATAATGTAACGCGTGCAATGAACGGTTTGCAATAAATATATATAACATTCAATCATATTTAAAGCAACAGTGATAAACAATTTATTTCAGTAAATAAGTGTTTAATATATAGGTTATACAAAGTAAAAGCATACTTTCACGTATAACCCCAACAGTTACTTCCCCAACATATTCGTTCAAGATCAATAATAACATTTCGGGAAAGGTCTCTCCAACTAAAGGCCTCCGACAAGGCGATCCGCTATCCCCTTTTCTCTTCGTCCTCGTAGCTCAAGGCCTATCGGCCATCATCAATGCTCATGCAGCAGAAGGAAAGATCAATGGTATACGGGTGGCTAGAGGTAGTCCTATGATTACCCATCTGTTCTTCGCTGATGATAGTCTCATGTTTTTTACTAGCAAAGATGACGTACAGACGGTGAAAATGTTCCTCCAAAAGTATGAGAAAGCTTCGGGTCAATTGATAAACTTTGATAAATCAGCCATCACCTTTAGCAAACACACTTCTGCCTCCAACATCGAGATGGTCAAAACTCATCTTCAAGTCCATGTCTGTCAAGGCCATGATATTTATTTGGGTCTCCCTACTTTCTTGATCCACAATAAAAGAATGCAATTCGGATATCTCCGGGATAGGGTCTCTAAAAGTTTATGCAACTGGAAGAACAAACTTTTTTCTGACGGTGGGAGGGAGATTCTCATCAAATCAGTTATACAAGCTATACCCACGTACGCCATGTCATGCTTCAGGATTCCCACCTCGCTCTGTGGAGAGATAGAATCTATATGCGCACGTTTTTGGTGGGGAGGAAATACCACGGATAAGAAAATTCACTGGAAGGATTGGAAAATTCTAACCAAACCAAAAAATGAAGTTGGTATGGGTTTTAGAGATCTGGTTACTTTCAATAAGGTGTTGCTAGCTAAACAAATCTGGAGAATTATCCTTTCCCCGGATTCTTTGGTCGCCAAATTCTTAAAAGCCAGATACTTCAAACATTCGGATATTATGGAAGCCACTCTAGGGACGAACCCTTCGTATATCTGGAGGTTTTTGATATGGAGCAAACCTATATTAGCAGATGGTCTTATTTGGAGGATTTCCAACGGTAATGATATCCAAGTAAGAAAGGATAGATGGATCTCGAATCTCCAATCTGGGAAAGTCACCCCATACACAACTTATGATAATAACATCAAAGTTGGAGATCTCATCATGGATTCTCAAAAGTAGGATTTAGCAAAACTCGACAGTCTATTTCTCTGCTACGAGGCTGAGGCTATTCGAAAAGTCCCAATCGACCAACAAGGAAGGTCCGACTCATGTTTCTGGCAACATTCCAAAAGAGGACTTTGTACTGTGAAGTCGGCTTATTGGAGGGCTCGATTAACTTCCACAACGACCCCAGACAGCGGCTCCTCTAGTCAGATCCCTAACTACTGGTCGAAGATTTGGAAGCTCAACCTCCCTCCTAAAGCAAAGATCTTAATATGGAAAGCGGTCAACGATGCGATCGCATCGGAGGCAAACATGGCCTACCATCATGTTCCCTGTCAAACCAGTTGCGTTTTATGTGGTTATCCTTATGCAGATACTAATCATGTCATTTTCTTTTGCCAGGTTGTTAAGGATGCATGGAAGGATACAGGATGGTGGCCCTTATTGAAACAGGCTAGAAGATTTCGGCTGAGAGTCTTACCATTCACCTTATCCAAACTTTAAAGAAAAAGGAGATCGAACAAGTGGCCTTCAAGATGTGAGGCATTTGGAAGGAGAGATGTGATTTAATCCACTCTAAAAGGGGAGCACACCCTAGAAAGAAGATCCACGCCAATTGGACCGAGAACTACCTTAAACAATTCCACCTCGAGCAAGAAAAACTTAATTTGGGTGTTAAATCCCCCACCATGACAAGCCAGAGCACAGATAGCGACGAATATCGAGGCTTCGCCACTTTGAATGTTGATGCAGCCTACAATGAGGCCTCTATGGCCTTTGCAGTTGGTTTCCTGATCCGTGATAAGGAAGGCAAGCCATTGGCAGCCGGCTTCCATAGGATTAACCCTCCCTGGTTCGGTAATGGTGGCAGAAATCGTGGCAATTTTAGACGGGTTGGAATTTTGGAAGGGGGTGTCCCACGACACAGTTTTAAACCAATCAGACACTAAGGAGGCAATTAAAGCAATCACGACAGACATATCGTACAAAGGATACAAAGAAAACTTGATTATTAGGGCCCGGAAGCTAACAAGGAATTCCTCGATGAAAGGAATTCGATACTGCCCGCGATCAAGCAATGTGGAAGCCCACGAACTGGCAAAACTGGAAACCAAGTCTCCCCTCCCTCAAGCTTGGGTGTGCGATGATATCCCTCGACATATCTTGTCTTTAGCTCAAATATGACTACCTGGTTAATCTTGTTTGTATGGGCTCTCAAAAAAAAAAGATACTTTCAACATGCATACTGATATGAAATTCTATGGAGTTATCCATGCCTCAATTCCAACACAAATCTCTTAGGTGCGTTTGTTTTGGAATTTAAGTGTGCGGAGCAAGTTAAGATTTTAGAATCCTTAATGAATAATAAATATATGTGTTTGTTTTGAGATTTTAGTAGGGTGAGATTTAACTTTATGTCAAATCAATGTTTGTTTTGAGATTTGAGTAGGGTGAGATTTAACTTTATGTCAAATCAATGTTTAATAGTGATTGATGTTGAATTATTATATTATATTGAGAAAAGAAAGAAAGTGTATAAAATGTGATTTATTGGAGAGAGTAATAATATGTTTTATAGGTATTTTTAGGTGTGGATTGAATGTAGGATTTAAAAACCAGACTTTAATTCTCAAACTCGTATGAGACGGTAAGCGCAAAGTTCTAAGTCCATCCGTGTGAGTGCCAAAACAAACACAGCCTTATACACAATGACGGAGCTAGAAATTTGAGTTAGGGGCCCAACTTAATAGATAAAATAAAAAATATAGTTGAAAAATATATTACGTATTAAAATTATAATTTTTATGAAGTTAAAAAGTTATTTGTATTACATTAGAATTCATTTACTTAATATGCTTACATAGTAATATTCAACATGTGTATAGAATTGATCTCGTTATATATATATATATATATATAAAGGTTAAATCATCAAAAAAAATATGTGAATTTAGTATATAATAATAATGGAATGCATCTAAAATCAATAAGCAAATTATATAATCAAGTAATTAATAACGATATAAAGAAATTAAGTTAAATAATTTGTATAAATAAATAAATAGATGAGAAAAACTTGTGTAGACCTGATTCATACCATGAACCCGGGTCAAGCCTGACTCATATACACAAAACGGATCAGATATAAAAGCCCATTTCAGTCTTTTTCTTTTTTGCGTTCATTTCCCTTTCTCCTCTCTCCCACCCCACGGCCATGAGAAACTACTAGCGAAACTACTCTGCAACTCTTCAGGTGATGGCGATTCTGCTTCGCGACGGCGATGGCGGCAGCGTTTTGATTTGTGGATATCGCGTTTAGTTGTACGGAGATATTGAGTTGCGCGAACAACAATAAAAGGTTTGGGTTCTTGGGGTTTAGGGATACGGGTAAGTTGCGTAAGGGTGACGGAGTGGTGTGGTGATGGGTGGCGTTGAATACTAACAATGTGAAGAGGGAAAAGATATATGGTGAAGAATTAATTGGTTTATGAACAACAGTGAGAGTTTTTATTAATAAGAGTGAGAGTTTTATAGAATAGCAGTGAGATTTTTATAGAATAACAGTGATAATTTAATAAGATGGTAGTGAGAGTTTTATAGAGTGATAGTTTTATAGCGTAACAGTGAGAGTTTTATAGAATAACAGTGAGAGTTTTTTTGAATAACAGTGAGAGTTTTATAGAGTGATAATGTTATAGCGTAACAGTGAGAGGTAATTTGAATAAGAGTGAGAGTTTTTCTGAATAACAGTGAGAGTTTTTTTGAATAACAGTGATAATTTTATAACATAACAGTGATAGTTTTATAACCTAACAGTGAGAGTTTTTCTGAGTAAAAGTGAGAGTTTTTCACAATCGCGCTATTGTCCCTTACACCTTCATCGTCATTGCTCTTTATTGCATGGATTGGTGAGCGCACAACGACACGAAGCAAGAGAGATGATTGAACACGCGACGCGCGAGAGAGAGAGATGATGATTGAGCGCGCAACGGTGCGAACGAGAGAGATGATTGAGCGCGCGAGGGAGAGATCCACGTGAAAGACTCAATGCGATGCAAATTCAGGTCAACCCACTTAAAATGGATCATATTAAATTAGGGTTCACGATGTGAACCTGGTTCACATGAGTGTTACTCTAAATAGATTTAGAGTTGTCGTAGAGTAAAATAAAAAAAAAAAAAAATAGAGAATATTGAGCTTCATATTTTTAGAAGTGCTAAAAGATTTTTTTTTTTTTTAAAGAAGAAATCGACTAATTGAGCAACATGTAATTCAAAGCGTTAAAGAAAAAAAAATTAAGCCTGAACATAATTGGAACACTAATTGATAATGAGATAGGGGTCATCCCTGTTGGAAATTATAGACACATAAACACGTAATACATGCGCAGCGGAAATTAAAGTTCACCAACAACGAACAGTTAATTGCATAATCAAATACGAGTAAACGTAAACAAAATTCTTACAGTAATTGGTACACGGATTCCTCAACTATGGTATCCACGTAACAGTCGTTTACTAATATGCACAGATCTGTCAGCGTTGAATCCCCGATATAAATTTGCTAGGAAAATTTTAACTTAGAGATTTTATGGAGAAAATATGAACTCACTTATTATGAATTCCCAAGAGCTCATATATATAGGAGAGGTCTAACTTAAATCTCAAGCTAACCTGATTGACAAATAAAATCCCTAATCTTTATTTAAATAAATCTCTTAGATTTATTTCCCACATATAAAATCTCTACGGATTTAAATTCCATATATGACAAATCTCTACGATTTATTTCCATATATATTAAATTCTACAATAATATTCCAAATATTATTATTTGGAATTCTTATTTAATTACATTCAATTCAATTAAACATTAATAATAATTAATTAAAAATTCATCTATTATTAATTACTTCTCTATAAATTAAATATTAAATCTAATTTAACATTTAATCAACCAACTATAATTAGTAAACAACCATTACTTGTTGTGTGACTCATAGACCCTCATATATCGAGCGATTGGTCAAACTAAAGGTCTTAATAGAACTTTAGACAATAAATCAGACATTCTCAATATATGAGGTACGTTGCGAGGAAATGTGCAACTACCTGTAAGTGAAACATGGGTTATTACGATTTCCTCATTTCATTCGTGAATACTCGATTAAGTCTTGAACATGATGAAGTGTCTATTCAAATAACTTAATCAATTTATCTCTAATCACTAATTGATCACTTATGTCACACTTGGCCACAGAGTTCAAGTTGACGTGCATTGGTCAATGACGTTGATCCAATTATGATGAGAAGATGAGTATTCTATCTAAATCCACTTTGAGGAATGAATCATTTTCTTGGCTCAACTACCACGCACATGCACTTCGTGATGAACCCAATCCAAGCCGTATCTACCCATGGAAAGGTTCAAGTGTTGGTCATGGTCAAAGTTCATCACTCCACACATGGCATGCGTACTGACCTCAAGTCAAAGGAGTATCGCATCGCTCCCACTAACCGAGACACCCGTAGACACATATAGTGGAACTACATCAAACGGTTTCTCGGATGGGTATACCAATACCCTCTAAGGTATTTGTGCATCCATCATGAGATACCTAGTATCTCGTAGTAAGTGAGATATTACTACACTCTCTAAGAGTATGATGCAGATCGCACACCAATCTCAATTGCATCATCAATATCCCATTCTTGATGATCCTTGATTGGGGCCATTTAAGAATCATGTTTAAGTCATCTGAGTTCTCACAACCTCAATGATAGCAATGACTCATGGGAACACAGATAAGAACAAATGCAAACAATCAAACATAATATTCTAATAAGTGCTACGTCATATATTTAATATTAAATAAACAATAATATTAAACCAACACTGAATATTATCTGAGTATTATGTCCTTACAATGGATTGTCTCTAGGACACTAACACTAACAATCTCCCACTTGAACTAGAGTCAATCACCTACATGTCTAACATCTAGACCATCAAAATGTCTAGTGTATACATGAAAACTCAAAATCTTGGTGAAAGGATCAGCTAGATTATCCTCCGTGGGGACACGTTCTAACTCTATATCTCCTCTAGCGATTATCTCTCTTATCAAGTGATAACGCCTCGTTACATGCTTGTTTCTGTTATTAGATCTCGGTTCCTTAGCTTGCGCAACCGCACCAGTATTGTCACAATATAAATTTATTGGACTGCTGGCACTTGGAATTACCCCTAGTTCACTTAAGAACTGTTTTATCCAGACAGCTTCCTTGACAGCTTCTGCCGCAACAATGTACTCAGCTTCGGTTGTTGAATCCGCGGTAGTATCTTGTTTGGAACTATTCCAACTAACCGCCCCACCATTGAGAGTGAACACATAGCCTGACTGAGATTTGTAATCATCACAGTCATATTGGAAACTTGTGTTAGCATAGCCAGTGGCAACCAGCTCTGACTGTCCTCCGTAGACCAGAAAGCAATCTTTAGTACGTCTGTGGTACTTAAGAATGTTCTTGACGGCAATCTAGTGAGGTTCACCCGGATTCTGTTGGTATCTACCAGTGGTGCTGACAGCGAAGGCCACATCTGGCTTAGTGCAAGTTATGGCGTACATGATGGATCCAATTGCAGATGCATATGGTATATCCTTCATGCACTGGATATCAATGTTTGTAGAAGGACAATCCTTCTTAGACAACTTTATCCCATGACATGCTGGCAGAGAACCTCTCTTAGAGTTCTCCATCGCAAATCGCTTCAAAACTTTGTCTACATAGGTGGACTGTGACAACCCCAACATCTTCTTGGATTTATCCCTATGGATCTTGATCCCTAAGATGTAGTGGGATTCACCAAGATCCTTCATCATGAAGGTCTTTGACAACCATTCTTTCACGGACTGCATGAGTGGGATATTGTTTCCCAAAATGAGTATGTCATCGACATACACAACTATGAAGACAATATTCTTCCCACTGCATTTCCGATAGACGCAAAATCTTATGAATTTCTGACGAAGTCAAATGATTTGACAGCCTCATCAAATCGGATATTTCAACTCCTAGAAGCTTGCTTCAATCCATAAATGGATCGTTTAAGCTTGCACACAAGATTGGATTTTGGCTTTGATATAAAACTTTCCGATTGAGTCATAAACACTTCCTTATCAATGTTGCCATTGAGGAAAGTTGTCTTGACATCCATCTGCCAAATCTCGTAATCGAGGTTTGCTGCTACCGCAAGTAAAATTCGAATGGACTTGACTTTAGCAACTGGTGAGAAAGTCTCGTCATAGTCAATACCTTCGCGTTGGCTATAACCTTTCGCCACCAACCTAGCATTGTAGGTTGGTACCTTGCCATTTGCATTGGTCTTACACTTGTAGATCCATTTGCAACATATGGGTTTGACCCCTTTTGGTAACTCAACCCTAGTCTCATACTTGATTGGTGTACATCGAGTCCATCTCGGATTTCATGGCTTCATGCCACTTCTTCGAGTCAACATCTAATGTTGCATCAGTGTAAGTTTTAGGTTCGTCTTTATCCGGGACCTCCACGAGGAAACCATAATATCTGGTGATCGGGTTACGAACTCTAGTGAACTTACGGAGTTGTGCTTGTTCAGGCTGCACATTCTGATCGTGAAAATTTTGTGGTACAGCGATTTCATCATCGACCGAGGAGGCCTCAAGAGCGAAACTTCCGGATGCTCCTTGAGCACTTCCGGATGTCTCTTGAGCAGGAGTTTGAACTATGTTGTTCTCATTCAGCCTACTTGGAGTTCGTTGCTCGGGCAATGCAACTCCAATTACGCTCCCACTGGCTGAAAGAGGGTCACTTAGTGATAAACTTCCACCATGTGAGCTGTTGAATGCTCTCACTGATTCTTTGTCATGTTGCTTTGACAAGACATCAGACTCCTTGTTAATTTGTGGTTCTTAAATTTATTCGAGTTCTATCGTCTTACGGCCTTGTTCCTTGAAGACGTAGTCTTCTTCAAGGAATTTGGCCTGCCTAGAAACAACTATTGTTTGTTTCTCGGGTAGATAGAAATAATATCCTCTAGTTTCCTTAGGATATCCCACAAAGTAACCCTTTTCACCTTTTGATTCCAACTTATCAGTGAACATTTTCTTCACAAACGTGGGGCAACCCCACGTTCTCATGTGAGAGAAATTTGGCTTCTTGCCATGCCATAGCTCGTACGGCGTGTGCTCAACTGATTTGGATGGAATCATATTCAGAATGTAGATTGAGGTTTGGAGCTCGTATCCCCATAAGAATGTTGGAAGAGAGGAAAAGCTCATCATGGACCTTACCATGACTAACAAGGTTCGGTTTCTCCTCTCGGACACTCCATTCATTTGGGGTATGCCAGGAGGAGTCCATTGTGATTGGATTTCATGCAACTTCAGATAATCAGTGAATTCATGGTTGAGATATTCTCCTCTTCGATCCGATCGAAGAGTCTTAATACTCTTACCAAGATGTTTCTCTACTTCAACTTTATACTCCTTGAATTTCTCAAAAGATTTGGATTTGTGTTTCATCAGATACATATACCCGAACCTAGAGAAATCATCAGTAAAAGTTATGAAGTAACCGAAGTGACCCCTAACTAGAGTGGGCAATGGTCCACAAACGTCACTATGGATCAACTCTAGAACCTCTTTGGCACGAACCCCTTTCCCAGGAAATAGTTTATTGATCATTTTGCCCTTGAGACAAGATTCACAATTACCATAAGACTCAAAGTCGAATGGGGTTAAGTAGTCTAACTTTCTTAACCTTGCAATCCTTTTCTCATTTGCATGACCAAGTCTACAATGCCACAAGTAAGTTAGGTTTTCATGATTACTAAGTTTGAGTCGTTTGTTTTGTATATTAAGAATATTATGTCCACAATGCAACAAGTATAAACCATTCGATAAAGGAGAATTCCCATACAAATCACCATTAAGCAAAAAATAACAATTATTATTTGCAAAGTGGAAGAAAAAACCTTCAATGTCTAACATAGGAATAGAAATAATGTTGCGAGTAATAGAGGGAACAAAATAACAATTATTCAGTTCAAGTCTAAAACCAGAGGATAAATCTAAAACATAAACGCCAACACGTTTTAGCAGCAACTCCTGCTCCATTCCCAACGTCTAGGGCGACTTCACCCGGCCTAACTGCCCTGCTATGCTTGAGACCCTGCACATTAGTACAAATGTGTGAGCCACAATCGTTATCTAATACCCAGCAGTTCATATCATTTGTGGACATGTTTATCTCAATAACAAACATATCTGTTCCAGAGGCTGAGACACCTTGTGTCTTCTTTTCAGCTGCTAGAACCTTACAGTCCTTCTTCCAATGCCCTTTCTGCTTGCAGTGGAGGCATACATCCTTGTCCACCCTCCCATTCTTTTGAATCCGATCTTTGGGCTTAAGGAAGCTAGGCTTGGAACCTTTCTTTGCCTTGCCCCTTCGCTTCTTCGTTTCTTTCGGAGCAGAAGAAGTAGAGGCACTCACCATGAGCACGGGCTTTTCCTTAGCAGTGGAAGACTCAAAAGTCTTTAGCATGTTATGCAGCTCGGGCATAGTCGATTATGTCTTATTCATATTAAAGTTTACCATGAAACTCGAATATGAATCGGGAAGTGACTGAAGAATGGCATAAATAACAACATTTATGTTGAGCTCAATGCCCAAACGACCAAGTTTCTCGATCAACCCAATCATCTTCAACACATGAGGAGAAACCTTCCCTCCCTCAGACATCCGGCATCTAAACAGGTCTCTCATCACCTCATAAATCTCAGAACAAGATTCAGAATCAAAGAGATCCTTCAGATGCTTGATCATCTCGAAGGGAAGCATCCTCTCATGCTGCCTTTGTAACTCTCGGGAGTCATCCCGAGTAGCATAACACACTGAGCCTAGGAAGCATCCTCTTGATGCTTCTTCTGAGCCTCGGCGTCAAATGCCTCAACTTCTTCAGTACCAGCCTCCGGGGTAGCAGGGATTGGCGTGTCCAACACGTACTCAATCTTTTCTTGCTTGAGCACCAAACGAACGTTTCGTTGCCAGTCAAGAAAGTTTGGCCCAGACAACTTGTTCGTTTCCAAAACGCTTCTCAATGACAAGTTATTCATTTCAACAATCCTAGAGAAATAAAATAAAACAGGAATTAAAACACATAATTCCTATGATCAATATTCAGCAATCAAAATAAATATGGCCTTTAAATTTATTTTGTTTCCATTATTTTCACATACTTAACGACCTCATCGGAAAAGTACGAAATTATATCTAATATAAATCATAATGGACTAGGATCCACATTACTACTATCACAATACCAGCGAGGGTAGATCATTATAATAGCATAACTGGTAGGTCTCCAAACCAATTGCAAAATTGTAATTCCTAGTTTGTCGAACCTAGTTCGATTGATGTCCCTTGCCCTTTGTTCCCCGCAAGGGCTAACAAAACAAAGTTAAGTTGGTTTACAGCCATCAAGCGGCGACATTACATGTCCCTATAAAAGTCCCGTTAGATGTAGATCCGAGCAAAAGACGAGGTCTTTAAGTACTAATTGGAACGAAATCTCCGGTTTACTTTTAATTTTGATGGAAGACATCTTATCAAATTAATGAGAAAACCATATTTTAGTGAGGAACGTTATTAAAGGCGGGGTATTAATTGCTTAATCGAGATCCATCATGATATCTAAGTCACATTTGAACAATTACGGGCGCCGCCTACCCAAACATGATACATACGGACTAACAAATATTTGGGCACCGTCTACCCAAGCATTTAACACTGTCCGACAAATATTGGGCGCCGCCTACCCAAACAGTTATAATGCAGACCATAAAATGAGTTAACTAATTTAAACAAAAAATAAGTTAACAGTGAGTTTTAATAAATCTTCTTTGAAAAATAAACTTTAAGTCCAATTAAAGTTCCAATTTTAAGATTAAAACACAATTAATCTAATTAATTGTTTTTTATCCAACCAATTCATTTTCAGAATTTTAAGCTTAATTTAAAATTCCAATTTAATTTATTTATTATTTTATTCTTGGGGGCTCAGGTGCAATTTCCAAAATTTGCACGAGAGGGTCTGTCTCAAATCAAATTTGCAAAATAGCCCTCCTACATTATCACCCTTTCCAAATCGAATCCAATCCGAAAAATTTAAACACCTAAATCAGCCAAATTCCAGAATTTCGATTTCATCACAATTAATCAAATTAATTAATCCATTAAATCGAACTAAGAACCAAAACAAAAACTGTCCAGATTCAATGTTCGAAAAAACAGGAGCGGCAGCAATTATGATAATGGCGGTCCGCAATCGAGCGACCCGAAGTCGCCCACGACACGCCCGGCGTGTGGGTGACTAATGTCACTTAACGGCGAAGAGGCGGCGTGTCGCGAGCCGCAAATTGGTCGAAGACGGTTCAAAACGAGTGAATCGAGAGAGATTTAACGAGCAAGCGGCGACGCTTGCCGCCATCGAAGTCGTCTCGATTCCGGTGTAGCGCCGCTTTGAAGCCCATCGAGACAAACACACCGGCCAGGTCTCGAAAGCACTCAAAGCGCTGGCCGTAGTGAAAATACGACACGAGGAGAAGCGAATCGAGGCGGGAACGTGAATCGCGATGGAACCGTGAATCGCGAATCGCGCGAGGCGTGAGATTCATTATCATCGGTAATTTGGGCTGGCTAAACCCTAATTGGGTTCCGAAATCAACAAGCCCCAAAAACCGAGAGCAAAATAAGTAAAAATATGGGTGTGGGGCGAAATCTTCAAAAGAATCGTGAAAATATAGGGGTTTCAAAAGAAAAAAAATTAATATTAAAAAACCAAAAGCAATTATAACAAAGAGCCTGAAGCTCTAATACAACTGTTGGAAATTATAGGCACGTAAACACGTAATACATGCGTAGCGGAAATTAAAGTTCACCAACAACGAACAGTTAATTGCATAATCAAATACGAGTAAACGTAAACAGAATTCTTACATCAATTTGTACACGAATTCCTCAACTATGGTATCCATGTAACAGTCATTTACTAATCTGCACAGATCTGCCAGCGTTGAATCCCCGAGATGAATTTGCTAGAAAAATTCTAACTTAGAGAATTTACGGAGAAAATATGAACTCACGTATTAGGAATTCCCAAAAGCTTATATATATATAGGAGAAGTCTAGCTTAAATCTCAAGGTAACCTGATTGGGAAATAAAATCCATAATCTTTATTTAAATAAATCTCTTAGATTTATTTCCCACATATAAAATCTCTACGGATTTAAATTCCATATATGACAAATCTATACGATTTATTTCCATATATATTAAATCCTACAATAATATTCCAAATATTATTATTTAGAATTCTTATTTAATTAAATTCAATTTAATTAAACATTAATAATAATTAATTCCAAACTAATCTATTATTAATTACTTCTCCATAAATTAAATATTAAATCTAATTTAATATTTAATCAACCAACTATAATTAGTAAACAATCATTACTTGTTGTGTGACCCATAGACCCTCATATATCGAGCGATTAGTTAAACTAACTGACTTAATTGAACCCTAGACAATAAATCAGACATTCTCAATATATGAGGTATGTTGTGAGGAAATGTGCAACTACCTGTAACTGATACATGTGCTATTACGATTTCCTCCTTTCATTCGCGAATACTCGATTATGTCTTAAACATGATGAAGTATCTATTCAAATAATTTAATCAATTTATCTCTAATCACTAATTGATCACTTATGTCACACTTGGCCACAAAGTCCAAGTTGACGTGCATTGGCCAATGACTTTGATCCAATTATGATGAGAAGATGAGTATTCTATCTAAATCCACTTTGAGGAATGAATCATTTTCTTGGCTCAACTACCACGCACATGCACTTCGTGATGAACTCAATCCAAGCCGTATCTACCCATGGAAGGGTGCAAGCGTTGGTCATGGTCAAAGTTCATCACTTCACACATGTCGTGCGTACTGACCTCAAGTCAAAGGAGTATCGCATCGCTCCCACTAACCGAGACACCGTAGACACATATAGTGGAACTACATCAATTGGTTTCTCGAATGGGTATACCAATACCCTCTAAGGTATTTGTGCATCAATCATGAGATACCTAGTATCTCGTAGTAAGTGAGATCTTACTACACTCTCTAAGAGTATGATGCAGATCGCACACCAATCTCAATTGCATCATCAATATCTCATTCTTGATGATCCTTGATTGGGGCCTTTTAAGAATCATGCTTAAGTCATCTGAGTTCTCACAACCTCAATGACAACAATGACTCATGGGAATACAGGTAAGAACAAATGCAAATTCAAACATAATATTTTAATAAGTGTTATGCCATATATTTAATATTAAATAAATAATAATATTAAACCAACATTGAATATTATCTGAGTATTATGTCCTTACAATGGATTGTCTCTAGGACACTAACACTAACAATCCCAAAACACTAAAACCATTATAAATAATATTTATATTAAAATATATATATAGGGGTGGAAAATTTACCGAAAATACCTGTATACCGACTTACCGTACCGGAAATATACCGAATTTACCGAAATTTTCGGTACGGTATGATACCGTACCGGAATTTTCGGTACGGTAATGGTATAAATTTTCAAAAGTCCTGGTATACCGGTATACCGAATATATACCGGTATACCGATACATTGTATATATATCGAACCATATTTAGAAAAATATATAATATATTTTATTTTTTTAATTTAATTAATACATTGGATATATACCGTACATTGGAAATTTATCCTTTTATTTTGAATTGTCTCTATGGGTTTCCTGATTCAAGCTGGAAATTGGAATTCCTAGAATTTTTTTGAGTGTTCTCATAGTTAAAAAACCAGTCTTTAAAGGAGATATATGTTGTTAAGAGTTTATTATTCACAAAATATAGGTTTTTTAAATAAATAATCAAGGTATGAACGGTATACTGTTAATTCGGTATGAAACGGTATATCGTTAATTCGGTATGTACCGAAAATTTCGATACGATAATATATACCGAAATTTCGGTACCGTAATGGTATGTGATTTTAGCATACCGAAATTACAGTATACCAAACTTCGGTATACCATAATTTTCAGTACGGTACGGTATGAATTTTCACATACCGTAAATTACAGTATGATCGATACGGTACGGTACGGTATGCCACCCCTATATATATATAGAGAGAGAGAGAGAGAGAGAGTTGTGATATAGAACCAATTATCTAATTTTTTATGGAACCAGATTAATGAGGTGTCATGTCAATTCATCGTCCACATAATTAATTATACTCAAATAAATTATAGAATGTTTTATAATATACTATACCTTAAACCATGAACCTTGAACCCTAAATCATGAACCATTAGGGTCGGGTGAACCATGAACCACTCTGGCCGGGTAAATTTTTTTTTTTTAACTGAACTGAAAAAAAAAAAAAAAAAAATTTTACCCGGCCCAAACCTAACCCGGCCAGACCCGAACCCTACCCGAGTGGTTCATGGTTCACCCGACCCAAATGGTTCATAATTTAGGGTTTAGGGTATAGTATATTATAAAACATTCTATAATTTATTTAAGTGGAATTAATTATGTGGATGATGAGTTGGCATGATACCTCATTAATCTGGTTCCATAAAAAACTAGATAGTGGGTTCTATATCACTTATATTTATATATATATATATATATATATATATATATATATATATATATACCTTGTAATATTATTGTTCATAAACTGGTTTTTGCTTGTGGCATTTTAAAGGTATATTGTTATTTAAACTCTGTATTTTAAATTTTTATTTTCGATGATTCGCCTCAATGGTAATTTAAATTACTTGTATTGAATCATGACTGACTTAACTATACTCTACTATCATGTGCATTTGGAATTATATTCCTATATTGATCTGTAATTTAATATATCAAAGGTAGAGTTGGTTTAACCAGTAGGTTTGAGCTTTCCAGTGATATTCATGAGTTAACCATGTGGGCTAACCCTTTTTGCCGTTTTGCCGATGAATAGGCGCAGACGTTTCTGGGTGTAAAAGCTTTTTTCGAGGTTAACTCATGGACTATGGAATTTCTCAATAATTTTCCTATCTGTGTTTGTAAAAGATTTTTGAGGATACTATTGATATAGATCTTTGCACGATCCTTATGCTAATATGGTATCAGAGCCATGAGAAGTAGGGTATATATAAGTTATATGGTTTCATGATTCAATACATCTTGATTCTAATGAATCTGTTCGATTAAAGGATCTTTGTTAAACGGTATGACTTCGAGAATATGATATTCACGAAAATCTTGATTTATTGAATAAATGGACTATTCCTAAAATTGAAACTAAAATGGTTTATAAATTAGGAGCTTTTGAAAAAATAGGTTTTAAACAAATTGTTAAAACTACTGAATCCTCTATACCTCTTCATGAAGAAGAGATGGTTATTAAATTGCTTAGTAAAATGATATTTTACCTTACAAAAGAACTCATAAGTTCTTACATATTGGTTTTGTTCAGGTCGCTTTTAGACCACTTACCTTAAATGGTTTACCAGAAAGCTTTCTAGCTTCTCTTAGGGATGGTAGAAATCTTAATTGGACACAATCCTTAATGGGAATTATAGAGTCTAGTTTGGGTTTAGGACCTGTCTATTTTGACGCATATCCTAATTTATCTCTATCTTTATCTGATAGTAATATTCTTGAAGCTTTAACATTAAATGTTAAAACTCATGGTTATAATTACATATCAGGTACATAGGTTATGTGTATCTGTTATCGTATTTATTATAAGCCTTTATTTACACTCAATCCTATGTGTAAAAGAATTGAGAAAGATAATAATGAGACTATTCTTATAGAAACTAATTTTGGTAAATCAAATATTACTACCAGAAGATCCATTAAGTGGGAAGAAATTATTTTTCCTGAAAATTGGATAATAGAACAATCTGTTCCTAAAAATTCTATTATAAATAGTGATTTTAAACATATTACTCAAAGTAATGATGGTATTATTAATATTGGTTTTCAAAATAATCAAAGAAGACATTCGACTTCTTATTCTAGATCAATGTCTAGTCATTCTCTCATATCACCTTTAGATTATGAAGTAGAATTACCCTCTGAATCTAGAGCTTCTACTTCTTCTTTTAGAGAAATTTTTTATTGTAAAACTAATAATAATAATGAAAAAATTATTATTAATGAAAATAATATTATTCACAAAGATGGATTTGATCCCGAAACAATTTCGGATTGTAACTTTAAAATATAATTTTATGGATTTTACAAACTTTTTAGATTTTTCTAAAGGTTCTTCTACTAGAGCTCATATTAATGATGAGTTTAATAATCCTAAATGGGATAAGTTTAGAATTTGGTATTTTAAATCATTCTCAAAAGATGATTTAGATTACTTTGTTGACAGTTTTTATAAATTCTGTAAAAAACATAATGAAATTACTTATTATGTTCCTTGGTTTATTAAAACTTTTTATATTAATTATATTTCAGTTATTGAAAGAGATTATAAAATAATTTATGGAGGAATAAAAAAATTTGTTTACCCTCCTCGTGTTCCTTTTCAAATAGAGAAAGGTGGGAGGATATTTAATTTTCTTCCATTCTCCAGAATCATTGAAAATGATGTCTTACAAATTACTGTTAAACATGTTAATCAAATGATTGAGCAAAATAATTTTTGTAATCTTTATCTGTCTATTATCGGAGAAGAAATTATTTCTTTACATGATAAAGTTGATAAAATTATCTCTAAAATTGATTCTAAAAATTCTAAAAATATTGATAATAATAATAATGTTATTATTAAAACAGCTTCATCTATTCAGTCTCCTATTGAGATAAAAGATTTTAAATCTGAAGCTTCTATTTCAGATCTTGAAAATATTATTAATGATAAATTTAGTAATCTGAATATTTCAGCTTTAGATGATGACTTAGATGATAATCATGTTATTCAACCCAATAATATTGGTAGTCCTAGTAATACTGATAGTATTAATAAAATGAAATGGGCTGATAGACCTACCATGTCTACTTATTATTATAAGAGACCCACTCCTATGGATGTTCTTAATGAAGAATAGAAAAACTTTTTCAATAATTCTTATTCTGGAAAAGGTATTTATGAATGGAATATTGATGGTGGAAGTGATAATCATATTTTCACTCAATGTCATCGCATGCTTATGTATAGTTCTTGTAGGTCCCGAACGGGTTTTGTGAGGGCAGAAGTCTAGAGGGGAGGGGTGAATAGACTTCTGAAAACTTTTGTGCAAATCGGTGTGAGGGCGATTAACTTTGATCGAGTGTGAGTGAATCAATTTGGGCTGATAGGCAGATCGCTTCGGTATCTATCGATTATCGATTAATCGATGTGTCGCGGAAGCTTAAGTTTTACCCGTGTGAAAAACCGTTTTGATAAATCGATTCCAAAGTTAATCTTTTAATCAATTGAGTGAAGTGTCAAGTTTGATCAGATCAGAAGCTTGGTGCTAACTGATCTCAACTTGGAATATGTATCTTGCTTTAAGGGTTGTGTGCGATTGTATAATCGTTAATCAAAGCGGTAAAGGCACACAAGATTTATAGTGGTTCGGACAAACCAGGATCCTAAATCACTCTTCCCTATCACAAGGGGCACCTACTTAACCAAGCTGGACTTTGTTTTATGTGTAAGTCCAACACAATTACACCAACTAGATGTTTAAGGAGTTCACACTCAACCGATCCGAGAGATCGAGAACTAGAAACCCTGATGCGAAATCTTGCTAAACAACTTAACCTAACTTGGGGGTTTGGGTAAGATTGTTTTGGTTCAACTATGAAATCTTTTCTTGCGTATAAGCGACCCCCTAACAACTAGATGAAAAGATTTCTATGCTAAGAACTTATGGGATGAACACTTAATAAAAATTAATCTTCTTGTTCGTGTTCTTGTGCGGAAATCTGATATTAGCTTGAGCTTCTTGATTGTTCAGCGTTTCCGCTTTTTTCACTCTGAAGTGTGATCCCATATTTATAGACCTTGAAATCAAAGAGCCGTTGGAGAGCAATTTGAATTTTGGCTATATTTGGTAGACTTGCAGGCTTGATGTGACGAGCCGAGGAGCGGCATGGCCAAAAGCGTGAATTTGTACTTTGTAGCCGATTCTGAGAGAGGTAGCATCAAATCCCGCAATTCTTAGGCTCCGATCATATGTGTCTTGTTCTTATTGGATAGCGAGACTCACTTTTCGGTGTTGTTCTTCCAACTACGCTTGACATTCTTCTTGTTCAGATCATAGACGTATGATTAGGTGAAACATCAGTTTTCACTGGTGGTGACTTTGATCGGTCTGAATCGATCGATCACCGATAGAGTCTTCAGTCTTAGGTTGACTTAGCTTCAACTAGCGGTTCGGTGATGTAGGTCTTCCGGTGCGATCTCTTGGAAGTCATCGATCTTCAAGTATCTTGAGTTTGATCTTTATGACTTTAGCCGAGATATCTCGATTAGATCGGATCGTCGATCTTCTGTTCTTTTCTAGCATTCTGGCCTGTCGGATATCAGCTGTCCTTTGAGTCTTCGGATCTGGCCTATACATATTGAGTTTCCCCCTCAATATGTGACCTATCTATTTCATCAGTTGTTCTATACAATCATTATCAACCTGGTCTCCTATAGCATGTAATATAAACATCGATCATTAAACAAGTCCGTGGTCTATTACATGTGTTTTTGGAACTTTCATCAAAACTATAAATTTCCTACAATTTCCCTTTTTGATGAAACCAAAACACTTTGAGAAACCAAATCTGATTGATAAAAAATAGAACGATTAAGAGCATATAATCGAAGACAATGAGACTTTGTCTTAGGATCGGAAAAATAAACTTTTCTCATTAAAAATGTTGATTACATGTTACATCAGAAAAGTTTGAAAATAAGAATAGCTGATCCTGAGTAGTCTTCTGATTCTTCACTCTTTAGGCTTGTATCCTTCTGGCATCTCTCTTTGATCTTGAGGTACGTTGAAAATCTGATAAAGTTTCCATTTGACATCATCGATCTGCTTTGAGGATCGATTATGTGCGTTACATGCGGGATGTCAAAATAGAATCTTTGAAATACCGATCTGTCAAATGAGCCATCCGCCTTCTTCGAGTATTCCAATAGATCATACTCTTGGCGAGTTATTTTTACATTGATAAGCTTGGCCTCATTTTCCGGATACTTGAAAATCCGGGTATTTATTTTCTAACGGTTGAGGAATTCTTCTTACGGAGATTCTTCTTGTGGAACAATATTAAGAACAAAGGCATCGAAGCCATTCTCTCGATCTTATTCCATTCCTCAAATTTCTTAGCATTGTGGTAGTTTTTGGGATGATCTCATAAACTCTTGCTGGCAGCTTAGGTTCTCGTACGGATTTTCCAGCCCTTCCTTTCTTCACTCTCGATCTGAATTTCTTCTTCTGATTTTCTGCCTCTGCCATTTTTTCTGCCCTTCTTTCTTCTTGACTTTTTCGGGCTTCTTCAGCTATCTGCTCTTTGGACATCTTTTCAGCAGTCCGAGTTTGTGATGTCTCTGCAACTGTTATGTCAGTTGGTTTCTCATTCTGTCCTTCCCCCTTTTTGGTTTGATCAAAAAAGAGTAGTGAGTGGGGAGGTCGAGAACCAAAAGTTGGCTGCGATCGCCTGTTGAGATCTCTGCAGCAGATATGCCTTGAGTTTGAGCGTTAGATTTTGAATCTTCGATATCATTTCGATCTTGCAGATTCCATGGCGAGAGAGTGTTTTTAATCGGTTTGTCAAGTTTTTTTCCGTCAATTCTAGCTTGTCATTGAGCATCGAAAAAAAAACTTGTTGTTTATCCACGAGTCGATTTGGCATCAACGGTCTTTTATCGATTCGGACGACGCCTTGATGGACCTGATTTTGGGAAAAGCGATCTTTGATTGCCCCTAATCTGGGAAATAGCCAATTCCTTTGATCGATTATTTCTTTGATGGCAATCTGCCTTTGATCACCTATCGATCCCTCAACTTCTTCTTTTCGGAAGATCTTTGAGACAAGATTTGATCTCCGAAGTTGATCGATAGTGGCGTTTGATGTTGGAATGTTGGGTGTCACTTGATCCGATTGATTGTTTGTGCCTCCGGTGGTTGGTCATGAAGCTGCAAAGCACCGGCTCCACTATCATCGGCGACTCTGCATCCTTCATGATGGCATCGCCGGGAGCTTTTGTCGCGATCTCGATTTGTCTGTTAAAGCAACCCCCAGCTTTCCCGTGGATCGAGCTTTTGCCAGATTTAGCGATTATCGGCTCATTTGGTGATCCCACTTTAGCAGATTTCCTCATATCGAAATCGAAGTCTGCAAACTCATCCTTACCGCCCATCTGTTCAATAATTATTATAAAGTCCGAGAAGCTTTTTTAGCGAAGATCTCTCGGTGAGGATCTCCATAACTTCCTCTCTTATGGCGGGATGGGTGACCCGATTCGGATATAACTCATCAATTTCTCTTTCGATTAGCATTACGATCAATTTCCCGGTTATGATCTTTTGTCGATCTGGACTCGAGGAATTGTCTGTCGGATTCAAACTTGATGAGATGTGGAAGGTTCTGGTTGTGCTTGAGTAGGCGGAAGTTGGTGATCGGTTCGACTGCGAGAGGATTCTTTGTGGAAGCGAGTGCTTACGGTTCCACATCGGGTAAGCTTTTACGGTTGTGGCCCGATGAAGTTTCGGAGTTAGCGGACAGTGGAAGAATAGGAGAGACATGCTCGGACCATTAGTGCGAGTGGTGAATCATTTCGAGCTTGAGGAGAGGGAGATCGATCGAACTTATGCTTCTTCCTCGAGAATGATCTGGCGAGCTCTCGGCTTGAGAAGCTGCCCGTCGATTTTTCACTGATTTTTGTGTTATAATGATGATTTGGCGCTCTTTCTTCATCGACTCATCTTCAAGCATCGAGTCATGGAGGCTTGCTTCGCGCCTTCTTCGGCCTCTTCTCTTGGGCCTTCACGGTTTTCTTTTCTTCTTTTTGGGGGGCATCTGTTATAGGCGAAGTTGCTTCCTTGCTTTTTTCCTTTCTTTGACTTTGGGGGGTTGGCGCATATCATCGTCTGGTGGCCCAAAGATGGTGAAGTGGTTGTGAGAAATGCCTTATAGGACTTGATCCAATCTGTTCCCCATTCAATATTAGGCGGTTTATCTTCGAAGAATAAGCGCAACCTTGTTGAGATTCTTGATCTTTCTCTTGATATATACTGCCTCGGTTCATTGACTCCAAATTTCTCATGTTCTTGTAGCGAGAATGGCCTTGAGGAACCCGTGCCAATTGATGTTCTTGGCTTCATCAATTATTGCGACCATCTTTGTACATTTTGAGCCGGATGTAAGAGCATCCGAAATTTGAATGCAATACCCATAATTGTTTTTGACAATATGTCAAACAACAATCGGTATTTCCTCTTGAGCATTGGCACGACAAAACTGGCGTATGATGTTTGTCAACCTCTCGAAGAGCTCTCTTACGATCGGCTCATCTTCGTTCTCCTGTAATGGCGGTGAGATCCGTCCTTTTGGTAGAAATTTGAACAAAGCGGGTTATATCATCATTCGTCGATCGATTTCTTCTCCGATTTCTTCGTCGAGAGCGGTTCATTTCGAACGTCCGTATCCACTCTTAAATTCCTTAGGAATTCTAGTGCTTCATCTTTGCATTCTTGGATTGCGTTGAGCGGTATAAAATTTCTCAAGGCACCTTTTTCGCAGAATTTGCTCGACCTCCATGGATTTAGGATCTGAGTGATATTGAATTATGCGAACTTATCATCCACAATCTTTTGTTGCCGATTCCGTATAATTGCACATTATCTTTCCCATTCCGTGGGTGGCCATCGATTTACATTTTTTGGAAAGATGATTTTGAAACTTAGGAAGAACACTTTGAATCGAGAGAAATAATCTGGAGTTTTCGGAGAATAAATCGCAAGTTTGTGAAATGGAAAACTCGGTATGATTTTTGATGAACTTTATAAAAGGCGAGGAGGGAAAAGAAGATAAGATTTGGAAGATCAACCGTTTGAAAAGATTAGACGCTCAGATTAAGCGGTTTTGATCGTAGGGTCGGGAAAAAAACGCGTCTGAAAACCTTTTGGATTTAAAAGCACATTTAGTAGCGGTTAATACATGTTCCCCCCGTCCGCGTTAAATGATTTGCGGGGAATCGTCACAAGGATAATGGGTGCAGGGGTAAGGCAAATAATATCGAGATAAGATCCGATAAATAAGCAAAGAACAAGAAAAAAAAAGGCGTATCGGTTGGTGATATTGTGTCGATCAATACCACTTGTCCATGTTGATTTCACTTGTTGATCTTAGTATTACGCCTAAGCCTTAAAATTTCCCAACTTATCCTTTTAAGCGATCTTCTTCACTTGCATCGATTTGTTGAAGTTTCAAGCTCAAGTGATCTTCCTTGAATCGTCGATTTCCGCCGATCCTCCTTGATGGGTTGAAGTTCCCCTTCAAGCGATATTTATGTTTTTCCCATAGGTCGATGTATCGATTTGTTGGAGTTTCAAGCTCGGTGATCTTCCTCATCGATCGACCGTATGTAATCGATTTTAGTTAACATAATCGATTCTTCTCGGATCAAGCCAATTCTTGGGATAAGTGTTACCGCCAAAACTTAGTCGAGTAGTAGCTTCTATTCCCTAAGTTGGCGATTTGACATGCGTAATTATCATCCGAAATCTCGATATGTCAATCCGTAGTAGATTTCTCCAATTATCGATCGCGTGATTTTCTACATTTTGTCCTTTTGGTCTTGATTTCTCTAAAAGGTTTTGAGAACTCGAATTTGCATTTGCACCCTTGCTTGGTCTCTATAAATTGGACCAATTGTTTTACACAACATAACCCATTCACCATACTTATCTTCTTTGTAAAATCATGCATTCTGGTGAACCCTTATTTCCGGTGAAACTTCCGGCAAACACCTTTACCCCTTTTTCAATGATTTCAGCTTCTCAAATCATCCTTGTGTGTCCCTTATCACTATCTTAGTCATCATCAAAGATTTCACATACAATCGTTGCCAAGCTTCTCTACCACCGAGGCGGCGGTTCTGCTATCGCAACTGAGAAGACACTTCTCCTAACCGTATGCACCTTTGTGTGTCTATCGAGATAGCGTAACCGCATCAACAGACTCGACTTCGGTCAAAAATGAACATGAGTTTGATGTACGGTCTGCATCAGACAACAGTTGATGCCCGTATATCAACTCACCATTTAACAGCTGGAGAGCCCACTGACTCTTTCTTAGGGCTCCTGGCTTAAAAATCCTATCAAGGCCGTTGTCGCTCCACTGGTTTTAGCTTCAGCTAGCGGCTTTAGGATTTCTTTAAAGCCTCTCTCACCCTTGTTAAGTGGGGGAAAATGAGAGCATCAGATTTAAAATCTCTCTCTCTCCACTTCTTCAAGGGTTAGGATGAGGGTTTAGTGTTAAGGTCTAGGGTTTAGGGTTTAGGGTTTATGTACTGACCTCCGGGTCCTTTTGTACTTGTATCTTGTAATGTAACCTGACCTTCGGGTCTTTATTAATGAAAATTTCTGTTATTTCATTGTTGTGTAAAATTTCTGTATCCTTATGCGATTTTAAGCTTTAATCTTGTGAATACCACTTGTGAATCTTGTTGAATTTCAGCTTAATCGACTTACAAAGTATAACTGAACAGATTTAATCAGATAATCCTTTAAACGATCAGTTCATTTAATCTGATAAACTTTAAATCTGATCAGTACCTTCTCATATCAGTTCCTTGGTGATCTTACGATCGATTGAGATACCAAATTCAACCGATTTCACTTGAACCCGATTAGTTTCTTAACCGGTGGTTCGGAGATCATTCCATCAAACATTTTAGGTGCATTTTCTCCAAGATCCAGAAGCCCTAGCTCATTGCATAATTCTCTGAATCTGATCTCAGCTAGTGGTTGGTTTAGAATTTGACTTTTACGTATATCAGTATGAATCTTTTCCATTATGATATTCTTCTTTTCAACATGATCTCTTATAAAATGGTGCCTGACATCCACATGCTTGCATCTTGTATGTAGAACAGGATTCTGAGTGATTGCAATAACACTATTACTGTCACAGAAAATAGGTACATTCTTAGCTTCAATGTTATAATCCCTCAGCTGCTGACTAAGCCAGAGCAGTTGGGAACAATGACTTCTGCTGACCCATATATTACCTTCAAGTAGTAGATGTTGCAACTGATGTCTGCTTCTTTGAAAACCACGAGATCAGTTTACTTCCTAAGAACTGACAAGTTCCTGAGGTGGATTTTCTGTCAATCTTGCAACCTCCATAATCAGAATCAGAATACCCACTAAGCTCTAGATTATCATCTGATGGGTAAAATAAACCAAGGTTTACTGTCCCCTTCAGATACTTAAGAATCCGCTTAGCTGCTTCTAGGTGACTTATCATTGGATTTGCACGAAATCGCACATATACACCTCTTGCGAAGGTTATATCTGGTCTCTTTGGCGGTCGGGTATAGTAGAGATCAATGAGTGCCCTATATTCTTCCGATTTGTTTTCTGACCATCCTCATCTGGATCCATCTTGAATCCAGTCATCATAGGAATTTTGGCTTCCTTACAATTTTGAACTCCAAACTTAGCCAATAAATTCCTAGTGTACTTTGCTTGGCAGATGAATATCCCTTCTGTACTTTGCTTTACTTGAAGACCCAGAAAGTAATTCATCTGACCCATCATGGACATCTCGAATTTCCCTTGCATCAGTTTGCTGAATCTTTCACATAGACTTTTGTTGGGAGATCCGAAGATGATGTCGTCCACGTAAATCTGAACCATCAGAATATCTTCTCCATCTTCTATTCTGAATAAGGTTATGTCCACTGTTCCTTTAGTGAACCCACTTTCGATCAAGAGCTGAGAGAGTGTATCATACCAAGCTCGAGGAGCCTGTTTCAGCCATAGAGAGCTTTTCTTAGACGGTACACCTGGTTGCCCTTTTTCAAAGCCTGGAGGTTGTTCGACATAAACTTCCTCTGCTAGTACCCGTTTAAGAAAAGCACTCTTTCGTCCATCGATACCGAGTGAACCCTCGTGGGAAGCATATGCGAAACATCCGAATGGCTTCTAGGCGAAGCAAACCGGTGCAAAGGTCTCATCATAATCAATTTCATACGATTGTGAATACCCTTAGCAACAAGTCTTGCCTTATTTCTGGTGATGACGTTTTTCTCATCTCTCTTGTTCTTGAATACCCACTTCGTGCCAATAACGTCTTGATGACTTGGTCTGTCCACTAGTTCCCAAACTTGATTTCTCTCGAAGCTGTTCGGCTCTCCTCCTGCATGGCTAGAATCGACTTTGCGTCTTGTAGAAACTTCCTCTATTGTTGTTGGTTCCTTCATAGGCGGATAGCGACAATACATGGCACTTTCACCAATCGATGTCTAGTTTTAACTTTATCGGATGGGTCTCCGATTATCGGATCGGTTGGATGATTTGGTTATCCGAGTCCTTCGATTACGATTTGCGTCGGTTTGGAGAACATCGTCCGTTTCGATAAAATTTCATTCTAGCGATTGGGAGTGGTGCGAGTTATGATCCACTTGATAAGAACAAGTCTCGGTGATGTTGGACTCATCATGTGCGATGTGCGTTCGTGGGAACTTCAGATGTTCCCCCCGGGCAGGATGGTTTCGGTTGATCTTATCTCGGTATGTCGAACTTCTTCACAAAGTTTTTTCGTACCTTAGGATCCGAATGATCGGTGAATCGGCTAGATGCGGAATGTATCTTTATTTACGGTTTACGATTCTTTTTCCTTGATCATTAGGCGATCCATTTTTCGAGCATCGGTACTTGTTGATCGGTACATCTTGTTCTCGAGGCGATTTCTCTTGTTCGAGACGACGACTTCATCAAAAAAGACTACATGGGGTTTTTCTTCCACAAGTAGGGTTAAATGCATTGTAAACCCCGAAAGCCTTGCTAGATGAGGAATATCCTAAGAATATACCCTCATCGACTTGGCCCTCAAAGGTTTTCAACCGACTCTTCCCATTGTTGTGTATGAAACACTTACACCCAAAAAACATGGAAGTAGGAGACACGAGGTTTCTGTCCTTCCACAGTTCATAGGGTGTTTTGTAGTGAGCCTTAGTCGGAAGACATCATTACGAGTATGGCATGCGATGTTGATTATACGCTTTTAAACGGCTTGGTATTGCATGTTCATTAACATCGTATGCGGCGAACTTCTTTGAGAGTTATGTTCCTCCGATTCATTTACTCCATTTTTTGTTGTGGCGTCCTTTGCGGTGATGTTTCATGTCAGTATACCAAACTTAGAGCAAAAATCATTAATAAAAGAGTTCGTAAATTTCGTACCTCTATTTGATCGATTTTTACTCTGTATTTACCCTTCTCATTTTGTAATCTTTTTAGCAAATTTCGGGTATCTTCGTTTGTCGTCTCATTCTTCTTATGTAAGAATATAACCCTGTAAACTTGGAATAGTCATCCACGATTACGAGTATATTTCGTCGTTGAGGCCGACACGTGTAAGCTGGTCCAAATAGATCCATATAGGCGGTTGCAAGATTACTCTCTTTTGGATGTCGGTCCGGGAATTCCCTTGAATGAAGCTTTGACCTGTTTTCCCTTCTGACTTGTAGTACATGTCTGATCCTTTGAAAATACTTCATTCGGAAGTCCTTCCACTAGAGACATCCTTGCTATCTTATTAAGAGTTTTAAAGTTAGGGGATGGCTCATTCTTTTGTGCGAGCCATTCTGCTACTTTTGGAGCTCTTAACAATCGGACATGCATTTCTTGGGCAAACTGTTCCAATCGGTTTGTGTAGATCGTCCCTTTCATTGAACCGGTTAGCAAAATCGTTGAGTGGCTCGATTCTTGATAGTGCATTGGTCGATCGAGAACTCAACACTTTGAATCCGTTGTCACAGAATTGTGAAACCGATAGTAGGTTGTGCTTGACCTTCGACATACGAGACACCAGGTTCTTGGTACATAACATTCTCTAAGGTTCCGAACCCTTTGGTATAACCAAAGTTATCATCACCAAAAGAGTACACGCTGGCCTTTCGTTTCTATGTAAGAGCCGAGGAGGTGCTTGCTTCTGTCATGTGCCTTGAACATCCACTATCGATGTACCGGATAGTTGCTTGCACACCTCTTTGTTGGCGGACCACGCGATCCCTGCAGACCAAATCGGGCTTTAGGTACCCCTTTTGGATTGGGTCCGAGGGGTTAGGATTAGTTTTGGGGATCCATACAAAAGCGAGCACTTCTATTGTGATCGGTTAGATCGTAAACTTGATTTGTCTCCCATACCTATCAACATAATCATACATCTCTTTATATGTTTTCTAATTTGTATGATTATTAGTGTGGACCTTGGATGACTTAGAAGACTTGGGATTTATCTTTTCTGTTTGTCTTCTTTTTTATCGGTGTGGTTGGTCTGTGACCCTAGATTTTCGATTATATGGGTAGGTACATTTGCTACCATCAAAAGATTCATATCTTTTCGGCATAGGTGGTTTTTGCAGTTTACCTGAAGCATGCTTATTAGGCAGCTGACCTTGATTGGGTCTCGATTGGACTTCCCTTTTACGAGTTATCTTTTACGATTCTCGATCATTGTTGATCATGTTGAGGTCTCTTCGGAAAAACTGGGTTCTTCGTTGATTCTCGATCGATGCTTTACCGATTGGGGTCCATTTTGTTCCCCATACGGTTGGCACTGCCTTACTGCTCAAGTGGTCTTTTTTCCTTATTAGATACATGTTTGGCTTTTAGTGTATCTTTGTCAGAAACTCGTCTGATTACACCTTTTTGAGATGAATCAGCCGGGGCTTTTGAGGATGTGGAAGGGTTCTCATAGCCAAGTCCCTTCTTGTTAATCGTTGTTCGAAAATAGGCATTCATGTCTTGAACTGTTTTAGATGATTTTGTGAAAACCTTTATTTTCTTACGCAGATTATCCTTAGATGATTTCGGACTTTCATGCATTCGGAATAGCTCATCAAATTTTGCTTGAAGAAGTTTGAAATCATCAGCTTGCTGTTTGTTAATATCCAGCTGATCTTTGATCTGCTTCTCTGATCGAAGCCTTAACTTTCGAGAATGTTACATTCCTCGGTTGCATACGGCGGTTTAGCAGATTTAAGTTGGAGAGGCTTTTTCTTGAGATCATTCTCTTAGCTAAGGTGATTATTTCTAATTCTCGGCTTGTCATTTTCGACTTCCACTATAGCATAAGTGTCTCTTTGCATTGGAGAGATCCTCAAGCAATTGCTCGAGTAAAGTTGCGGTCAATCTCTCAAAGGTGTCTGCTAATGATAGCGGTGTAGAAGCGAAGCGAAGCGAGTTTGGAGGTTACCTCAGATTGGTCCTCCCGGCCACGGTAGATCTCATCATAGTCGAAGAGAATATCGGATCTTCATTTTCATAGAAGTCAGCAAAGATCACGTCGGTGAAGTCTTCTCTGGAGGAGTATCCAGAGTCTTCGGAGGGCGGATAGAATCGTCAATTTCGACGTGTCGCAACCATGGCTCTTCGTCCTATAACGTTGCTCTCTTACATTTCCTCTTTTCTTCCCTTTCTCTTGGCGCCAGTGCAGGCGTCTGCGCTATAGTGACACTGGCTTCTCACGGTTGAAGCACGCTCCTTGATCCACCGAACCTTTCCTTCGGGTGAATCACTCGTCTGTATGACCTATCAAGTGACTTCCTTTATGATAGTAGTCCCGAGCTTCTTACATCGATTGGTTATCTCTTCCTTCCTCGGTCGATTATCTCTTTTCCTTTCATCTCTGTGATCCCTCCGATCATCGGATCACAGTTCTTCACGGAGATCTGTTGGCTGATCTCCTATCTCTCCCTCGGTATGTTGATAGTCCTTATAAAATCTTTGATACTTACCAAGTTGGACGTTCGACTTCTCAAGCTTCACGGTAGCGGAAGCGATACATTACACTGACTCATTATATTCCCCTTGAGGTTCGTTGGCCTTCGTTCTTCTTCTTTGGTTGCCTTAAAAGCAAGCGATTTTGAAGTTGAGGCTTGGCCGGGCACCTCATCTTCATCGAACTTTGTCCTCTTTCAACCAAATCGAACTCGTGAGCTTTAAGGCTCAAGAACAAGCTACTTGGCTTCATCTTTGAAATGTCTTGGCAATCCTTGATTCGTGACCTTCATGTCCCATTTCTTGGTGAGAGACCTTAGGATTTTGTAGTTGATATCTTTATCGGACATCTCTACCAAGTTCTCGAAGCTTGTTTATAGACATTGTAATCCTTCCATCGAGTTCGTTGATGGTTTCGATTTGAAAGACATCTTGAGGTTTTTGAACTTCACCGGTTAAACTTGTAGGCGGTTGTCTTTTATCTCATTCATTTCCCTCGCATATCTCAAATTTAGAGTATCCCACATTGCTTTTTTTGATTTGAGATACTTAATCTTTCCTTGGTGACCTTATCCATTATTTTCATGATAATGTGCCTTGCGATAGTATCTAGAGTATGCGGTTTTCTTTCCTCTGCATCCATCAAATTTGGGCTTTTACGTACAAAAGACTTCGGGGCAAAGTCTGGATCTCCTCCAACTTCTGAGGGGTTGTCGTAGTATATGATGATGGGTCCTCTTCGATGACTTCCATCATTACGCCAACGATCAAACCTATATGGTTGGACATATATATGGCCCAATCTGCATACTCATCGATTGAGAACTTCGGCAGATCATGATACATTCCTGAGGTGTTATCCATGCTGAGTGATTTTGGAAAATGAAATGAGTTTTAAAAATGGTTTTTTTCAAGATCAGTTCAGTCGACCACAAAGATTCTTCCTCAAGAATCGATGATACACAAAGTCGATTGGTCGATGAGAACCAACCGCTCGATACCACTTGTAGGTCCCGAGCGGGTTTTGTGAGGCGTAAGTCTAGAGGGGGAGGGTGAATAGACTTCGAAAACTTTTTGTGCAAATCGGTGTGAGGCGATTAACCGATCGAGTGTGAGTGAATCGGTTTGGGTCGATAACCAACTTCTTGATCGCTGAAGGCAGATCAGTTCGGTAACTATCAGATTAACTGATGTGTGCGGAAGCTTAAGTTTTACCCGTGTGAAAAACCAGTTTTGATAAATCAGATTCCAAAGTTAATCTTTTAATCAGTTGACTGAAGTGTCAAGTTTGATCAGATCAGAAGCTTGGTGCTAAATGATCGCAACTTGGAATATGTATGCGCTTTAAGGGTTGTGTGCGATTGTATAATCAGTTAATCAAAGCGGTAAAGGCACACAAGATTTATAGTGGTTCGGACAAACCCGATCCTACGTCCACTCTTCCCTATCACAAGGGCACCTATTTAACCAATGGACTTTGTTTTATGTGTAAGTCCAACACAATTACACCAACTAGATGTTTAAGGAGTTCACACTCAACCGATCCGGAGATCGAACTAGAAACCCTAGATGCGAAATCTTGATAAACAACTTAACCTAACTTGGGGGTTTGGGTAAGATTGTTTTGGTTCCAACTATGAAATCTTTTTTTGCATTATAAGCGACTCCTAACACTAGATGAAAAGATTTCTATGCTAAGAACTTATGGGATGAACACTTAATAAAAATTAATCTTCTTGTTCGTGTTCTTGTGCGGAAATCTGATATTAGCTTGAGCTTCTTGATTGTTCAGCGTTTCCGTTTTTTCACTCTGAAGTGTGATCCCATATTTATAGACCTTGAAATCAAAGAGCCGTTGGAGAGCAATTTGAATTTCAGGCTATATTTGGTAGACTTGCAGGCTTGATGTGACGAGCCGAGGGGCGGCATGGCCAAAAGCGTGAATTTGTACTTTGTAGCAATTCTGAGAGAGGTAGCATCAAATCCCAAAATTGTCGGCTCCGATCATACGTGTTTTGTTCTTATTGGATAGCAGACTCACTTTTCAGTGTTCTTCCAACTACGCTTGACATTCTTCTTGTTCAGATCATAGACGTATGATTAGGTGAAACATCAGTTTTCTGGTGGTGGTGACTTTGATCGATCTGGCGATCGATCTACCGATAGAGTCTTGGTGCGGTTGACTTAGCTTCAACTAGCGGACTCGGTGATGTAGGTCTTTCGGTGCGATCTCTTTGGAAGTCATCGATCTTCAAGTATATCGAGTTTGATCTTTATGACTTGGTGAGATATATCGACTAGATCGGATCGATCGATCTTCTGTTCTTTTCTAGCATTACGGCACATCGGATATCATTTGTCCTTTGAGTCTTGGATCGACCTATACATATTGAGTTTCCCCCCTCAATATGTGACCTATCTATTTCATCGGTTGTTCTATACAATCATTATCATTTGGTCTCCTATAGGTAATATAAACATCGATCACCTAACAGTCCGACCGGGTCCTATTACATGTGTTTTTGGAACTTTCATCAAAACTATAAATTTCCCAACAGTTCTGCTTGTCAAACTTGTGGTAATAGAGATATTAGTACTGCACAAGCTATTACTGCTGGTTTTATTGGTCAACTTAAAGGTTGGTGGGATAATTATTTGACTCCCCAAAATAGAATGGAAATTTTTAATTCTATTAAAATTGAAAATGGTGAGACTAAAATCAATGTGGTTTACTCTTTGATTCTTACTATTTTGGATCATTTTACTGGTCAATATACCAATAAATATGAAAATACCAGAACTCTTCTTTTAAATATGAAGTGTAAAACTCTTACTGATTTTAGATGGTACAAAGATACTTTTTTGTCTCGTATTTATGAGATTCCTGATTATAATCAGGATATTTGGAAGAATAAATTTGTAGATGGTCTTCCTAATCTATTTCCTGAAAGAGTTAAGAAAATTCTTAGAAATGATTCTGATTCAATCTATTATGGGTCTTATACTTTTGGTCAAATCATTAGTCCTTGTGTTCAGGAAGGATTAAATCTTTGTAATGAACTCAAATAAAAAAATCAAATTAAAAAGGATAATCTTATGGAAAGAAAACAATTAGGTCAATTTTGTGATTAATTTGGATTAGATAATCCTAATTCTAAAAAAAAAATAATTTGACTAAAAAAATAAGAGAGATTATAAAAAGTAAATCTACTTATAAAAGAAGAAAACATAATTCTTCAAAAGCGAAAAAAAAAAAATCATGAAAATGATAAAAGTAAAAGAAAATCTTTAAAAAAAGAAGATATGATACAATTATGTAAAAAAAAAAAAATGTAATAGGCACTGGTCATTATGCTAATCGGTCTTATATCAAAAGACAAGATTAAAAATCTTGATATTGATGAAGAGTTAAAAGAAACTCTTTTTTAAAATTGTTATGAGTCCTAATATTGATCTGTAATCGAGAAAAAGTCTTATAATGATTTGTTCTTACATTTGAATCCTCTTCGGATGATGATAATTCTGTTAAATCAGATAAAGAAAAGTGCAATGAATGTGTACTTGGAAAACCTTGTCTTAATTGTATTAGTAATACTGATAATACTAATAATATTGATAATGAGTTTTATAAACTCATGAGTCAATTTCAAGATATGAATATTAGTGTCTTAACTAATAATAATATTTTAGAATTTCTTAAGCATATAAAAGATTCTAGTTTAAGAGATAAAATCATTGAACAATTTCATGATTCTTCTAAGAATGAAGACAATGATAAAACTAGTCTTTCTAAAAAGATTGATGGTAATTATTATAATATGGGTGAATTAGAAAGACTTCTTCGCCTAAAAAATATAAAAAATAATCCAGTGACTATAAATGATTTAGTTCATGAGATTAATAATCTCAAAAACCGATGTGAAGATTCTTCAAAAAGCAGAATCTGAGATCTTTCTGTTCGTCTTTCTTTTATTGAGAAAGGTAAAGAAAAAATTGAAGATAGTAAAACTAACTATAAAGCTCTTTCACAATACTTTGAAATTGATGACAATGTTAATATTGAGAAAAATCATTTATCTACCATTAATATGATTATATCACAGAAATGGTATACTAAGATTTCTCTTCTTATAAATAATTCTTATAAGAAAGATTTTATCGCTATGATTGATAGTGGTGCTGATTTAAGTGTCATACAGTTAGGAATAATTCCTACTAAGTTTTTTGAAAAAACTACTCATTCACTTTCTCATGCAGGTGGAGGTTCTTTAAAGATTAATTATAAGCTTAAAAATGCTTATGTTTGTGTAGATGGTTGTTGTATTTCTAACGACTTTCTTATTGCTGAAGACATCACTAGTCAAATGATTATTGGTCTTCCTTTTCTATTTAAAATATATCCTCTTACATTTGTTGGTGAAAAAGGTATTACAGGTACTTATAATGGTAAACCTATTACTTTCAAATTTATCACTAAACCTATTCATAAGGTTCTTAATTTGATTCAAGATCAAATTAATAATAAAAATTGTCAAATCAATATTCTTAAAGATGAGCTTAATTCTATTACTATAAGTGATAGATTAAATAATCCTAAACTACAGGATAAAATTAAATTTGTAATAAATAAATTTTCTATTGAAATTTGTAATGATTTTCCTAATGCTTTTTGGGACAGAAAGAAACATATAGTTTCTCTTTCTTATGAAGAAGATTTTAAAGAAAATAAAATTCCGACTAAGTCTAGACCTTGTCAAATGAACTCTGAATATTTAGAGTTATGTAAAAAGGAAATATCTTCCTTATTACAGAAGAAGCTTATAACTCCTTCTAAATCTCCTTGGTCTTGTACTGCTTTATATGTTAATAAACATTCTGAGCAGGAACTCGGAGTTCCTCGATTGGTTATTAATTATAAACCTCTCAATAAGGTTTTAAAATGGATTAAACATCATATTCCTAATAAAAAAGATCTTCTTGACAAATTAGTCAATGCTCTTATTTTCTCTAAATTTGATATAAAATCAGGTTTTTGGCAAATTCAGATTAATCAACCTGATAGGTATAAAACTGCATTTAATGTTCCATTTGGTCATTATGAATGGACTGTTATGCCTTTTGGTCTTAAAAATGCTCCTTCAGAATTTCAACAAATTATGAATGATATTTTTAATCCTTATAGTGATTTTATTATTGTCTATATTGATGACATCCTTGTATTTTCTAAAGATATTGAAATACATTTTAAACATCTTGATATGTTTAAAAACTTAGTCATTGAAAATGGTTTAGTTATTTCTAAAACCTAAAATGATTTTATTCCAGACTAAAGTAATATTTCTTGGTCATATTATTGATAAAGGTAATATTATTCCAATTCAAAGAAGTATTGAATATGGTAATAAATTCACGATGTTATAAGCGATAAAACTTCGATTCTGAGAGATTCTTATGAAGCCTTAATTATGTGTCTTCTTATATTAAGAATCTTGCTGAAGATTCCGCTATCTTATATGATAGACTTAAAAAGAATCATTCTCCTTGGAATGATGATCATACTAAGGTTGTTATCAGGATAAAAGAAAAGGTTAAAAATATTCCTTGTCTTACGCTGGCTAATCCCTCTTGGGAAAAAATTGTTGAAACTGATGCATCAGATTTGGGGTATGGAGGTATTTTAAAACAAATTAATCCTGATAATAAAAAGGATTATATCATTAGATTTTATTCCGGTAAATGGAATAATAGTCAGAAAAATTATTACATCAAATTAAAGAAATTCTTTGCTATTGTCAAATGTGTCCTTAAATTTAGGATGATTTATATAATCGAAATTTACTATTAAAAGCGATTGAGGAAATTCGCTACTTTTATGCTCTTCAAAGATTTTGAACATAATGTTTCTAAACAAATGTTTTCCCGATGACAATCTCATCTTGCTTATTTTGATTTTGATATTGTTTATAAGCAAGGGAAAGATAATCATCTCCCAAATTTTTTAACTCGTGAATTTATTTCTTCATGACAGTTATGAGCCAGTCTGAAAGAAGTTATTCCTCTTATAGAGGAAGGGGAGGCAGAGGATCTCCTATTTTACAACAAGGGAAGAAATCTCTTTACTACCAGAACATTTCTGGTATTGGTTCTTCTTCAAAAGGAGAAAATTTTGATAAGGAATTTCAAGAATTCCTCAAACAACGGAGCGAGAATATTCGAGGTTCGGGACAATCCTCAAAAACGATGATGAGGAGTCATACTCTTGAATTTCGAAAAGAATATAAATTCTTTGATTCTCCTAAGAGATAATTGATTCTTGTCATCGGAGATGATGATGAAAAATTCAAAGAGTCCCCATGGATTCTTATGGATAAGTATTTTTCCAGCTAATAGTTGGAATGTGGAAACTTATAAGACGAGAGGATTTTATGAGAATATCCTCATCAGCCTTGGAAGTGTTGATATTCAACATTTTCCTCCTAAGAGTAAAGTGATAAATTACTCTAAATTTATCATTAAAAAAAGCATCTCCATCCAAGAATGGGGTACTTCTCCTTTTGCTGAGAGAAGCATGACTAATGAAGTCATTAAAACAATTTACCAATACAATTATTGGGATTATCTACAAAGTTTTTATAAAACTTTATTTTATCAGAATGCTAAGCATTCTCACACTTGGCTGATAAAATTTGTGATAATATCAATAGGAATCAAATTCCTAATTGGTTTTTCTCCTGGTGGGGAAATTTTAAGATCTTGTGGGCGGAGATATTTTTTGCTGAAGAGATTAAATCTCTATTGGAAGAATATTCTATTAATTTTTCTTCATTAAAAACTCATAATACAAGTAGTAAAACTATTTGTATGTTTTTTGTTGATTCAGGAATCCCATGGGTCTGGAAATGGAGACCGAATTGGTTATCTTGAAGATGGTATACCAAGTTTATGGAGGATCCATACTACGAGATTTTGGAATAACTTAAATGTTATTACTCCTGGCTCCCATGAGTCACCTTTGCAGGAAAATATCAATATGATTAAATCCAAAATAGAAGAATATAAAAGTCTTCTGGTGAAAAAACTTCAAATAGTCTTTCTTAATTTTCTGAATATTCTAAGAAATATGTTGGTTTATTTCCCAAGGAAAAAATTATGGATCATATCAAGAAAGACTTATTCAATGATATTGATTTTTCTGATTCAAAATCAGATGTCTCTATGATTTCCGGTTCTGAATTACAAGATGCTCAGGACCCAAATGAAGACTATCAAGACTTTTCTCTTCAAGAAAGTTTTGATCTTTTGAGAAATTCTCTTAAAGAGAAACTTAAAGAAAGAAAGTGTTAATGGAAGATTGGAGATTATATCTAAATAGCTCCAAACTAATGCCAGTTTCTAATATCTGGAAGGTCTTTTTTCATATTATTTTTTATGAAAATAATAATGAAATCCGAGATAAAAATTATCTCAAAGTTATGAAGAAGAAAATTAAGATTCTTGAAATATGTATTCCTGTACTGGAGAAAATGAGATACATGAATGATATTGATGAAGGAAGACATTATCCTCATTCCTTAAAAGGATTTAAGAAGACTCTAATTCTTCTGAAGAAACAAGCTTCATTAATGGCGATTTAGAGAAGACTTTGATTTAGCACATTCGGCAAAGATGTAGCTCTGATGATCGACAAAATCAAATTTCGTCATTCTTTGCATCAATGAGACAAAATCTTGTTCATGAATAGTAATTACTATTCAAACTTTTTTTTTGTCTTTTTGTGGCTTTGTTTTTTTCTGCACTATTCCTTTTTTATTTTGAAATCCGGGGTTTGATGTCCGACTCTTTCATCTATAAATAGACTTGTATTTTCTTTTCAGAGGCACGCTCAAGTTTAGACTCGCCCCCTCTTTCTCTCTCTAAATCCCTCTCTAGTGTGCAACCTTGTAATCTTGTAATATTATTGTTCATAAACTGGTTTTTGCTTGTGACTTTTTTAAAGGTATATTGTTATTTAAATTCTGTATTTTAAATTTTTATTTCTGATGATTGCCGCCTCAATGGTCGGCTAAATTACTTGTATTGAATCATGACCTGACTTAACTATACTCTACTATCATGTGCATTTGGAATTATATTCCTATATGGATCTGTAATTTGATATATCAAAGGTAGAGTTGGTTTAACCAGTAGGTTTGAGCTTTCCAGTGATATTCATGAGTTAACCATGTGGGCTAGCCCTTTTTGCCGTTTTCTTGGATGAATAAGCGCAGCGTTTCAGGTGTAAAAGCTTTTTTCAGGTTACCTCATGGACTATGAAATTTCTCAGTAATTTCCTATATGTGTTTGTAAAATATTCACAGGATACTATTGATATAGATCTTTGCACGATCCTTATATTAATATGGTGTATATATATATATATATATATATATATATATATATATTAAAGAGCCAGGGGCCAATGCCCCCTCCACCCCCTGACTCCGTCCTTGCTTGTATGCACCAAAGTGCACTATGCAATTCAAACGCATTTTAAATGATATTAATTGTTTTTTCATAAACAATATTAACTGATCAATATTAATTAATTTCTAAATAATATTAATTATTGTTACTATAAAAATTAATTGTGTACAATTGCACGATATTGTATGAGAGGCTTATCCTGAAAATGACTACCAAAGAACCTAACATTGAGCTCAATATTATAAACTTCTCCACATAATTGTGAAGTATCTATAATAGTACTCCATCCGTCCTATGAGAACTTGAACACTGAAAATTGCACGCAAATCAAGTAAAGTGAGTTTTAGTGGGTTTGAATGAAATAAAATAAGGATGTTGACGTGTTGTGAGTGTATTAATATTATATTTGTTTCTATTTTGAGAATGTTCAAGTAATGTTGGGACGTCCAAATAATGCAAGTGTTTAAGTAATCGCGGGACCGATACTTTTATGATTGATTTAGTCCGACTACGTGACATAATTATATGATTGATTTCTTTTTTAAGTTGTTGCTTCAGATAATTAGTTAATTTATTTTTTAAAATAATGTAATGCTTTATGTTCACTACAAGGACTATTATATAATTTTCAGAGAACAGCGTCTACTGTGTTATGGCCCAACACAAGAATGGACTAACTCGGGCTTGGGCCCAACATCTTTTTTTGTACTAATCTTCTCGTATATAAGGTTTTTTTTTTTTTTTTTTGAGAAGCATAATTACCGTAACTAACAAGAAGCATTTACAATATTAACGATATATTCTGCAACAATTACATGATAAACGAATATGATCATGTTCTTATCTTGAAAAAATCAAGAAAATAAATGAGTGGCCTGCTATCCTATGTTTGCTATTCGATGAATCAATATTGTGTTATAGAAAAAGTTTATTATTCTAGAAAAAATATTGGATTTCATTTTGATATTATATCTTTAAATTAATAATATGATAATGATGATTATAAGGAGGCTAGCTTACGTTTAGCAGACATGCATCACCAAATTGCTAATGTAAAAATAAGAGATTTTTAATAGGGAAGGTTGGTTATGGGATGAATTCAAATTAATTAAGTGTATCGTATTAGCGTATAAATTAATTCACTTATTAACAATATATATATATATATATATATATATATATATATATATATATATATATATATATATATATATATCTTTTGGATATCATCTCTGTATTTTTTGTCGTGCAACCTGTTTTCTCCAATGTTGGGAGAGAACATTGAATAATAATTGAATACTGGATCAATTATTAATTTAATTATATTTAAAAAATATTTAAAAAAATACAGATTTCTGAAATATTGTTTTTTCAGCCCGGATCCAACCCAATCGACCCGAACCGAACCCCTCATGAGTGGTTCATGGTTCACCCGGCCCGAATGGTTCATGGTTTAGGTTTATATTTTTTTACCCAACCCGACCCGACCTAAACATGGCCCGAGTGATTCATGGTTCACCCGCCCGAATGGTTCATGATTTAGAGTTTAGGGTTCATGGTTTAGGATTTAGGTTTAGGGTAAAAGTTTTAGGGTTTAGAGTTCAATGCAAGCATCACTCTTTATTTAATTACAATTTATAGGTAATATCGTCAAGTCACAGGAATCCAGAAATTTATCAGAAGCTATGGTGCTTGTTCTTATTAATCAAATTTTGAGTTCAGTAATGTTTCTCGATTAATATAATTATATTGCAAGCTGCACTTAATAAATTTGTTTTGATAGGTTTTGGAATATGGATTTCAAGAAAATGGTCGAAAACATTAAATGCTTTTATTATAGACGTGATAATCAAGGGAAGCTGCATATCCATTTTTTACTAATATAATTAAAATTAATTAATTAATTGAATGCTTATGTGGCTGTCCATGACTAGGCTATTTGGCTCCATAAGGTGACCACTCGTGGTCTTTATATCAAAATTATATATATATATATATTGTTAATCCATACCACTTGAAAATTTGAAATAGTCCATCAATCAAGTGATCAACTAATCAGTAAAAGAATAGGCAAGCCTTAATATGTAAAAAGAAAAGGGATTAAGTATTTTTTAGTCCATTAACTTTGCATCATTTTAAAATTATTTTTGATTACTTTGACTTTTTTATTTTTATTATGTAATTTTTAAGAAATTTGATATTGGTCATTTCATCTGTTGTATCAGATTACTAAGCAGGTAACCACCACGTGTGTAATTATTTTATTTTTTTCTTTAATTTTGAAGCGTCACTTGAACTTTTTGATTCTAATAATTTTGGAGGGTTTTGGGGTGAATTTAAAAACAATTTGTATATTAAAAGATAAAGTGAACCGGTTCGGTTTATCAGGTCTAGATTGATCAAAAAATATAAAAATAAACCAAAAAATGAAGAAATCACTCCTCCTCCTTAAAAAATACGCAGACAAATTCAGATCCAAAATTATTAGGATTAAAAAAGTCTAGGTGTCATTTTAAAATTAAAGAAAAAAATAAAATATTTACATATGTGTCAGTTACTTATTTGGTGACCTGCTGCATCAGGTTAAATGTCAATTTCAAAATTTTTAATAACTTACAGGACCAAAATCAGAAAGTCAAAATAATTGGGATCAATTTCAAAACGAAGCAAAGTTAATGGACTAAAATAAGCTTAATCTCAAAAGAAAATATAAATATATTTTAAACCTATTTCAAAATCTCATCAAGAATGTTTAAAAAACAATGATTTGATGGTAAGTAGTTTGACCATAGAAAGGTGGTATTTTAGTTTGGTGAGAGTGGATAAATGTGAGGGCCAAAAAATGTTGATCTAAAAAACCCCACCACCTCAATCTTATCCTGAATTTGGTGAAGTTGAAAATGATCCATCATTTTAGGATTGTAATGGGGTTAAATGAGTTATATTAATCAACTTTGGCTTCTTGCTTTCTGACCCTCAACAAACATGCATAATTATTCACCACCAAGACACTTGCTTTTGAATCATGCAATTATGTGCTTTGCATATGCATGCACACCATGTTTTCATGTTTGCTACCCATATGGGATATTAATTGAGTCCACTACAATTATTAATTAAGGGGAAATTATTGATTTTTTTTCATGTAATTTTTATCCATTATGTAATTTTTATCCATTTTGATCTTGGTCCTGTAATTTTACAACATTCGATATTTTAGTCCTGACACCTGTTACTGTAGGTAACTAGTTAGTAGGTGACAGGACGAAAAAAATCGAATTTTATAAAATTACAGTACCAAAATCAAGACGAGTAAATTAATTAATAGGATCACGATCAAAATTGGTGAAAGTTACATGACAAACAAGACAATTTCCCTGTCCGATTCCGTAATTAAGGTATATCATGGACAACTTTGATTGAAAACGTGATTAAAAGATTTCAAATGTTATATAACAATAGTGTGTTGAGTCTACTGACATATGTATATAACTTATGGAACAATATTGACGACCTAAATTTGTATTAATCTGACAATAATTTAAGATCCCACAACAAGCTGAAGTTGCATATATAATGAGTACATCATACAAATTTGAACTTTACTTACAATATGACTTAGTGGCTAAACATATACGTACATACGTCGTGACAATTAATTCATGAATAGGTCGTCTGTGGGCATCAGGTGCACCGTGCCACGGTTTATAGAAAACTTTGGCTTTATTAATTTTTTAGAATGTCAGTTTTATCACTTGTACATTCGAATGTCTCAATTAAATCTATATGTCCATCAGAGAATTTTCGACAAGTAAACTTTTGACTTTCCAAATACTTTATTATACTTCGTGGGTTGATAAAAATTTACACAAATAAAGACGACATATTAAATGTTATTAGATCTTTCTACTTTACCCCTGTATAAGATGACACAAAAATTAAGTTTTCGTTGAGATTTTATTAAAAATGAGTGTATTAAATAGAATCATTTTGATCCACTGAAAAACAATTAATATCTTAAAAAAAAACAAATCTATAACTTGGAACACATGAAAGAAGAAAATAAATTAATCTATATCTCAGTTGTACGTACTAAAGACGGAGTATACATACATATCTTAAATGCATCAAGTATATATATATATCCAAAAAGTAATTTAATTATATCTGTTTGAAAATTAAATTAATCATTGGACTAATTCATTCTCATTTCTCAATGATCAAAACCAATTGATTAAATGTCTTGAGATATACCACTCATCGAAAATACTTTATGATTTTAATTTTGATAAAACCCCATTAGTTAATTTCCATATGTAATAATGAATACAAGTACTTCGTCTGCCTTTAAACTTTTTATTTTCTTATTTAGTTGCTGGGTCAAGAAGCCAAAGTGTCTGTTTTGACATCATTGCATGTGTGGGAACACAAATGGTGGCACAATTGATTAATTGGTTTCTTCTCAAATTATTACATAATTCTGCAGATTCATGCAATATTATATAAATATTGTGATTATATGTGTCAAAATTTAATGGACCCAGAAACATCATATTGTTCATCTGTTTGTGTTTATCTTGACATATTATTTATTATGTTTTTTTATGGGCATTTATTAAATAATCCAATTAATTTTGATGACATGAAATACAGATGAAGGACGAGTATCTTACAAGCAAGGTTGAAAATGAAATTATTGTGTGATTGAAATAATTCGTATTGATGAAGAAAACGGCGTGAAATTGATGAATCATTTTTAACCATATATAATATATGTAGATCGATGTGTAAAGGACTTTACAAGTTACAACAGTAACACTCTTGTGAATCAGACATATATATAAATTTTATTATTGTCATGTGTAAAAATTATCACTGTTATATATATAAAAAAATTTACTGTTTAAAAATATAAAATATTTTTAAATTTCAGGAGTTTTTGTATATTATAATAGTAATTTTATGTATAATAATAATAATAATTTTTATATATAATAGTGATATTAAAAAAAATTAAGTTTACGATAAATTCAGATTCACTTAATTTTTTATCCAAAAAAAGAGGAGAAAATCATACTTAAAATCGTTAAGTGTGAATAGCGATTTACATTTTTATTTGTTTATAGGTGATGTTGATGTCACAGTGTTGCCAGTTGCCACCAAATTCTTGAGGATAAATTTGGTATTCTTCACCTAAACTAAGTGCACAGCGTATAAACTCACCAAAAACGAGCAGTTTATTAAACCTACCAAAATGCATTGGAAACCGTGTTAACTCACAGAATGAAAGTTGAAAAGTAAACAACCAACTAAGTTCAACTAATAGTCTAAAACCCACCTAGTCCTGGGTTAACTCTACAAGTAAAAGAGGCCTTCAAGAAAACAAACTTCACGTTTAAAAAATGCATTTGAGTTACACGGTGCTCCTGATGCATGGAAAATCTACTCTTTCATTTTACTACATTTTTTCTATTGATCTTAAAATAAACAAAATGTTTAAAATTATTATCTAGAGAACCATGGATTTTCAAATTCTACATTGAAAATGATAATGAGAATATAGGAATGACAATGGGTTGGGAATTCCCGCCCCGACGAGAATTCCAGGTTGAGGAATGCTCGAGTATTTTTCCCGACAAAGTATTATTAATATATTTATATTATTTTATATATTACAAAATTGTATACATATAAAGTGGACTTATGTAATGTTAGAAAATATTTTTTCCATAAAATTTATGTTACAAGATAAAATCATTTATCACCGTCTTGTTAAGGAAATAATATAAATAAATTAATTTTATATTTCTTTATAAATTTTGCATTTTTAGTTGAAATGAATTTTTTTCATGGGCACAGAATTAAAATCTTGAGTTCGATTGATGCTGAAAACAACTCATCTCTTTATCTTGAGAAAAATATACAAAAAAATTAAAATAGAAAAAGGGATTAGGGAAGAAATTATTATAGAGGGAAAGATAAATGGGGTAATGATTTACCTCCCCATATAAAATTATCCACTCCTCTCTTATGGTGAGAATGAGTGGGTCTCTTATGCACAGTGCATTCATAATACATTTTAGAATCGTGTAAATTGTTATATTAAAAGATTTAATTTGTTTACATTGAACTGTGTAATAATTAATATAGAAAAATAATTACTCCCTCCGTCCCAAAAGAGACTTAGCAAACTTATTTTTTGCTCGTATTTTTGCGTGCGAGTTATTTATTAGTATTTAAAATAATAAAATGACTTTTAAGGTGGGGTATGTTAGTCTTTACCCTCCTCTGTCATACACATTTTTTAAAATTACTTTATCATTTCAAATAGTAATAAAAAACTCTCGCTAAAACACGAGCGGAACAATAACTGTGCAAAGTGTTTCGGGACGGAGGTAGTATATGTTTCAGTATAAATAAATTACATCTTTTAGTATAATAATAAGTTGCATAGTTCTAAAATACACTATAAGTACACGGTACACTTGAATGTATATAAAATTTAGACGTGGGAAGTATACCAATTGCCTCTCAATTTTATTTTAATTTGGAGAAGTATTCGTTTTGTTAAATATCTAGAGGTCGTTAGAATATCTTGACTCATACTCTCTAATGCACGAATTCTTAAAAAATTAACAGTATGCAGTATCGAATTCATCTGGGGTGGGATTCGCCTGGGATTTGCATTCGATTCGCCATGTGGCGAATTCCAATTTTTTTTTTATTATCGGATCTGGCGTATCACATTCGAGATACGCGTGGCGATCACGATATTTTTTTTTTGTAAAATTTATTAAATTTTGGGGTTTTTTTTTAAAATTAAAACTTACTAATAATTTGAAGGACACACTCTAAAACTTATTAAATATTAAAATTTATTAATCTTTTATTATGATTTATGACTTGTGTAGGTTGATGATATTTGATTTAATTGTTATTTTGTTACTTATGTGATGAATTCCTTGATATTAGTATATGTGTTTTAAATACTCTTGATATTATTACATGTGTTATATATAATTGTTGTAAATTTTTTAATATTATTACAAGTGATATATATAATTAAATTAAAAAAATTGACGTATTCTCGCAGTATCGTATCCTAAAAATTTGAAAATCTACGAATCCACGCACACAAATCGTATCGTATCTGCACTCCGCACTCGTACCCGTTCAACACAGCTCATAGTACCCCGTCCAACACAGCTCATACTTTATACGTATATGTGTCGTTGTTGCTTCTATTTTGGGCGAATTTGTAGAATATTATTCTCTATGTCATTTTCAAAGTAAGTTTAGTCAAAATCCATTATCCATTTTCATCCTATATGGAACTAGCTGGTAGTAGTACACACTAGCATCTATTTTTTAATCCTAATTTAAGTACTTTTTCTTTTCTTTCTATATAACTACGGACTTTTACGCACTTACAAAAAATGAAAAAAGTGATATATTTGCTTGAGATCATTTTATAATAAAATAGAATGTAATTTGAATATTAACTTTTTAACACTTTAAGAGAATGTATTAATTATATTAAATTATATTCCAAATAATTTATGAGATCGTTTTATACGAAATCAAAATGGATGAAAGAAACAAAAGAAAAACAATGAGAGTAAAGAGGACTAAAAGACACGGGAAATAATTTCTAAATATTGTTAGATACCGGCCTCACATCACCATGCTTGTTATAATCAACGTCAAATCATGCTGCAAAAATCAATTTGCTCAAAATATTGTTAGAATAAACACAATCATTGTATTTTTACAGCCACAATTTTAAATAAAATTAGACATAACATAATAAGGGTGTAAATAATATCCTAAAATAAAATAAACGTCTTGTAATTATTATTTTTTCATGTTTTTGGCGAATTTTTTTCTTAGTATTTAAAATAATAAAATAATTTTTAAAGATGCATACAATAGAGGAGAGGTAAATCTATAATACTCCTCTTTAAAAATCATTTTATCATTTGAAATACTAATAAACAACTCGCTCACAAAAACTCGATAATAAAATAGGTGTGCACGCTTTTATGGGACGGGGGTAGTAAAAATTAATTAATTATATACTGAATAATTTATAATTATTTTTTTGTAAAATATAGGGTGAATAATTACCTTTCACAAAAGAATATGTGAGATTAGTTAAGAAGTGACTAATATTAATTACTAAAGGGTATTATTATTGATAATTAAAGAATGTAATTTTTTATTATAAAAAATATTACTTATAGTATTGAAAGGTGTGACTTATATTACAACAATAGGTATTAATAGTGAACATTGAATGATACGACTTATATTACATAAATGTATTAATCGTGATAACTGAACGGTAATGCCTGAAAAAAAGAACTAGTTTCATGATAAACTATTTTTTCATATTAATAATTTTATGATTCAATAAAAATAAATTGTATATTTTAATATAATGAATTATATATTTTTAAAATATATTATAAATACACTGTACATCTAAATGTATATAAGTCTTAGCTTAAAAGTACTTATGGGCCAAAATTGAACCATATATTACTATTTTTATTGCAACGTCAACCGACAGCATGATAGTATGATACCCCGGCAGTTCACATGCGATACTTGTCACTGGAATTTTGAGCGAAAATTGTTTTTAAATATATTTTTTTTTTGAAAGTTTTTAACAAGTTAAATGTATGTAACGTACTACCTACGTCCCAAAGAAACGTGCACGTTTATTATTTTCACGTATTTTTACGAGTGAATTTTTTATTAGTATTTAAAATGATAAAATAATTTTTAAAGATGTATGCAATAGATGAGAGGTAGATCTATAATACACCTCTTTAAAAATTATTTTATCATTTGAAATATTAATAAACAATTCGCTCACAAAAACTCGATAATAAAATAGGTATGCACGCTTTTATGGGACGGAGGAAGTATATGCTATAAATAATTAAATTTTGAATTTAAAAATACCAGCCTAGCTACTTTTATCGACTTAAAGTAGGAAGTAGAAGTCTGATTGCATACAACTTGGCAAGTCATGTGTCAAACTTATAATAACAAATTAATTAAAAGTAATATTTTATTAAAAACTGCGGCCTTATATATTTAATAGTTAGCAGTTTCTAAACTAATCACAACAATTATGAGTTCAACAGTGTTATTAAGCGTCACACTGATGTAATTTCCTTGCCTATTTTTTTTTTCTTTAATAACTTTGCTTTTTTTTTTAATAACTCCATATCTGACTCAAAGACTGACTAATTGGGAAGATCAGAACTCACCATCCACTAGTCAGGACCGCACTTCAAATCAAAATAAGACTCTATATTAATTAGACTATCTCAAAAGTTGATCGCACCTAAAAATTTTCGAACTTTAAAATCTAAAAAGGAGCATACTAATAAATCTCTAACCTACATCACTTTAACAACCCTCTAACTAAGGGTTTCTGGCCTATTTTGCTATGTCAAGACAAAATTTTATTAATTAATCATCGAGGAAAGAGCAATTAATTAAAAATGACAGCTGACCTGTTATTAGCCAACGTAAGAATGTTTTCTTTATAATAATCAACAATATATAATCATATATTAATTCAGCAAGAATTATGTAAGATTATTTTTTGCAACTAAAAAGCACTAATACATTAATTTTGAGTAAAAAATAATAGGAAAAATTATTCATAAATACAAATTGTCATCGACAAAAACTGTGTGAACCCGAGTTCACGATATACTTTATTTCTTAAATTTCATTGTTATATATATAAAAAAAACTATCACTATTATGCACACAGTGATATTTTAAATATTTAATTAGTTTGATTAATTCAATTATAGACGCTATTTTTTTTCTAATATTATATGTGCATATTTTTATTCATTTCTTATTCTAAATTACTCTCTCACGTTTTTCTTAATATCTTTTTAGTCTTTTAGAATATTTATATAATAAATATCGTTCAGACATTTTCTCCCCTTATTATATCATATATACACATAATAATTAATTTTCATGATCATTTATTTTTTTTATGCCAATATTAATCTTAATTTTGGTAATTAAATATTTATAAAAATAAATACTATTGGCTGGAAAAATTATTCACACAATATATTTATAGAAAAATAAAAAAATTTAATAATCATGAAAAATAATCATTAGGGGTATATATGAGATAATGATGGGTGAAAATATCAAAACGACATGTATTATGTAAATAATATATAACCGAAACGAGTATGATATCTAATTTTAATAGGAGAAAGTAATTTAGAATAAGAAATAAATAAAAATATACACAAATAATATTAAAATATAATTATACATATAATTAAATTAATTAAATATTTAAAATATTTCAATTAAAATTAATAAAAATATTATTTTAAATTCCGCGTAGTACGCCGGGTTACGTACGTGCTAGTTAACTATGTTGTAGTTTACTTCATTTTAATAAAAAAAAATTTGTTGATAAGTATGTAGATATACTTATTAAATTTGGCTAATCGTTAACTATGTTGTAGTTTACTTCATTTTAATAATAATTTTATTATTTTATAAATACGTAGTTATATACTTATTAAATTTGGCTAATCGTAAGCAAGATAATATATATTATAAACTTGTTACACTTTTTCACTTAATTTACAATAATTACGTGTACTATAAATTTTCCACCAGATGCCGCTTTCGCTGATGTATTGAATCATTCTTTTACTTTTGGAGAAACACTTACATTGTTATATGCAAGGATGAAAATATCGATGTCGCAACTAATAACACAACCTTAATTTTATGGATATATCGATGGATATATCGATATCTCATATTGATATCGCAAAAAATTTAGAAAAATGACAGAAATTATGTTAAAATTTTGGAAATTTGACATGAAATTTTACAGGTTATTATAACACACAATTATGCATACATTTCATTTAAAATCACAACAAAATAAAATGTTTAAATAAAAAATATTAGCAATACACTACATAAACACTGTCCATCGAAAAACATCTGACAATACAATACATAACACAATATAAAATGACTAAAATTACATGATAAAATATAATTAGTATCAAAATGATGACCTATGAGGTTCAAAAATAGAAGATGGAATGTCATCTCTATCCAAACAATATTGGTACCAACTCATCACATTAAAGTACTCATTGATATAATTATGCACATGTCATTCATATGTTTCTCTATCTCTTCCAACTGCTTCACCATGGATTGAACATTGTGTCATGACCCAAGTATTTTGTTGATACACATTTTGAGTATTTCAATCAAACTGTGAACTCGCATATGTGTCAGAAGCAGATGAATCTTGAGACATATCACTTTGATCAGTGTCCATACCCATTGAATCAAAACCAATTGAAAGTGTTTCGATATCAGTACTTGATTTTTCTTCTTGATTCCAAGAAAAATGGTGGAATCAAATTTTTTAAAAAAATCGAAAACTATAAAAATATCCGCGAAATATCCCGATATATCCCGATATTATGCGATATTTTCACTGTTCACGGTAAGAAAAAATTTGCACCCGATATCCATATTGCATAGCCCAAAAAAGCGATATATCCGCAAAATATCGCGGATATATCGCAATTTTTACATCCTTGGTTATATGAGATCCTCTCATGTTGAGACAAAGTATAAGTTAAATATTAACGTTTTAACATTTTAAAAAGAATGGATGTAATTTGTGTTAAATTGTATTTCGTCTCATATATGAGATAGTCTCATATAAATTTTTATTCTTACTGTTGAACTTATTTATTCTGCTACTTTTTTCCCCATTAACTATGATATTATAAATATCTTTTGGGCTCTTTGAATTATTCATAAATATAACATTCATCGTACATGTACATTTTTTTCCCATTAATTGTTAATATAAATATTACGGGCTACTGAATTATTCAGAAATATAACATTCACCTTACATGTAAAACTTTTCGAGTTACCAAACCCTTTATTTGTTATGTTTTAATTGAAAATATAAAATATATTCTATTATAATTTTCAACGTCGTAAATTAATCTTACAATTTTCCTTTACTTCATTTGATTTTATGCTCAGAGTGTAATTATGACTTTATCTCAACTGAATCTACCCTTGGAATAAAGGGAAGAGAGATTGTACGTAACTTATGTTAATTTTTAACGTATTACTTTTTTTTTTTTTTGAGCGCTTAACTAAATTATGCTATTTTTTTTACGTATTACTTCTAGTACATCAAACATTGTAATAAATTATGTCCATTAATAAACTAAATTATATTATTAAATATTTAAAGTATTTACTTTTAAAAAATAATATTGTATTTTTTTTCTTTAATACCGCGAAATTCGCGAAGTTACATACTAGTATTAATATATAAATGTACTGATACCTATTAATTAGGCTTAAAACATGCGTTCTGTTATATAGTCGCTCCCTCAAAATTTATATTCTGAATCCACAATTATATATATACATATATATTATACTCTCTCCATCCCAATCTTGTTTGGTGGTTTATTGTGTGCTCGGAGTTTAAGAAAAATTGATAAAGTGTTGAGTATAAATAATTATTTATTAGTATTTTATGTGATAAAGTGATAAAGTATTGAGGGTTAAAAGAGTTGTTTATTAGTATTTTATGTGGTAACGTGATAAAATTAACATTTTCATTTAAGAAAATGTTTAGTGCATGCCACCTATTTACTTGTACACTCCCTCTGTCTCAACATTACTTGAACACTTGTCTTATTTGAACACTTTTAAAATGAAAACAAATATAATATTAATACACTCACAACACCTTTATTTTATTCCACTCAAACTCACTAAAACCCACTTTATTTGGTTTGTGTGTCATTTCTAGTGTTTAAGTCTTCTTGGGACGGAGGGAGTAATACGAAATGGACCGCGGTTTTGCATGAGCTCATACGCATCTGATAATGAATGCTGTTTCACTCAGTTTAATAATATTTAATTCTTATTCTTATTATTAGGGGGTGTTTGGTTTACGGGACTGTATTGATTAGATGTGATAAGATTAAATGACATTGAGTAAGATTGAATTGATTTGATTGGATTTGTTGAATCAAGATATGTGTTTGGATTGTAGGATTAGATTGAGGGATTAGATGGGATACCTATTGAAATGTCATAAACACCCTTAAATTGAATTGAAACAATCACACTTCATTCTTGTGACCGTGACGAGTGAACCACGAGATGATTCATGGGAGAGGGAAAATTTGTTTGTAACTTACCCCGATCTGTTCCACCAGGACATGTTAGAATTGGAAGGAGAAGACAAGGAGAGTGGAGAGTTGGACGACAAAGGTTTTAAATATGACAAAGGACCAGACGAGTGGTTTGAACAGATAAATGAGGGTCCTAAATATGATGAAGAACTGAAAGAGCAGCTAACCGATGGCCCAATCAATTGGAGGGAAGACTAGGTTGAACTTATTTCGATTTGAAAGACATTCAAATGAAGGACTCTGTTCAAATTGCTTCAAAATACATGGATGGAGAAGCCATTGATCAGATTAAAGAAGGCCCTAAATATGATGAGGAATCAGAAGAACAAATGACCAAGGGAAATGAGGAAAGTGTTGAGTTTTCAGTAAAATCGGGTCTCTGGAGTAGCTATTGTGAGTGCTCACTAAGTTTGAATGGGCTGGGAATTGAGATGACTTTATTACCAGCTTTATTTTCAAGGACTACACAGTTGTCCGAAACTTCGGGATTGGTTAAAAGAGTTGTTTAAGCAAGAATCTGCCTCAGAACTTTTTAAAGAACTATTGTCCAAGTTCAGTAGAAATTATATGATATTCGATGGAGAGACTACAAGGAAAAATATGTGTGAGAAACCTGGGACCAGTGGAAAACTCTGGGACATAAAGGTGAGATGTGGGAATCGGTGGAGGAGCTGCGGACGTGATTTTCAAATCTTAACCTTAAGGACAAGGTTCATTTAAAAGGCGGGGGTGATGATGAGATTCCACCAATCATTTATTATATATTCTGGAAGGAAGAAAGTAAGAAAATACAGGAAATATTAGTATTTTGGAGATTTACAAGATTAAGGAAATATTATGATTTGATTTGATTTATTAGGATTTAAATTGATATTATTAAATTTGATTTTTCTTGTTACACAAGAATAGGAGCTCATGGGCTTAGGGTTTAGAATCTTAGAGTTTATTATTTTAACCGTAGGTGTACAATGGATTGCGGGGAAAGGAGAAAAATATTGACTTTTCACAGCGTTTTGCTGCGTTTTCTAGCTATTTTGTGTTAGTGTTAGTGTCCTAAAGACAATCTATTGTAAAGACATAATACTCGATGATATTCAGTTTGATTTAATATTATAGTTCACTTAATATTAATGTATGGCAATACACTTGTTTGAATATTATGTTTGATTGTTTGCATTTATTCATGTAAGTGTTCCCATTAGTCATTGTTGTCATTGAGGTTGTGAGAACTCAGATGACTTAAGCATGATTCTCAAATAGCCCCGATCAAGGATCATCAAGAATGGGATATTGATGATGCAATGGAGACTGGTGTGCGATCTGCATCATACTCTTAGAGAGTGTAGTAATATCTCACTTACTACGAGATACTAGGTATCTCATGATGGATGCACAAATACCTTGGAGGGTGTTGGTATACCCATCCGAGAAACAGTTTGATGTATAAGTCCACAATATGTGTCTACGGGTGCTCGGTTAGTGAGAGCGATGCGATACTCCTTTGACTTGAGGTCAATACGCACGACATGTGTGGAATGATAAACTTTGACCATGACCGACGCTTGCACCCGTCTATGGGTAGATATGGCTTGAATTGGGTTCATCACGAAGTGCATGTGCGTGGTAGTTGAGTCAAGAATATGATTCATTCCTCAATGTGGATTTAGAGAGAATACTCATCTTCTCATCATAATTGGATCAAAGTCATCGGTCGATGTATGTCAACTTAGACTTTGTGGCTAAGTTTGACATACATGATCAATTAGTGATTAGAGATAATATGATTAAGTTATTTGAATATACACCTCATCATGTTCAAAACTTAATCGAGTATTCGTGAATGAAATGAGGAAATCGTAATAGCCCATGTTTCAGTTACAGGTAGTTGCACGTTTCTCGCAACGTACCTCATATATTGAGAATGTCTGATTTATTGTCTAGGGTTCAATTAAGACCGTTAGTTTGACTAATCGCTCGATATATGAGGGCCTATGGGTCACACAACAAGTAGTTCCCTTTTATGGATTATAGTTGGTGGATTAAATGTTAAATTGGATTTAATATTTAATTTATGAAGAATTAATAAATAATAGATTAATTTGGAATTAATTATTATTAATGTTTAATTAAATTGGATTTAATTAAATAGGATTCCCAATAATAATATATGGAATATTATTATAGGATTTAATATATATGGAATCAAATCCGTAGAGATTTGATATACATGGGAATTAAATCCGTAGAGATTTTATATATGGGAATTAAATCAATAGGATTTAATTTACAAGATTATGGATTTTATTTCCTAATCAGGTTAACTTAAGATTTAAGCTGGGTCTTCCCTATATATATGAGCTCTTGGGAAATCACAAACAATATTGTTCAAAATCTCTCCATAAAATCTAGAGTTAGAATTTTCCTAGCAAATTCATCTCGAGATTCAACGCTGGCAAATCCGTGCAAGTTCGCGAATGAGGATTACGTGGATACCATAGTAGAGAAATATGTGTACGATTTACTGTAAGGTTTCCCTTTATGTTTATACGTATTCAATTATGCAATTACGTGTTCGTTGTTGGTGAACTGTTTATTTCCGCTGCGCATGTATTACGTGTTTACGTGCCTCTAAATTCTAACATTCTGTGCATTCATTCGGTGTCGCTAGTTTTCCTCGTATTGAGGTTTCATCAGAATATGAACAAAGAAGCGTCATCATCTTCCTCATCACAAAAATGCCAACATCATCTTGTGTGATATTGTGGCAAACCTGTTCCACATATGTGTCACAAAGGTCAAGAAACAAAGGTAGGTTGCTTCATACCTGTGTTGACTCCATGTGTAGCGGCTGCAATTTCTTTGTGTGGGCAGATGAAAATGAAGTAGCTGGGCAAGGCATGTTCCCTGGAATGATGAGGAGAATTGACTCTCTAGTTGCTAAAAACGAACCTGACTCAGAAGCAAAAAGATGCAGCTCATGGGGAGAAAAATGCTATTGAAATGGTTGAAAAAATTGAAGAAGCAACTAATATGCATAGCTGAATAACTCTCAAAACGGAATCAACTAAAAGTCATCATTTTCATTGTAATCATTATGTCTTGGGCACTTACTATCTTCAAGTGGATGGGTTGAATCTATGTATCTGGGCATGGGTTGACCTATGTACCTGGGTATCCTTATTTTGTAATAGTTTTAACCTATGTATTTGAGAATCCTACTATTTTGTAAAAGTCCCAACTTATGTATTTGGGCACCTAGTATCTCCTATTGTATTTCAGCACCACCTATTTCTATGTTATTTACAATGTGAATAAATACAATATTATTATCATGAACAATAAAATTAAAATAGACACAAACTTGCATAAATTTAAAATCCACAGTTCAGGAAAATAGAATATGGTGCTCACAATCCATAGCCTAAACAAAACATAGAGCATCCCAACAATCCACAGTTTAAAGAACACCACAACATCACAATCTATTGTCTAAAATAGAGTAAAACAACAAACACAATTCATGGTCCCAAAGTAAAAACACAACACAATCCTTAATTAAACAACACCACAATTCAATTTAAACAAAACCATAATATTACTTTTTCCCTTTCTTCACTTTCTTTCCCTTGCCTTTAACATTAGCAGCAACTTCTATTAAAGAAGACGAGGTCACAAATTTTTTACCTCCTTGTGTTATGATTCTCATGTTATCCCTATTTATGTTCAAACCACCAATGTTCACATTGCAACCAATGTTGGTGTTTGGATTGAAACTCATTCCAGTAGAGGGTGGTGCAATTGGATTGGAACTTGATGCACCAAAATGAACTTGACCTCCAATAAAATTTTGTGGGTTAAAATTAATAGGTGGAGGTTCTTTTATCACAACTCTAGTTGGTCTCCGGTTCTACATCAAATTATTTGAGACCTCAAAATTACACTCTCTAAATCAGGTTAAATAAACACAATTTTTATTTTTACAACAGGTATGCCTGAACACAAACAAGTTCCAGAATTTGAGAAACACTCTTCCTTGAACTACTAGCAGAACTCTCAGCTTTCCTTTTCTTTGACTACATTACAAAAATTAATAACCCTGTTCAAATATTAAACAACAAAATGACACATTAATAAAGAGAAAATTCATATTTTTAATATTTGATCCTTTGCCTAGCTACTTTCATTTTTTCGTTCAACCAGTTAAAATATCACAAAAAAAATTATACATTAATAAAGTATTTCAATTAAAAAATGATAAATTGAAGATACCTTAATAGTTATAATACCAGATATTTCCTCTCTTGCCTAGTTGTTGGTCTACTGGGTACATTGTGTTGTTGAACCTATTAAAATATAACAAACAAGCAATAACATTATTAAATTATGTTCATATATTATGATACAAACAATTCATCATATCAGATTATTTGTACTTGCATAATCAATATGTGGTGTTTCTTCTTGTGTCATTGGTAGAAAATCATTAGGCCGATTCATCTCCATAACTTCGTCAGTGTTCTCCCATACACTTGACTATTGCCCTACATCCCTAGTTGCCTACATCCCTAACTGCAAGTGCTTCCCTCGCTTCTTCAGTATCCAATTCTTGCACAAATTCTTCACCCAATTTCAACCAGTGGTAACCTTTCTGATTGTGTCCCCCCCTCCTCACATAATTTACATTTAACAGTGAACTTCTTTTTTAGCAATTTTTGAACTCCTCTTCTCCTGTTTCCATTCCCATTTTCATATGCACCCATCCTTCTTTTTGTCTCTGGTCTACCCTTCTTTCTTTTTCCAAAACTAGGTGGCAATGGAGGGTTATAACCAGTCTTAATCCACAATTCTTCCCTATTCATTGGTGGTACAGAGTGTTGATAGATTGCTTGGTATGTTTCAACATAATAACATTGGTACGCAAAATCTTCCACATCCAATCCTTGTGAACATATTGCACTCACAACATGCTTGCATGGTATACCAGATAGTTCTCACAGCCTGCAATCACATGTACATTTCTTCAAGTCTACAGCATATCTGGTTCCCTCAAAACTTGAGACTTCATAATGAAACTCATTAGAATTTCATGATAAACAGACCTTGGAGGCATCAATGTTCTTGTATGCCATTGTCCTTATCCTACCACACACAACTCATCCCTCCCACTTTCTCACACTTGTCCCTATTCTTCTGCAATCTAGTTATGATGTATTCTCTGATCTACTCCAACATAGTTACAATAAGAGATGATCTTGCATCCAAAAAGGTATTGTTGAAAACTTCACACATGTTTTTCACAAGGGTAACACACCTTGCAAATGGGGTGAAGTGTGGCTTGACCATTGAGAGAGAAACTTATCTTGAAGCCAAGCAAGGCATCTAGGATCTAATTCTTCAATCTTCCTCATAGCCCTCTCAAAACTTGGTACAGTAGTAGCCTCAGTTGTAGCCTACAATGCTTTTTTGAAAGCATTACCTTTTAAACCAGCTCTCTTCATGTTTCCATGAAGATGTCTCACACAACATATGTTCTCTACACATGGTGGAATCTTCTCAAAAGCAGATATTAGGCCTTTCTTCTTATCTGACATGAAAGTAAAAACATCTTCCCTGTCTTGTATCAAGTCTTCCTTTATAAGCTGCAGAAACCATTTCCATGCTTCCTTACTCTTACTTCCCACAACTGCATAAGTCAAATGGATATGGGACATTGTTGGGATCCATTGTTACTGTAATGAACAACACACCAGGACATGTATCTTTTAGATAACAACCATCTACACCAATCCATGGTCTCATGCTAGATCTAAACCCCATCTTCAATGCAAACATATGTACAAAGCCTTAAATCTTTTGCATGTATGTGTATTGTCCATTTTCAGAATTACAGTAGATCCAGGATTCTTCTCAAGTAGTGTTTCAACATAGTCATATTGCTTGGAGTACTGCTCAGTAGTATCGTCTTCTATCAGTCTCAAAGCCTTTTGTTTTGCTCTGTAGGCTTTGGCATTGGAAACAAGGCACCCTAACTTGAGAATTGTTTTATTTTGAAGCCTCTCACTGTCTGTTTTGGATCAACCCTGAAATTTTGTGTATATTTCCCTGCCAACCAGCCTGAGTTTACATTTTTCAATATGATACTGTCTAGCACAATTGTGGTCTGGGTTGTACTCTCTTATTTGGAAACACTCTTTGTCTGCTATCTTCAATGCATTAATGTGCCCATCACAACCATCTTGCTTGCATCTTGTATAAATCCTTCTTTATCATTCTGTGTAAAGCGCAAGCTTCTCCCTGTATCCACACTATGCATGTTCACAATTTCTTTAAATAACTTTTTTGTAGAAAAATTTTGCTCAGTAAAGAACACGGATTTCTCACATTGAGAAGCCCTAAAGGTAAGGTAGATGTTTTCATTCTCCTCTGCTTCTTCATCAGATGCAACACTGCCAAAATCAGATTCATTGTCTACAATTTGATCTTCATCATAACTTGAATCTAAATCTCAGTTCTCATTCTGAACAAATCTTACCCACTCAGCTTCATTGTCTATGTTCTCATAAAATATTATGTCATCCATATTACACTTGAAATCTGAATCATCCTCCTCATCTTCTTCTGGCTCTTTCAAAATTCTCTTCCCTTTGCCATTATCCTCCTCATCCAAATCTACACCATCAAACTCCTCATCCAAATATACTCCATCAACCTCCTCATCTACTTCTACCTCATCATCATCCTCATCCGCTTCTACCACATCATGTATCTGAAGCTGCTCAACTTTTTCATCCACAATGATCAGACTTCTTTCTTCTGAAATTGGTTGACACTCACCAGGTTGAGATATTGGTGGAAAATCAGCAGGCCGATTATTGATCTCCACAACTTCTTCATGATAGAAATCCTTCTCCATGTTGTTCTCATCTATTATTCTTCCATCCCCCTCGTCTAACCCTGTGGTATCTCTAAAAGAACCATTAGTGCATGACAAAGGAGATGGAAACTATGAATATGCTGAAGTTTTTTTTTTTTTTTTTGAAAGGTATGTGAAATTCTCATTACTTTGAGTATAATTGGTATTCAAATCCCAAGATCTTACATATGAATTCTAAAGAAAATATTTAGCTAATTACGGTTTCGAAGATATACACTCTAAAGGTTGTTCGGACCAATCATTAAAAAGTAATAAAAAGATAAGGGGTAATGAGCTCTCAACCACTTCCACGAATCACACTTGATGTTTTTCACACTCTTCTTTCCGTCAGGGTCACCTCTCTAAAAATAGCTTTGTTTCTTCCTTTTCAAATTCTCCAAATTGTGTGTTGCCATATTAGATTCATCACTTTCTTTCCCGTACTTCCTTTTCCTTGGTAACAAAGTCGAGTAGTGATATGTAAGGCCTGATGAATAGATACATGAAAGCCCAATCAGTTGCATATATTTGTTCAGATCAACAAGGGGCCACTGCATGAAGTAAAGAGATGTGGTACAGTCTCCACTCTTGAATGACAAAAAACACAAAGTTTAGGCCCTCCGAAAGGAATAAAGCCTCTTCTACCCAAGTCTTCTTTTGTTGGAATACGCCCCCGGATTGCTTTCCGCTAAAAAGCTGAAATTTTGTGTGGAATTGATTTCCACCATAATTTCTGCCAAATTAAATGCTTCCCGCTTTTATGTTAAAAGTGTGTAAATGTTTTAACATACCACTATTTAATAGATCAGTTTATTTTGTTTATTATTGCTTTACATGATCATTCAATAATTAAAGGTTTATCAAAAAATTTATATTTGAAATCTACAATTTAAAAGAAAATAAATGATGATTTTATTGGTTTATGTAAAGTTCTAAACATCACTATTTTTGTGGGGAGGACGTATGAATTATCGAAAAAAATTAGCTATCCAGTCACTATTTCCTATAGTTCTCTATATATCTTTAACCATTATTTTTTTTTTACATGATTTTATTGGATGGTAATCTACTCACGGATAAATTACTAATGTAGCATTCTCCTGAATTATCAACCAAAAGTGACGTGTATGATTTATTGATATATTTATGGCTTCTGCACTCTTTAATTAGTTATTTTTGTTATTTCCCAAAAATAGAGAAAAGAACTAGTTGAGTAATTGAATCCATGTCTGGTTATATAGCAGCTTTGTACCAAATCTCTAGTCATAAATTGTTTCGTGAAACGATAAAAGAGGCAAAACTTTATCTTAATTGAATACTGAGAAAAGCAAAAACAACAGGGCAAAGAAGGAATCCGAATATTGTCCATTAAATAACAAGTGACAACAGACAGGAGTAGCAACTAGCAACCGACTCCTATCAAATTTATATAGGTTAGTTTTCACATGTAATGGTATGGGTTAAGTCATATAAGCATCCATGTGTATTGTGCATTCATAGTGTATTTTAAAAATATACAATTTATTATATTAAATGATACAATTTATTTACACTTAATTATGCAATTATTTTATCGGTCACTACAAGAAAATAGTGCATTGCCTACGAAATTTTTCAAATTTTTTCAATATGTCTATGATATTTCCAATGAAATAATTTATTCCTTAAATAGTAAGATTTGCCTACGAATTACCTACAAAATTTTCTAATTACATTGGCTATTTTTAAACTACAAATATAATTGTCTACGGATATGTAAATTGTCTAAGAAATTATTTGTGTAGATAAGTTTGCCTACGAAAATTATAAATGTGTAGGTAGATTGCTCGTAGGTAATTTGTTTGCCTAATGAATTATTTGTGTAAGTATTTTCTTCAAAGATTATTCTAAATATTGGTAGGTAAATAGTAGGCAATCCTCACTTTTTAAGGACGAAATTAATTTTGTAGGAAAACTTCGTAGTCATTTAAAACTTTTTATAGACAATTCTTCATTTTCTTGTAATGGGTGTATCTTTCAATATAGTAAATTGCATGTTTCTAAAATGCATTATGAGTGTATGGTGCACCTGAATGTAAATGAGATTCACTCAATGGTATGATATTAAACGAGTTGTAAGAGAAATTCAAATTAAATATATCTTGCTGATTATTTACTTATCTACAAAAATGATAAGGCGCCATGGCATGAATAATTGTGTATATTTTTACATAATTTATTTCTCACAAAGACTCATATATAATATTGCACGTACATAAGATCAAGATCGTGCAATATTGTTCATTCCACCTGTTTTTTAATATATACTACCTCCGTCCTCATTTTGTTTGATCATTTTACTTTTGGCTCGTGTATTAACGAGCGAATTATTTATTAGCATATGAAATGATAAAATGACTTTTAAGGAGATGTAGGATAGATGAGAGGTATGACTATCATATCACACTTAAAAAATCTATTTATCATTTCAAATATTAATAACCAACTCACTCGCTAAAATACGAGTTAAATAGTAAATTGACAATCTAAAACAGGAATGCGGAATTACTAATTTGTGGGTTTTTACGGCAGCTTCTATTTCTTTTTTAATTTGTGCATTCTTTTTACAAGTGTGTCTCATACAAGATACCAACTTTACCGTAATATTTGCCCTTGCTATATGCATTAAATAAACATGTAAATAAATAAGGAAAAGGTAAAAGTGACATATTACATATATATTTATTTATTATTTAATGATTTTCTTAATTTGTGTTAAAACACATAAAAAAAAAGAAAAAAAGATGAATCTCATTAATGAGTACAAGGGGTACTCAAATCCCGAAAACAACTACAACAATACGTATCCCAAATGATAAACTTAGCAAACACCTCAAACTACAACTTAACCGGAAGGCAGATTAACGGCTGGTCTTCCCAGGATACAAAAGGAGCAGAAAATGCAAGCGGGTAATGAGACTGAATCAATTTCCACGCGCTAAATTTGATAGTTTCTCCAGGGTGTAGATGCTTTCTTTGAAGATTAACTCGTTTCTGAATTTCCACAGCTTCCAGATGGTGCACTGCCAGATTAGAGCCATGATTATTTTCCTTGAACCGATATAGCTTCCAGGCGTGAATTCCACAAAGTGAGAGGCAATCGAAGACAAGTAGCAAGCTGATTTGCCTAAACAAACTGAGATAGACTCCCAAACCAGTAGCGCCACAGGACACGTAATGAGAAGATGATTTACCGTTTCCAAATGAACACAGACACATTGGGCAAATATTTAAACCACTCCCGAACAACACACCTCGCGTCATAAGATTATCCCTCGTTGGAATTCTACCTCGAACCGCTTTACAAACGAAAGCCGAAACTTTCGATGGAATGGCTTTCCACCAAATTTTCTCCCATGGGAATTCCTCTTCTTCCTCGACAATCTTGGAAACCATTATGATTTGTTACATGTCCTTCATTTTGAAAGAACCATCAGATGAACCTGCCCATCTCCATGAATCCGGCAAGCTGGAATTTAGGGAAAACCTGCAAACAAGTGACCACAAATCCAGAAACTCAATAATCTCGTCAGAGTTTAGAAACCTTTCCCATTTGAATAACCACCATTGTGTTAAAACACCTTAAAACGATAAATGAAATAGGAGGAAGGGAGTAATAAATACATTAATGGTATAAACGATTCATCATTTTGAATACCTCTTTTATTGATTCTTTCACTTTAAACCGTTGAGTTGGTGGAAGATTCGACCGCGGCGGAAGAAAGAAAGGCCTCACTGGAAAGAGATGTGATCACAATTAATGAAGAGAAATTAATGCAGATCGAGAATGGTGCATTAATTAATTCTCACTCATCGGGCTCCTCATGTAGTAATGACAGAGAGATAATTTTGAAGAATTTTGATGCAAATTGGCGCAACAATCAGTATGATACTCCTAGGAGGAATTATCATTGAACATCACGCAGCCTCAGCACCACCAATCATAAAATTCTCAATCCAAGGGAAAAGAGATGCCACGAGTCGGTTCGAAGGCCAAACAAGGTAACCTTTCTACTAAAGAACAATCTATAACTTTGAAGTCTGCGAATTGGGGAAGCAGTTGGGGGTGATTAACGAGAGAAATGAAGGGATGGTGCTCAGCAGAATTAAAGAATTGGAGGGCAAAATCGAGGAGGGTAAGAAAAAAATCCAACCATTGTTGATCAATGAAGCTGCTAGCATACAATATCAGGGGGATAGGAACCAGTTTGAAGAAGCAAGAAATTAAAGAGTTGATAGGAAAATTTCATGCCGATTACGTTTACATTCAGGAAACTAAGGTTAGTGACCATGATTCGGTTAACTTCAATAGCATATGGGGCAGCAGAGTCGACTTTAGGTGGGTAGCAAAAAATTCGATAGGCCGAGCACAGAGCTGACTCTACAGTTTAATGTGTTAAAAGAAAAATTGAAGATGCTGAAATTTGAAGTCAAAGAATGGAGTATTGAAAATTTTGGGAATGTGGAACGTTCGATCACAGAGCTGACTCTACAGTTTAATGAGCTGGATCATAAGCAAGAAGAACGAGATCTATCAGAAGCAGAGTGTAAAGAGTTGAAGGGCCTGAAATCTCAAATCTGGCAGTTGAAGAAGGTGCAAAATAGCTACAATTTTCAAAAATCTCTGGTGTAATGGATCAGAGAAGGGGATGCAAATTCGGTTTTTTTCCACAGATGTATAAATACCATAAAGGGATCCAATAGAATTGATGGCCTCAATAATGGGGAAGAGTGGGTGGAGGATGTAAGCAGGGTAAAGACATAATTTTTTTAATTCTTCAAGGGCCACTTATCAAAAAATTCAGTCAGCCAGCTATCTCTCAGCAACCTGGTTCAGAAGAAAGTTGTCGAGGAAGATAATGTGTACTTTACCAGCCCGTTCTCAGAGGAAGAGGTGAAGGCGGCAATGTGGAATTGTGGGGGTAACAAAAGCCCAGGTCCAGATGGCTTCACTTTCAAATTCATTCGCAGATCATGGCAATGCTTAAAGAAGGATATTATGTGCTTCATGATGGATTTTCACCAACATGGGAAAATAGTGAAAGGTGGCAACCCCTGCTTTGTGACTCTAATACCAAAGAAATTGGACTCATCTGACATTAAAGACTACAGGCCGATTTCCTTGATTGGGTGTGTGTACAAGATTTTGGCCAAAGTTCTGGCGAATAGGCTTGCAAGAGTAGTGGGCTCAGTGATCTCCGAGAATCAAAGTGCTTTGTGGGTGACAAGCAAATACTGGATAGCATACTTGTCCTCAATGAATCCATCGACTTCATGAAACGGTCCAAACAGAAAGGGGTTTTTTTCAAAGTTGATTTCGAGAAGGTATACGATTCGGTTTTGTGGGAATATCTGGACGACATGATGAGAGGAATGAATTTCAACTGGAGATGGAGGAAATGGATCAGAGGGTGCTTGTCTTCGTCATCCATGTCGGTACTAGTGAACGGGACCCCATCTGGTGAATTCACGCTGCAAAAGGGACTACGGCAAGGTGATCCACTATCACCTTTCTTATTTCAGATTGCTGCAGAGGGCCTGAGTTGTCTAAAGAAAAGGGCTGAGTCAATTCAGATTTTTGAGGGTCTTGAGATTGGGTTCGACAAAATACGGGTGAGTCATTTGCAATTTGCTGATGACACAATTCTTATGGGGAAAACATCCATCAATAACGCCAAAGCTTTGAAAGGAATATTATGACTATTTGAAGTGGCTTCGGGCTTAAAGGTTAATTTCCACAAGAGTTCCCTGCATGGAATGAACTTGCAAGCCTCGGTATTAGACGATTACGCCAATGCTCTTGGGTGTAAGGTGGGTAAGATCCCTTTCGACTATCTCAGGCTCCAGATCGGAGCCAACTTCAGGAAAAAGAAAGTGTGGAAACCTCTTGTGTCTCGATTTCGTCGGAAGTTACTTGGTTGGGAAAGAAGGAATCTATCGTTGGGAGAAAGAATTACATTGCTTAAATCGGTATTATCGGCACTACCTATCTAATATCTTTCTTTTTTCAAAGCCCCTGTGTGTATAATTAAAACCATCACCAAATTGCAAAGAATTTTTTTAGGGGGGGGGGGGAAGAATTGAGTCGGAAAATAGCTTGGGTTAAGTGGAAGTCAGTTTGTCTAGAGAAGGCGGGGGGGTCTTGGTGTTAGGGAAATAAAGAGCTTCAACCTAGCTTTGCTGTGTAAATGGCTATGGAGGTGGGTCTCGGGAGAAAAGTCTCTTTGGGTGAGTATAGTTCAGTCTAAGTATAGGTCCTTTAACTTTGGGTCGGTAAATGAGTCGGGGTGCAAGAGGGTGGTCATTATGGTGGAATGATTTGCACGAGTTGTGGTGGGGCCGAGTGGGGAGACTATTTTGGGATAATATATCTTTGACATTGGGGGATGGTAGTGTGTTTAGTTTTGGCATGATCCATGGGTAGAGGGTTTAGGTAGGTTGAAGAGTCGGTTCCCTAGGTTGTTCAGTCTATCGTCACAAAAGAGTGCGTGCGTGCGTGTGTGAGTTCTTCTCTAAGTCAGAAAATGTTTGGATCTTCAAATGGGAGAGTTTTTTTTTTTTATTTTGATGAACTGCTTGAGTTCTTGGATCTTTGGTATCTCATATGCAGGAGAACACCATGCTCGGAGTCTAGAGATTCATGGAAGTGGAGTGGGTCTTCAGATGGATTATTCACAACTAAAGAGATGTACAGGATCATTACCTTAGAGGAGGCAGCGTCAGAAGATTTCATTTTTCCTTGGTCGAAGATATGGTGGAAAGCTATCCCGTTGAAAGTCTCCGCATTTTCTTGGAAAGCAATTCGGAATAGGGTCCCTACTAAAGAGAATCTGAGAATTAGGGGCGTATTACATGCTTCGGGCTCGCTACTTTGTTCATGTTGCGGTGGGGTGGCGGAAACAACTAACCATCTCTTTGTTACATGTCCGTTTTCAATTTTAGTGTGGGAAGCAATTTGTCGATGGTTGGGCAAACCTATTGTAATGACAAACTCGATCAATGAGCACTTCCTTGAGTTTGTTGATTTTAGGGGTAAAGGCCCAAGAAAAAGGATAATGAGTTTAATTTGGCAGTGCACGATGTGGAAGATCTGGAAGTCAAGAAACAGTACTATTTTCAAAGAGAGCGGTTACACTTTGGATGAATTGATCGACGGAATAAAATTCAGCTCATGGAAATGGATTCGCTCACACTACCCATTGTCGTTCATTGCCTCTGAGACGTTTTGGAAATCGTTTCCGATAGACTGTATTCCCGAAAAGCTGTAATTTTATTGGACACAAGTGAGAGCTTTGTTGTTATGGGATTAGAGTACCCCTTGTACTCTATGAATGAATTTCATCTTTACCTTTCAAAAAAAAAAAAAAAAATACACAAATCTTTACAAATATGAGTGTTTGGGTGTTCTCAAGAAAATGGTTCAACCTTTCATGCAAATGAATCTAAATAGTAGCATGTGCAAAAATGAAAATGGAAAACTGAGAATATAAAAATTTAAGTATAAAGAGTGTGTAGCAAGATGTAAAAAATTGTGGTTCTTTAAATTAAAAATGTTCTTTGTTTTACTATTAGGATATTATTGTGGTTCTTTAAATTAAAAAAAAACTATAATAATGAAAGGATGGAAAAAAAAAATATCTTAACTAAAATAATAATTATTGCAAATTTTATAACATAAAAGAACTTTTATTTTTATGTTAGACTATTTACAAATTCATCCCTATTTTTTTTGTATAAACAACTCAAATGGAGAAAGTTGTGCCTAATTGGAAAAGTATTAAACGTTTTAACCTAATTAGAAAAGTATTAAACGTTTTATTATTGTCCAAATCACGTGATGAATAAATATATGGTTAATCAACTATCGCTACATTTATTAGGAAGCAATTTTCCAAATAGCAGCCAAACGCCGTCATAGAGCCGTTAATAGTGAAATTGCTTTTATTAAATTATGTATGAAAATTGATACTATTAGGAATGTTAATACTAGTATTATAGGTACGGCATTAGCCAAAAGGTAGGGCTCACTTTGATTGCTCACAAATTAAAGTTGACGTCTGGCGTATGTTTTCTGTAAACACAAGATAAGGGTATGTTTGTTTAATTTGGAGATATTGAAAACAAATTGATCGAGTAATTTTTTAATAGTAGAAATGTGCATTTTATTTTTCAGTATGTTTGTTTGGCTTATAAGTAGGGTTGGGAAAGAGATGTATAGTGAAAAACATTAACAGGTCTTATGTGAACCCAAATTTAGGAAATGCAACAGAGCGGATTTGAGATAGATTTGACTAATCCCAGGACCAGTCCCGCACCACGGACCCACCAAGTCCAACCCGCCCCATTTATTTATTATATTATATTTTAAAATACAAAAAAAATTAAAAATTTTAACATTGAATAATTAAAATAAAAATAATATAATTGTCTGAAATAACATTTAATATTTATTTAATACTTAAAAATTAATCATTTAATCTAAACACATACAAACATAAATACAATAATATGAATATAAATTTATATAAATATATGTTTATGTATAAAATATTAATAAATACATATGGCAGGTCTTAGAACGGATTTGCGGAACAATATCTACAAAAATCACGACCCGTCCTATACCCGCTTGATCGAGTCCAAACCTATCTCGCCCTGGACGAGTTCGTTGCAGGTCCGAGTTTGAACTTGTCTCATTTCCATTCCTACTTGGGTTTACATGAAGTCTTTTATTCGAATGACATTATTATGCCACTACAAGAAAATAGTTTATTGTCAACGGAGTTTTTCAATATACCTACTAAGTTTCTAAAGAGAATTATTTTGTTCTTAAATAGATTTATTGTCTATGACTTGCTTACAAAATTTTCCAATCATTGTCTACGGAAATGTAAATTGCATATGAAAATATTTGTGTAGGTAATTTGTTTGCCTACGAAAATTACAAATGTGTAGGCAGTTTGCTCGTATGTATTTGTTTATTAAAGAATTATTTGTGTAGGTAATTTTTTCATAGATTATTCTAAAATTTGGTAGGTAAGTCGTAGACAATCCTCACTTTTTAAGAACTATATTATTTTTGTAGGAAAAATTCGCAGTCATTTTAAAATTTTCGTAGACAATTCTTTATTTTTCTTGTATACGCATATGAAGTACCACTGTTATTCATATGAAATGTCATTTTATGTTTTAAACATACTTTATTTTTTAAAAATTAATATTTTATATGCACAATAATAATACTTGAAAAAATGAGTTCACGTAAACTCAGGTTCAGATAATTATGTCAAAAAGTAAACGGTAGTATCCGAGTCATATTTATTGAGTTGGATTCAAAATTGTATTTGACAAATTATAATGGAACGATATAAATTTTCGATAGTTGTAGGATATATTAAAATTATATTAATCTTATTCTTTCAATTATTAATTTTACTTGACATTTTCTTGGTTAGTATTCAAATATTTATAAAGTTCTAGAGTTAAAAATGATCATATATTCTAAGATCCAAATTAATTATGTTGGATGGAGAAAAAATTGTTTCAAGATTGATAATTAGGGTATGATTTATAAACTGCGTGGCAATCTCTAATTCAAATCTCATCTAAAGATTATAACAAACGGCATCAACTTGAAATCAAAGTTAGAACATGTTCTATTCAAGTCCCGGTATAATTTGAGATTGTTAATGATAATTAATTTGATGGGTTAATTACGGTGAGTTTATTAATTTGTATTATTATTACTTTGAAGAGGGTTGAGTGAGAATGTATTAAGTAATGAAAGTAGGGTGTATCAAAATTATCAATCATTATTAATATAAATGATTCTCATTACCCACCTTCGTTACCCTCAATCAAGTGGACGCCCTCAGTTTGTAAAATGTATTAACCTTAAATCCTTGATTTGTGTTTTCTTTAATTTTTTGACAAAAATCATGTGAAGTAGGTTTACATGAATTGTTCCTTGAATTCAACATCACATTTCAGTAATTTTGAAAAAAATACACCCATAAGCTAAATATTTTTAAATAATTATATTTCACATATTAAACGGTAATATTTTTTTAAAAAAATGTTCATGTGAATCTAATTTATTGAAGAGTTTTGAACATTTTTGGCTAGTGGTTTACATTCCTGGAAGGAATTGAATACTCATTCCATCGTTAGGATTTAAGTTAGGACATGTTTTGAACCACAAGTGAATAATGCAGAAGCGGGATTAACAAAAGTATTTGACGCTGCATTATTCGCATATGTGGATCTCACCCGTATTCGCATACCCAAATATCCGCAAAATATCTGACGTTGTATTATTTAAAAATTTGGAGTACTCGTGCATTTTAGCTGTGAATCACACCCATTTTACTTGTCTTTCTTAGAGAAGATTTTTGACCCAAAATAATTGTCATTTATATTAGTATAGGAGAATTAAATATTATATTTTAAATTTATAATTTTTATTTGTGTAATATATAGGAGAATTAAATATTATATTTTAAATTTATAATTTTTATTTATGTTTTGTGATGATATGCATTAATGACCATGTAAGTAAATACAAAATAAAATAATCACATTACACATATATTTGGTGATATTTAATGACTTTTTTAATATGTGTGAAACATCTCTAAATGAAAAATAAAATGGGTAAGCAGACTGATTAAACCTCTGTCCCGAGATTACCTTAGTACCTCAATAATTAATTTTAAGTTATTCTAGTAGTCAATAAAATACACTGTAAGTCATGTTTCAGGCAATATTTTTCATCCCTCTTCCCAATCTGTACAATCAACCTTATAAATGAATTTGAAATTCCAAATCCTAAGTTTATTGGCTAATGTACGTGTAAAAATGAAATAAATCATATTTACAATTTTAAACAAATCAAACTCTAAATTTACTCGATCATTCCACTCCTTTATCTTTCTTTTTAATATATATATTTATTAAATATTTATTTTCATTAAATAAATTAGTCAATTTTCACGGCAGGAGTAAATTAAAAGGATTAAAATTAAGTATGAGTCATTATGATACTTAACTGACATAGAAGGCGCAATAAATTAAACAAATATATCTCTTTTTTTCTATTTCTTTTTTGTCTTTTTTAAAAAATAACTATAAAATATCTTTAAGTTTCAACTTTTTATGTTGTTTTCATTATGATTTTAATATCTTGTTTGTACTTTTGTAATGCTTGTATGATTTTTTGTATTTACTGCATTGATATTTTTATTTAATTAATAAATATTGAATTAGATTCTAAAGTTTCCAAGATATAAGAGTCACGATGGCCACCTTGACCACTCGAGTGACATGTAAATTAGGTGTATATGAAAATTGGAGCCGCCAATTATGCCGATTTTGTAACAATTTATTTAGTATTACGCCATCTTATTATTTTATGATTCAAGGACTGAACGTTTAAAATTTGCAGGAGATAAAAAAATTGGATTCCGTAAATTGTAAAATGAAAGGCATGATATCCCTAAATTATTATTTTTTGTCGATAAAAACTCGTATAAGATGGTCTCATGCATGAGACAGAGTAAAACTTAACACAATTAACATTCATTCCTCCCAAAATATTAATGCGTCAATGCCAAAATTACACTCCGTTTCACCATGAGACGGTCTCACGCAAGAGTGTCTCATTTTTGTCTCGAATGATCGCCCTTGAACTATTTTGTTTTATAAAAATTTTAAACTACCAATTTTTATTTTGAAAGGTTCTTAAATTAGTTTTTTTAAATTTTTTTAACTATATAAGTGTTGCTTAATAAGACCTTTTATTGATAATCAGTTAGAGATGTGTATATATATATATATTTTAATTTGATTCGAATATAACAACATTGAAATTGGATTGATGGGATGTTTTTAACGAAAAAAATTAAACTGACCTAACAAAATTAATAAATTCTCATTCTCATCCGCCTTATTAACCAAAAATCGAAGTCAATTTATTATAAACATTATTTTCATTGTACACCACTATTATTATTATTGATAAGGATCAACACTTTAATTGTAATATGTAACATTTTAATCGTAAAGCATTGATCATTAGCAACAATAATAATAATAGTGAAAATAGTGTACACATTACCTTTTTAAAATTGAATAGTATAAGGATCTTTTTTTTTAAAGATTGATAATAATTTAATGGTCTTTAATGAATTGTGCCTTTTATAATTAAAGCAAATTTCGAGACGTGCTAAGGATTGATGCTTTTTAAATACACATATTTTGTCCTGGTCAAAACGTAAATTCAAATAGACAGAAAAAAGGGAAAAAAAATAAAAATCACTGTGAACGGTTCGCGGTAAATTTTGTCCACTTACATTTTATCCTTTCATTGTCATTTGTCAGTAGAAATTAAAAAACGGGTAGGACGGAGGCGGGGATCGGGTCAACACCATTTGACCACGACCACGTTGTTTAGGTGAATGAGCAGAAAAAGGTGAAACCACAGGGGCGTTTCCGTAATTCATCAACCCAACTGCCCCCTCCCCTAATATTTTTCATTTCACGTCGCCTTTTCTGTTGAATTGTAAGTTGCTTTTATTTTCACATTCCGTCCCTCTTTCTATGTCTGCGTGTATATATATATATATATATATATGAAGAAGAGATAGGTTATATATATATATATCTGATTCCATCCCATTTCTCATTTCATTTCCCCAATCTCTCAAATCCAAAAATCGAAGAATCACACTGCAGCTGTGTGTGTAGAATGAGAACCAGGGGAGGAATTTGTTACACCAATATGAAGAGGAGGAAAATGGAGGTCGCCTCCGAACGGATCGGTTGCCGGAAAAAAGTGAAAGTTTCGCCGGAAATCGACGCCGGAGGATGCGATTTCTTCGATGCGTTGCCGGACGATATAGTGCTCTCAATTCTCTGCAAGCTCAGCTCCACCGCCTCTTGCCCTCCCGATTTCCTCAATGTTCTTATTACGTATGGTCGATTTTTCCTTTTGGCAGTTTTTTATTTTCTCAATTTTTTTTTCTATATTTAGTTTGTCGAAATGCACTTAAATTTCAATATCTAATTACCACCGGCTCGTAACAGAACTTTATTTTTTTTTCGCATCTTGATTGAAATCTGTTTCGCATTGATGTTCGTATTGTTATGGGTTTAAAAAATAGAGAGAGTATTTATCCGAATAAAGTTGAGTTAGTTTCTTAATTTTGAATTTCACGGTTTTCCTCTGAATCTGACGTTTCTGTTCATCGTTTCAATTAATCAACAGTTGCAAAAGACTGAACGGATTAGGCCTCAATTCGCAAGTGTTAGCCAAATCCTCGCCAGGAATGCTCGCCGTAAAGGCCAACAACTGGTCGGAATCCGCTCACCGTTTCCTCAAAATCTGCGCTGATGTCGGAAACGCTGAAGCCTGTTTCACTCTCGGAATGGTGAGCATTTTCATTCTATTTCAAATGTTATAAATCCAAATATGTATATGCGTTTTCAAATCGCTGAGATTTGTTGAAATTTGCACAGATTCGATTCTACTGTCTGCAAAACAGAGGCAGCGGCGCATCATTAATGGCGAAGGCGGCGATTGCCTCTCACGCGCCGGCACTCTACTCCCTCGCCGTCATCCAGTTCAACGGCAGCGGCGGCTCCAAAACCGACAAGGACCTGCGCGCCGGCGTCGCGTTGTGCGCACGCGCCGCCTTCCTCGGCCACGTCGACGCGCTCCGGGAGCTCGGCCACTGCCTGCAGGACGGATACGGAGTGAAGAAAAACATCTCCGAGGGGCGGCGGTTCTTAATCCAGGCCAACGCGCGTGAGTTAGCCTCCGTCCTGGTTTCCTGCCCGTCGGCGGCGGTGGCGCCGTCGCTGTTGTCGTGGAACCCGCAGCGCCATGCGTCAGACGGCGGCGCGTGCCCTTTGTTGAGTGATTTCGGGTGTAATGTGCCGTGTCCGGTGCCCCACCCGGCGAACCGGTTTTTATCGGAGTGGTTTGCGGACCGGGCGGAGTATGTTAGTGGACCGGGTCTTCGGCTTTGTTCTCACTCGGGTTGCGGTAGACCGGAGACGCGGCGGCACGAGTTTCGTCGGTGTTCGGTGTGCGGAGCAGTGAATTACTGCTCACGTGCGTGTCAGGCGCTGGATTGGAAACTGCGTCATAAGGTGGAGTGCGCACCCGTTGAGAGATTGGATGACGTGGATGACGAAATTGACGGTGACGGCGATGATGGTGAGCCTATGGACGAGAGTTAACGGAGGTGGACGAGAATTATGGACTGTGATTGTGACGGTAACGGCACGGGAGTCTTCGAGGGAGTTTTTGGGGTGGATTTGAATTATATTTTGTTGCGATCGTTTTTAATTGAATAGGGATTAGGTTAGAATTAGGGATTAATGAATGTTTTGAACAACGTTATACTCTCTCCTGTGTACATCCTACCCTAGTTTTTTCAAATATAACACCTAAAAGAAAAATGTAATAAATATTAATTAACCGCAGTTGATGGATCAGAAATCAGAACACAATTTTAAGTAGGCTAAGTCTTGTATGTATCACCTAGATTTATAGTGTATTTTAAAAATATATAAATTATTATACCGAAATAAGCAATTTATTTACATTGAACTGTATAATTATTAATTTGAAAAAATAATTACACGATTCAGTGTAAATAAATTATATTTTTTAATATAATAAGTTGTAAGTTTTTAAAACGATGCATCTGGATATACATGTCTCACTCAAATAAGGGTTTATTTGGTTAGGAGTAATGGAAGGGTTTAATTATAATTATTCTCATTAATATTACTTGGTAATTTTGATAATTCGAAATAGAAAATAGTAATTGATTATCCTACTTTCATTACTTAATTTCATTCAACCTTAACATTTAAATGATATTTATTGTTGATGTTAGAGTAAATTCATTGCACTTTCTTGGGTAGATAAATAGTAGGAATACTATATTCTTTAATCTTCATCAATTCAAATACACGCTCAATTTTTTTGTAGATACGTTTCGGGTTGGGGAATTCCCCTATTTCTAATTCACGAGAACTTGCACGACATATGGTACTCATGATACTTTATTTTAAATCTCATAAATGTATTACGGCCCATTAAAAAATCCAGTTTATATTTTCCATGGGGCAGATATTAGCTATTAGCCTATTTATTAGATTGTTTCATTTTTTTTTTTTGGTCAGTAAAAAGTTTATTTATTATCTTTAGTATAAGACATACCCAAAAAGCTATTTACAAAGTTTTAGAGACCTAGTATTGATCTCGAGTTTATAAGTTAATCTTTTAATGAGTGATCATCTATTATACGAGATTTAGATGTATACCAACTCCAGAGTCTTCCTTTAATTTCCTCCACAATCCTTTCGGCCGAAATTTTTTTCCCCTCAAAGACCTTCTTATTTCTCCAATTTCAAATAACCCAAAGAACTTCTTATTTCTTATTTCTTATTTCTTATTTCTTATTTCTTATTTATCCAAAGGCATGTGGCTAACTTATTTCCATCCTTTTCGGGAAGGATCCGGAGGATCCCAGAGTGAAGAAGGAAATGACCATTAACATTATTGTTAAGAGTAATAGGAGTATTCCACCATTCATAACAGAGATTCAAAACCTTTGAGGATTCTATGCAGCCCAAGAAGGTGTGATTTGTTGTTTCTGGGGCAAGGCCGCATAAGGGGCAGCTTGTAGAGGTAGAGTCCGGGATGATGTTTCTTCTTGCTAGGTTGTCGAGCGACGGTAGCCTATTCCAAAGGAGTCTCCAAGCCATAGTGGTTGCTTTAGCCGGAGCCATCTTATTCCAAACTAGGGATATCACTTCGGTATTTGGTTCGTCCGGGTGTGCAACAGTATTATCTTCAATGAGCTGGTCGTAGGCCAACTTGGTTCGATATCTACCATCAGAGGTGTTTCTCCATTTCCAGCAGTCCGTGCTTCCTTCTCTTAGAATGTACCTATCGATCAATGAAATGAGATTATCAAGTATAGGTAGTTCACGATCAAAAAGTTCCCTTCTCCAATTCCAAACCCACCTCCAAACTCCCTCATCCCACACCCCTCTCTCTATGACTTTCCCTTCTTTATTGACACAAATGTTAAAGAGTCTCGAAAAAAGGCTCTTTAACGACCTCTCACCCATACAAAGACTATGCCAAAACAAAGACTCACTCCCATCTCCTATACATTTTTCCCCCCCACACTAGACCCATTAGACACTATGTCTTTCCACCAAGTTGACCATTTCCTCACTCTACTATTTCCTAAGTACCCCGACTCTCCAAATTCCATCTCACCATGTATAGACTTGACCACTCTCACCCATAAGCACCTTTTATCCACAAAGAAACGCCATAACCATTTTCCTAGCAACACTCTATTAAAAGCACCCAACTCCCTTACCCCAAGCCCCCCAACAATTTAGATTTGCATAACGTTTTCCAATTTAACCAAGCAGTTTTGCTTTTGTTCTCACCCCCCCAAAGGAACACACATTGTAACGAAGTCAAAGATTTTATGACTTTTTTCGGGGCCCGGTAGAAGGACAATTGGTATAAAGGCATCGAAGTGAGCATCGATTTTAGAAGGGTTAGGCGGCTCCCTAGAGAAATCATCTTGTTGTTCCATGAACTCAATTTCTTCCTAATCTTTTGGATAAAAGGCTCCCAGTCTGCAACTTTTTTGTGATTGACCCCGACTTTGATACCGAGGTAGGAGAAATGAATCTCCCCTGTAGCACAACCCAATATAGATGCCATTTCCCCAAGCAAATCAGCTCCCAGATTAACTCTCATGAGGCTGCTTTTGTTAAAATTGATCTTCAAGCCCGAGAGCAATTCAAAGTTCTTCAAGATATACTTCATCGTTCTTGCATTCTCGACCGTGGCAGCCCCCCTGAACACCGTATCATCAGCATATTGAAGGTGAGAGCTTTTAATTAAATCTGAACCCAGGACAGCAGGTTCGAAGAGATTCAATTCCACAGCTCTCGTGGTCAAGATACTAAGGCCTTCAGCTACCAGAAGATAGAGGAATGGTGATAAAGGGTCTCCTTGTCTCAATCCTCTCTCAAGTTTGAACTCCCCGGAAGGGGATCCATTTACTAGTCCGGACGCATAAGCAGACGACACACATTCTCTTATCCACCCCCTCCATTTCTCACAGAACCTGAAATTCTCTAGCATTGAATCCAAAAAATTCCAATCCACGGTGTCATAAGCCTTAGCAAAATCGACTTTGAAGAAGAATCTCTTTTGTTTCTTTCTTTTGTCTTCCTCAATTGCTTCGTTAAGAATGACCACACTGTCAACGATATATCGATTTTCCTTGTTTCATAATTGGTGTTTCTTTTTATATTTCATAATGTGAATGAATAACAAGTGAAATAACAAAAAATATTTAACAAACCACTATATTTTAAATCCATGTGTTCAAAATTAAATAGGGTGAAACACTAATTAAACATGAAAAATGAAACAGGGAATTGAACAGTTGTCTAAGGCTCAAAGCCTTGTTGATGTCTTTCCACCATCATGTGAAAACTTTACAATGATATTATTTGCACTCTTTTTGCAAATACCTTACTCTTTCTGTCTCAGAAAATTTTGCACATTTTTTTTATTTGGACGTTACACAATACTTTGCACACCTAAAAAAATAAATTTTTTTATTAAATTTTATCCTCACAATATTCATTTACACAAAATGTCATTGTTTTGGTACTCACTCATACACTCAATCAAACTATCTTATTTATTTTATACATAAAAGTTTATAAAATTACCCCTCAACACTTCACTCATTATATATTTTTCTTAATCTTTACTCAAAGTCTTCCGGAATGGAGGTAGTATAATTTATTTAGCTCGTATATACTTAAAAAAGGGTAAAAGAATACCATGCTCTTATGTTTTGTAAGAATTATATCTTTTTCATTTTAAGTTTTTTTATTCTTCCTAATTTTCAATCTTAAAAATATTATTAGAGCATAAGTTTATAAGTAAAACTCCTATGAACCAGGTATATACATGAATTCTATTACTGTTATATGTAAAAACTATCACTATTATGCATAAAAAAATCTCATTATTTAATAATAAAGTATTTTTTAAACAGTGAGTGCATAACAGTAATAGTTCTTATCTTATGTATAACAATGATAGTTTTTACATATAACATTGATACTAAAAAAATCGAGTTCACCGTAAACTCGAGTTCACACAAATTTTTGTCTAAGTTTATAAACTTTTTTTTCAAAATTGAAATTTAGAAAGAAACATATGGAAACAAAACTAAAAAAACATACAATTTAGAAAAATATAAAGATATTTTTAAGAATATAAAATTATTTATTGGGTATTTGTTTTTTTATTTTAAGTGTATAGAGTAAATTGAGGGGTGGAAAGACCCTCCTAAGAATATCATCATCCTAATATGTTAACAAATAATTTTACAAAACTTATTTATCATATAAAATTTTTATATGATGAATACTAATACTATATCATCCATTCATTGATATCACTATTCTTATAAATTAATACACTAATATATATATATATATATATATATATATATATATATATATATATATTATTGTATTAATTTATAAGTGCAATGTATCAATTTCATACTGATGAACAAGTTTCATTGGAGACCAACTTTAACATGTTTTGTGTAGATTTTGTTGGGAAATGAATTTAATAAAGAGGATTTTGATTAGATCCCAAAACCTCTGAGTATGACATGTTCAGGATAATCTTGATAGATGAGTCAAGGTTCAGTTTTAGAGTGTTCAGATGTTATCCGACCGTATAGTCGGCAGATATAGAATGTAAAATTCAAGACTCAAGATGAAATCGAGAATCAAGACTCAGAGAAATCTGAAGACTCGGAGAATCTGAAGACTCAGAGAAACCTGAAGGCTCAGAGAAACCTGAAGGCTCGAGAGAAATCAAGGCACAAGAATTATTGTAGACTCAAGAATATAACGAAAAGCTCAAGATATCCCGAATGTTCCGAGGCAATCAAGCCGAGGAATATAAATTTTTGGAATCCAAATTGACGTGGACCAACGAGAGGAAGACAACCACTGGAAAAGTCTGCAGAAACCTACAAAGAATAGTATGGATTTGAATGAGATTCTCTCCAACCAGAACATTCAAATCCACACTATAAATACAAGTTCTTCCATCAAATTAAAGTGTGGATGCGTGGAGATTATGCACAAAATGCTACAGAGCCAAGAGCGTTATAGTCAAAGCATTCCCACCCTAGAACACAAATCTGTAGATATACAAATATATTCAAAGAGTGTTCTAGAACCCAACCTAAGCAACCCACGATGTATCATAGTTTAGAGAGATTTTCCCAACCTTAGCATTGAGGCTAAACCATTGTAAGGGAAAATCTCACCATAGTTGGAGACAACACCAAACCCAAACCCATTCTCGTAAGAGATAACTAGTGGTGAAGTGAGGTAGTTGTTAGGCAATCCCGAGTGAGGGTGATAAGTCCCGAAGGAGTGTGAACTCGTTAAACATCTAAGAGGCGAGCCCGAGAGGGTGATAAGTCCAGAGGCTTTGAGTTAGTAAACTACAGAGGTAGTCAGAAAGCTCAAAGTAGAAAGGTTAGTAAACTACAGAGGTAGTCAGAAAGCCTTAGGAAGTGTTTGAAGGAATTTCCCTAGAAACATGGAGAGTGGATGTAGGAGCTTGAGTCTCCGAACCACTATACATTGTTGTGTTCTTTCTCGCTTTTACGTTCTTATCTTGTCATACGCACTCGATTATAAGCAAGACACAACACATGAGCTTAAAAGGTGAAAAATCTGGAATCACCATTCCTTCACCCCTGTTTTATATGCACCGCAATGAAAATGTTTTGCTTCCGCACGCGCAAAATTAGTTTTCCCACCGGGACCAACAAGTGGTATCAGAGCAGGTACTCAACAGATCACTATCTTCAAAGTGATCGCCTGAGCAGATCTATTTTAAAACCTGTCTCTGATCTGATACCAACAAGTGGTATCAGAGCGGGTAGTTCAAAAGGTTCACTAATTTCAGAGTGACCACCTGAACATATCTTTTTAAAGAAAAATGCATTTCTTTAAAAATGCATATATTCTGATGTTTTGGCATCTTTATCAATTAAGAAATTGTTGGGATATTTCAGTTCTATGTCAAAACATTATCAACTTGTGTTATTCAAGAAAATTTACAAATAACAAGTTGAGGGGGAACGAAAGAACAAATTTAGGGGGAACTCACGGAATCAAAAGTAGATGATCGAGATCAGACGAGGCTGCAGATGAGACTGATCGAGATCAGATGAGTTAGATGAGTTCGGAGTTAAACTGATGAGCTGTGCTAAATCAGAATGAGAAGAAAAGCTAAAGCCAGCAAATCAGAAGAGAAGGTTGCAAATCAGAAGAGAAGGTTGCAAATCAGAAGATGAGCAAAAGAGACTGATCAAGATCAGACGTGATCGAGATCAGATTTGAAGATAAATAGATGAGACTGGTCGAGATCAGACGTGATCGAGATCAGATATGATAAACCTGATATGCCAACCTGATATGATGACCTGATGATATTCTGATATGTTGATCTGAAGATGTGTTGATCTGATCAGTCGAACTGATCAGATCAGACAAAGAAGAAATCAGATACCCTGAGTAAAAGTGATTTGAGGCTCAGTAAGTAAAGTGAACTGAGACTCAGTATAGGTCAAGTGACCTGAGGGTTAGTAAGTAAAAGAGACCTGAGGGTCAGGATGTCTGAAGTAAGAAGAACTGAACTCAGTCAGCATGAGTGTCAGTATGCCTGATCAGACAAGGTTCGTAGAAGAAGAGGAATAAGGAGCCGAGCTGAAGATCAAGAAGACTGAAGACCAAGACTGAAGACTTGTAATTCTTTATGTTTTTTTTTCTTTATTTTTCTGATAAGTTCATTGTAAACTGTAATAGACTATCATACATCAATGAAACTTTATCTTTATGCTCAAAGATAATACCTCATTATCTTTTTTACATGTCTCTATATTTGATATGCCCGATTATTGTTATTTAGTGATGAAATTGTTGGGTGATTCATTGCTGAATTGATTGTTAAAGAGATTTACCATTCTTGTAATAGGAAAAACTAAAACCTGAGTATAGGTTAAGAATGTTGTAACAAGATGGTTTTGGCATCATCAAAAAGGGGGAAATTGTTGGGAAATGACTTTAATAAAGAGGATTTTGATTAGATCCTAAAACCCCTGAGTATGACATGTTCAGGATAATCTTGATAGATGAGTCAAGGTTCAGTTTTAGAGTGTTCAGGATGTTATCTGCACCGTGTATAGTCGGCAGATATAGAACAGGTTAGATTCTGATGACTCAGTATGAAACTGAGAATCTGAAGACTCAGAGAAATCTGAAGACTCAGAGAATCTGAAGACTCAGAGAATCTGAAGACTCAGAGAAACCTGAAAGCTCAGAGAAACCTGAAGGCTCAGAGAATACTGAAGGCACAGTAATTACTGTAGACTCAGTAATATACTGAAAGCTCAGTATATCCTGAATGTTCCGAGGTACTGAAGCTGAGGAATATAGCCGTTGGAATCCAACTGACGTGGACCAACGAGAGGAAGACAACCAGCCTGGAAAAGCTGCATAACCTACAAAGAATAGTATGAATTTGAATGAGATTCTCTCCAACGGTAACATTCAAATCCACACTATAAATACAAGTTCTTCCATCAAATTAAAGTGTGGATGCGTGGAGATTATGCACAAAATGCTACAGAGCCAAGAGCGTTATAGTCAAAGCATTCCCACCCTAGAACACAAATCTGTAGATATACAAATATATTCAAAGAGTGTTCTAGAACCCAACTTAAGCAACCCACGATGTATCATAAGCTTAGAGAGATTTTCCCAACCTTAGCATTGAGGTTAAACCATTGTAAGGGAAAATCTCACCATAGTTGGAGACAACACCAAACCCAAACCCATTCTCGTAAGAGATAACGAGTGGTGAAGTGAGGTAGTTGTTAGGCAATCCCGAGTGAGGGTGATAAGTCCCGAAGGAGTGTGAACTCGTTAAACATCTAAGAGGCGAGCCCGAGAGGGTGATAAGTCCAGAGACTTTGAGTTAGTAAACTACAGAGGTAGTCAGAAAGCTCAAAGTAGAAAGATTAGTAAACTACAGAGGTAGTCAGAAAGCCTTAGGAAGTGTTTGAAGGAATTTCCCTAGAAACAGGGAGAGTGGATGTAGAAGCTTGAGTCTCCGAACCACTATACATTGTTGTGTTCTTTACTGCTTTACGTTCTTATCTTGTCATACGCACTCGATTATAAGCAAGACACAACACATGAGCTTAAAAGGTGAAAAATCTGGAATCACCATTCCTTCACCCCTGTTTTATATGCACCGCAATGAAAATGTTTTGCTTCCGCACGCGCAAAATGAATTTTCCCACCGGGACCAACATATTTCATTAATTTATTATGTGAGAATTGAAAAATTAATAATACGCAGTAACATAGTTTTATCTTGTGAACTAAAATTTAACCACTTTAACCCTCAAATACTAATAAACAATTTTGACATTAAATATCATGCAAATAGTAAATCAGAAATCGAGTGCAGGACATAAGGAGTATTACATAGGGAGAAATATGACAATTCATCATCTTTAGTATGCAATATTAAGAACTCAGGTCTATAAGAAAGGGTAAAAGGGACGATAAAGTGAAAAAACAGAGGAAGAAATGATAAAAGAAAGAAAATATGTTGTAATTGGTGTTAGGGGTATAATTGGGAATGGAGAGAGCATATCACATTGAAGTATGGGTCATGTGATGGGCAGTAGAGGGCATGATTTTCTTGAGAAGAAAGTGAAGCATAGATTCTCCCATTGTGTTGTACATATGTCTTTGATGTGTCATTATATTTTCACTTATTTGGTGCAAGGATTAGATATTATAAGGTTTTAGTGTACTATACTAAATAGAAATAGTATAATCTGTACATCAATTCAGTATAATTAGTACATTAGTAGGTATCTTTTGTGTCAATTTAAAGATGATATGGAAATACCCGGTTCGATTATCCTTTTTCACTTTTTTGTATTTTATTGGTGTTTTACTCTGCATGAATTTGTAATATATGGACTCAAAATATAGTGGTTTGTTTGATATTTTTTAATATTCCACGTGTCATCCATCCATATTATGCAATCCAAAGTGGAACACCAACTACGAAATAGACGGTCTCATTCCGAAAATACCTCTCAAATGAAATATTACTCCATTTTTTAAAGTATTAACGTTTTACTAGAACATAATTTAATATTTGTGTTTGTAAATTAAATAATTTTTTTATGTAGGACAGTATAGTGTTATATAAATTGTAAGATAAAGCAAACATATTGTCTTATCTATAATAATGCAATTTCATTTTTTTTTTCAAATGCAATTACAAATAATTTTTAGGTGAGAAGAGAACAGAGATGGTTAAATTCGACCAAATTATATGCTTCAAAATCTGCCTTATCTTTAGGGTAAAGACTGAAAGGGAGAAATGTCATTTGTCTCTTTAATGGAGAAAATCCTATTTGCATTTATAAGTTTGGACCTAGCATAAATCAAAGGTTTCAAGCTAAGCATGCATTTTAAAGCTGAGCCTTTGGAAATACACTCCAAAATTAATTATACTAATATGCAAAATAATGCGTTGTAACTTGTAATAATAGACTGATTTACCATCTATGATCTTCACAAATTTACATGCCCATGTCACTTTAACTTTTAAAGAATTTTTCAACTGTCAAAAAAAAAAAAAAAAAACTTTAAAGAATTTTTCTCAGAGTCACTAAACTAAACCCCCTTCTCAAAATATAATATTTTGTTAACACCACCTTTCTTAGGTTAAAAATTGACTAAGTCTTGATGCACTAGGTGCACCGTGTATTTTAAAGTGTATTTTAAAATATTATAATTTGTTGTATTAAAATATTAAATTTATTTATACTGAATCTTGTAATTATTAATATGGAAAACAAGTTGCATGATCCAGTACTTCAGTGTAAACAAGTTGCATATTTCAATATAACAAATTGCATAATTCTAAAATATACTATGAAATGCACGGTGCGCATAGTGCATATGAGACCACTCTTAAAAATTAGTCTTAATTAATATTCCTAGAGATATGCACCCCCATATAAAGAGATTAAACAATGAACATAATTTAACATATACAAATAAATATAATGTACTACTATATTTGAACATTTCTCAAAACAAATTTTTTGACATTAAGTAAGGCTGTCCAATGTTCACCCACTAGTCTGTAGCACATTTTAACGTATGATCTGCTGCTTATGAATTTTTTCGTGAATCGAAAGATGATAAATACATGTCAAGAAAATAAAATAAAAAATACAAGGCAAGTTACTGCTTCTCTTTTCAGCCGTACGACTCCATGTTTGGTCAAAAAATGTGAGGTAGTAATAAGTAATTGACCAAAGCAACATATCAATTAATAATAGTAATGAAGTGAATCAGAAAAATAAAAATAATAATAATAATAACAATAAATAATGGATTTTTTTTGAAAGAACAATAAAGAATGGATTGAAAAGGAGGTAAAGGTAAAGTTGAAGATTGAGAGAAGAGAAGTGCATTTTGAAAGTGGGGAATGTGGTTTCTGAGTTTGAGGGGAAACTTTATCCCCCAAAATAAAGCAACCAAAATATAAAGGCAATTCTTTTTTAAACATGAAATGTAATTAAAAACGTGTAATATTTAATTAAATGAGTTTGTAGATAGATTTATATTGTTCTTTTTTTATTCATATGATGAATTTCGATTGTTCCACGTGTGAAATGGTCTCACATAAGAGAGGTGTTTGCGAAAACTTTCGATACTTTTCATTTTTTAGTTCGAAATATTGAAAGAAGTGTTTTCAATTTAGTTTTACTTCAAATTACTAAAAAAAAAAAAGCAATTTTCGACTTAAAGTAGAAACAGCCACACACGTGATTTTACTTGTTTTTTTAATAAAAAAAATTAATTTTAATTACAAACTCTATCTACTTTAATTTGATTATAAAAATTTACACAAAAACTTTCATGTACCTACACCCGAACTCTCCTTTTCAAATTATTACTATTTAGCATACAAAATGACATTGTTTAACGAGTGGAATGCGATATGCAGACCTTGTAAGATAAACAAGACTCATACTCATTTTAAAAGCGTCCAATTATAAAAAACAGAAACGTGCAACTATTTCAAACAGAAGCATGCAAATATGTTCTTATATTAACAGTTGCACTTTTCTTTGTACATAAGTTACACTTTTCAAAGATAATAAGTCAGACGCTTTCTAAAATTTCTTATAAGTCTTCTATCAGACACCCGATTTGCATACAAGACCTAGACTTGTTTAACATATAAAATGTCATTGTTTAGTGATTTTAAAAATTATAATACATACTATAAAAAAATTAAATATTTTTTAAATAGTAATACTTCATATGCTAAAAGCCGATATTTGAAAAGTTCAAATGAACTCAAATTCGCAAAAAACCAACTCCATAATTTAAAATTTTGATCTATTTAAAAATGTAAAAACAACCACCCTAAGAATGTCTTACAAAATAAAAATGAGGAAACAAATATAATACATGGAAGCAATAAAAAGTGCCGGTGGGAAACACAACGTTGTGGTATGTTCTTGATATTTTCTTTTATCGCCATTATTATAGATACTTACTACCCCAACTCACACCAATGACATTATATACTAAAGTAGGTTTTTTTTGAAAAAAAGAAAAGATAATAAATGGTTGTGGTCCTAAGAATCTAAGAAGCCAGAAATCCCATTAAAAATTGAAAGCAATTTTTGGTTGTGGGTTGGAGTTGAAAGTTGGAAATTAGTTGTTTGTAGAATTTGTGGACATATAGGACTATACACTTGGTGAAACAATTAAGAATGGATGGCATTTTCAATATATAAAATGAAAAAAAGCAAGTTGGATCAATACAACTATGGAGTTATTCTTGCATTGTACTATTAATCTCTTGACTCTAGCATAATTAACTATACATATGCTTTATTTTCAGATATGTATTTATCATGCGTTTTTATATGTCATTCAGATTCAAGATACTACATATAACAAGAGACCCTTTTGAATTAAATTTGATTTCATAAATTAGGTAGAAAAATATAATCAGCTCAATGGACAAGTAGGTAAGATATTTTAATATTGGAAAAATTGCTCTTATATACCATTTTTGAAAATCCATCATTAATAGATACAATAAAATTTATCTATTACAAATAGACATAATTCTCATCGTGGTTTACCCATTTTAACCTTACTAAACCCCTATTCATTTCAGTTGTTCCAGATTCCTGACTTGTCGTATAATGCTATATTCTTAACTAGCAGTTACCCCACAAGAGTATGAGATCACTGTAGCAAGGGTAAATATTTGGACCAAGTAGTATCGAACCCAAATGAAGTTTTGTATGCGTGTAAATCCCTGGAAATCTTTGCTTCGTAACTAATATGGATGCGATTTTATAGTTCTATTTCACTACTATGGAATTAACGAAAGTAAACAGATAACAACTATAATTCTAACTTCAGATGAAGTGCAAATATTGGAGAATGTTGTTTTGGACAGGAATCCCTACGTATACTTTCGGAATTGGTTTGGCGACGAGGACTATCGTGGTGTACAAAAGAGTAATCCTAAGTGTACTAAAACTAGGCAATCAACTTCCCTAATCCCGCACTAAATCAGGTACAGCAAAAGCTCGGTTTTTATTCCCGACTACTCAACTAATACCCTCTTTACCTCACATACCAAATAACCAAGTTATTAAGATTGTGCTTAATTACTATTGCCCTTATTCAAGATGGGTGATGCGGTCGTCCTCCCTAAATGAACCGGTATATTACCAACCCCTTCACAAACCCTCTCCTCAAGCCTATTCGTTGGAAAAGAGTGATTCGGTCGTCCTCTCTTTAACAACTTTCGTACTCAACTCAATGGTTTTTATTGGATTAGTTATTCAAATTAGCAAATTAAGAAGATTATCCAATTTACACCTTGAATCATCCTAATTGCATAACCAATTCACAATTTCTATGCGATCATCCTATCCAAAGCAATCAAAGGTTTAGCCTACCATCTTGATCGTCAAATCACAAATAACCAATTGAATTATAGAAATCATCTGGCAAGAATGCATAAACCAAATCAACAATGATTAATAAATTGAATTCAAGTAGCAACAAGTAGTATTGGATGAAATAATTAAACAAACCCTAAAATGGTTCTTCAAGAATAAGAAACTCTAGAAATCCTACAAGATAAATTCAGGAAAAATAGAATGTAAAACCAATAAGTTTGATAACCGGGTCGTGTTTCTCGTGGTGGAATTTCTCTCCTTTCTCCCAGAACCCTAGAATGCTTTTCTCCTCTTTTTTCTATCTAATCTCCGTCTTCTCCCTTCCCAGTTCGTGCCCCCCTTTTCTTATTTTTCCCGTCTGGCTTTATATACGCCGCCTATCAGACCGCTCGATCATAGCACGTGGTCGAGCATTTCTGCTCGACCTAACCTGGTCGAGCGCCTCTTTATCGCTGGACTCATTTTCGCTCGAGCACCTTCCTTGGTTGAGCGGTTTCGCTCGACCACACCTGATCGAACGCCTCCTCCTGCCTGTTTTTCCGCCCGCTCGACCGCATTGGTCGAGCTCCAACTAATACTTTTCAGTATTTCTTTCATATCTTTTCAACCGGGAGTCCGATTCATGCACCGCGAAGTCTCACGAGCTCCATTTTCAGCCCTCTTTCCTGTTATACAAACCAAAGAAGCAAATTAGTGATTTTATACAGATTATTCTCAATCACCACAAGAATATCACTAAAAACACTCAAAACATGGCCAAAACTCGCTCGTAACTCACTCAATTTCATCTCTAATCAATTCCCCCCACCCCCACCCCACCATTAAAAAATAAATAAAAAATCTCATCACTTTCCTCAAAAAATTATTTCAGTTATTGAAAAGTTCGATAATTTCAGATCTATTTCCCCAAAATCAAGTTCACCTCAAGATTGACAATTTCAAATTTCAATTGTCATTGCTACATTCAAATGTCATTCAAAATATTTAGTTATCGCATCGATCTTCATTTTTTTAGAGTTTTGAGCAGATCTTCCCTTTTTGTTTTGACAGTGAGCGTGTTTGAGAATGAGCGTCAGTTAGAGGGTTGATAGAGAGCTAGAGTGTGAGCTTTGAATACATCGTGAGGGTGAAAATTTAGTAGTGACTGTGGGTCAATCCACCACTTAAAATAGATCATATATATTGAACTAGAATTTCTGATGAACTTGAATCGACAGAGTGTTACTTCTTGAATTGCACGATACATTCGGTACATACAAAACTTTATCAAGAAAAAAGTGCAAATAATGGAGAACAATTGAAAATTTTCAAATTAAACATAATAAAAAAAGAAAATGAGTAATTAAATGAAAAAAACTACTAACAAACAACTGAGCCATTGAAAAAACAAAACAAAACAAAATCAAACACGCACGCATAACAGGAAAATGAGAAGAAAATAAAAAGAGTCCAAAACTTTTGTGCTAAGAAAAAATATAAAGAGGAGAATTTATTCCTCAATTCGAAAGATTATTCCACGATTTGAAGGACCCTTCCAATTTCAAGTTGGAAAACTGGAAAAGAAAAAAGAAAATAAAGATCAAATTTGACATATAAATAAATATTTTATGGGAAAATTTTGTATAGAACGAGTTTCCATCACATGTATATTGCATGGTCCGGGGACTTAATTATGACTCTACCCAGATTATATCATATTAAGCAAAATAAAGTATAAATATGAAAGTGAGTTCCGTATATATGAGAACCATCTAACACAAAATCGAATTCCTCATATTTTAAATCTAAAATTCTAATAAAAAGTAACAAATTAAGAGAGATAAAAAGGAGCCGAAATTTCATTGATTTAAGAAAAAGAGAAAAAAAAAATTAGAAGATAGAATCAACTTGTATTGAAGAAGTAGTTGAACATCTTGATGTGCATGTATCAAGTGATATTGAAAAAACATTTGAATTATAATGCCAATAAATTGTAATGAAGAAGTTTTTCAACCTACGAATACAAATGAATTTAAATATTATCCCAAAAACGAATAAAAAAAAATATTACCCAGAAAAATGAATAAAAGCTTTATGTAGGTAATAAAATAACTTGCAATCGACTCCTAAAATGAGTCAATTCATAAATAAATTTGCTCTAATTTAAAATGGAGTTACCGCTAGTGAACTGTTGGTTCTGATCCCTAGAATAAGTTGATATTTAGACTGGATACCGAGTTATAAAAAAGATAAGAAAAAAAGGTGAAATAAATATATATTCAAATAATAATTCAAGATGTGACTATTGAGTATTAACTAGTTAGTAAAGACGAAGACGTTTGCAACAAATGGCCAATTGATTCGAGTCCTAGAAATGAAGGTATAGCTATATAAATTCCTAAAGACAGGAAGTAAAAATAATAATCATCTTTTGAAAATGATCAAATTTTCAAACTATATACAGTATAGAAAGTATATATTTGCACAAATATTAATCTCTTTTTTTTTTTTTTTTTTTTTTTTTTTTTTTGGAATAACACAAATATTAGTCTCAAGTAACTAGTATGAGAAGGGCATAAAATAGAAGTGGGCCGGAAAATGTGGGCCGGATCAGTATCAGATTGGACCGCGGTCCACGGTGGAAAGTGGAAACGTGCTTCATAGGTCATACATGCGTTCGTGGTGTGTGTGTGGGTGGTGGGGGTGGGGGGTCCTTTTATTTTTAGAAAAAAACTTGCACTTTCCGGTAAAAATATGTAGCATGTTTCAGTAAAAATAATTTGCACTTTTAAAAAAATCATTTGGATTGTACAATTCTAGGAATCACAAGAATTGGCCTACTCTAAATGTTGATTAAATGTTGATTTATAAAATTTAAGGGTATTATTATATTATTTGTTGAGAGAAAGTAGAATTGTAGTTACATTGATATTAATTAATAAATTTTGTAGGTTATTTGTAGGGGTGTACTATAAAATTTGAGTGGGTCTCATATGCAAGATTTCAAGATTACAAGATCACAAGACTCATAATAAGATTTTTAAGCCAAGAACTATCCAAAATAGAAACATGCAACTATTCCAAACAGAAGCATACAACTATGTTCTCATATTAACAATAGCATTTTTTGTGTAAATGAGTCGCACTTTTTACCATAACAAATTGTACGCTTCTAAAATACACTATGAGTGCACGGTGCACCCGGGTTCATACAAGACCTAACCATAAAATTTTGATCTCAAAAGTTCAAACTAGAAGGAGACTTAAAACTCAGACAAACAATATTTACCCTTCAAATGTAAAGCCATCTTTAATTAAATAATTCAACACTTTTTTATCATTTTGCAACCGTTAGTTAATATTGAAATAAATCGTTGGGGGAATTAAGCCAAAGAGTACCAAATTTATATAGAGTGATAAATGACTTCCTTAAAAGTAAACTACATTCACATTAGGTTTAGTTGCCTAAAGAAGAGGCAATTAAAATCTCCAAATCCCCCACCCTTGCCCTAATTACATTAGGTAGGTGGTTATTGGCACCTTTAATTCTTTGAGTGGTTCACCCTCCACTCCAAAGCCCTACACCCAATAACCTTCCATTCCAACCTTTTTAAAAATTACTTGCAGGTGCAAATGATACATCTAAAGTATAGATATACCCTTATTTTTGTCATTTTCCCCATTTTACCTTAAGCATCATTTTTCTCATAAAAAAATCATTTTACCTTTTCTTACACTCTCTTCTTTAATCCATATTTTTTTTTCTTTCATTTTTATGACAGATTCTTTCTTCAATATTCACCTTCATACATTTTTCAATATTTATGTGAAGATTTGCAAAATAGGCTCAATTTATACAACTTGAAAATTTCATATTAAAAACTGAAAAATTAAACAGAAACATTACACAAAAGTCCAATAAAAATTCATCTTACAAAAATTTCTTCATCATTTGGACATGCAACATATTCATAAAAACATGAACATGTCCATCAATTTGATGAACATGTTCATCTCTAACTCAATATTTGTGGCATGACTCGGTTGACTTGGATGGTGACTCAGTTGACTCAGCACTGCAACTCGAGACGAACTCAGAGAGTTGCAGATCTTGACTAGGACGCTCATCACCCAACATGCACATATGCATCTCCAACCTAAAAAAATCCAGATCTGATCTACCAAAATCAAAATCCTCCATAACCCAGAAAAAATTCAAATGGCAACTACCATCATCCATCTCCATGTTCAGAGTCAGGCAAAAAAACCAAATCAATTGGGCCAAAAGTCCGGCAACAAAACTCATAATTCGTTCAAAAAACAAACATATCTAAACGCAAAATAGCAAAACACCTAAACCAAACTCTCACAAAACAGCAGCGTAGGAAGGGTGGCCGCCGCGACCAGCAGCGGTGGCAGAGTGGGGACGATGATTTTTTTTATTTGAGGGTTTTAATGATTTTTTTTGTGCTTTAAATTGTGGGAAGGACATTGTCGGGTTTTAACATTAATTTTGTAGCTATTAGTAATTATAAAAGTAATGTGGATCTAAGAGTACTATTAAGTTGGGTTTTAGACCTCCTAGTCATTAATTCTAATTCTTTTTACTTTATTGTTGCTAATTTTCTATTTTCTTCACAATTCACTTCATTTGAAAAAAAGTAGATGTAGCAGTCTATACGAATCACCTCAATATCTAATCTAATACTTCCTCAGTCCTAATTTTGATTGTTCGTTTCCGTAACAGCCGTCCTAATTTTGTTTGGTCATTTCCTAAAAAGGAAATAAAACAATTTTCAATATTATTTAATACTATTATTTATCTCCACCAAACTCACTTTACACCATTTAATACTATTATTTTCCTCCACCAAACCCACTTTACCCACTTTACACCATTTAATATTATTATCTCCTATTTTTTCTTAATCTCTGTGTCTACAGTAATCGGATAATAAAAAATAGGATGGAAGGAGTACGGAAAAATTAAATAGGTAAAGGAACTAATTGTTGCACATACAATTTTTTCCATTCTAATTTCACGTTTGCAATCTAATGAAATCTTTATTGCAGTATATGCTACGATATTCATTGTAAACACATTATTTAATCACTTCTTTTCTAGGATTTATATATTTTTTACGTCTTTCTTGTGGATAAATTTAAGCTTATAACTCATTCAAACTAGAAATCTCAATCAAGGGATTCAACTAGCAGTTGTAAATTGGTCGTACATCGACAATGGCAACATGATCTGGTGGTCTAATTGGTGTGTGTTGCTTGGTTGAGAATAATGGAAGGAGGTATTGTGAATTATTCTCATTAATATTACTTGATAGTTTTGATATTTTGTAATGGGAATAAATGAAAATAATTAATTATCCTATTTTCGTTACTTAATTCTACTCTCATTCAACCCTCCTAAAATGATACACATTGTTGATGTTCTAACAAAATAATAACAATCCAATCAATAATTACACAATGACGATTGACCCCTCAATAATACACATTACCATTATAATTCTCAAGTCATATCAAACGGGCCCTAAAACTAGATCGACCCTGTGATTAGATCCAATGAATTCGGTCAAACCGATCGATTTGGACTTAAAAATATTGTCAAACATGATTTCATTTTTTTTATCAGAACGATCCCAGCATAAAATGATTGATGAAAAACTCAAATCAAGTCAAGATCTGAAATGATAGTGCGTTTGTTAGTTCATGTACAATGATTGATGTATAAATGGGTAGGCGTAGGTGTCCATGAGATGGTCTAAAACACCTTATAATCATATTTAGCTATAAAAACAATCTGATAATAACAAATTCGAAATACAAATCCGTTTTAGTCTAGTTGGTCAGGATACTCGGCTCTCACCCGAGAGACCCGGGTTCAAGTCCCGGCAACGGAATGCTTTTTTGGAAAAAAAAATAATAATAAATTTATGGCTCATTTGGGGGTAAAGGAAGAGTGTAATGAGAGTAACATTCCCGAGTTCAAAAAAATAATAATAAATTTATGGCTCATTTGGGGGTAAAGGAAGAGTGTAATGAGAGTAACATTCCCGAGTTATAACAAGAAAAAAACACAAATGATCCTGTAACTTTGCCCTGATCCACAAACGATTATGTATCAATTTTGATCATTTTGATTTCAATTTTAATCTTTTTCGCCGAAAAATTGACGGAAATATGATGTAGCTTACAAAATGATGCGGAAAAAAATATTAAAATGACGAGTTCAAAGAGTAGAAGAGAATAATATAGGTTTCGACTCTCGCCTCAACGTAAATCACTTGAAATTAACCACCATCGACATGATCAGAATAAAAGACAGTTCAAGTTGAAATTGATTGAGGGTTTTTCTTCCGTGATAAAAGACAGTTCAAATGAGAGTGGTGGCGACCATCGACATGATCAGAATAAAAAGATAGGTTAATTTTTTTTATCAAATTTTGAATTCTCCGGCAAAAAAGACTTAAATTAATAAAGTAAAAATTTACAGGATCATTTATGGGTTCGGAGGACACAACTAAAGGACCATTTATGGTTTTTTATCAGGTAAATCCTCAATTTAAACACTCGTACGCACCATAAATTCAACTCGTGACCGATATATACTTGAATATCAAATTCCAGCAATAAATTTCATTCTGAATTAATGTCTCATCTTTTAAATTTTTTTTTTTTTTTTTTACTGCGTTCCTTTCAAAATGCCCTATATCAGATTATTTTCTTAATCAGTCAACAATTTCCCTTGGTTAAAGTCGATATTGTTTTCTAACTGCCTTTTTCTTTTTCGTTTGGAATAAATAAGTTCCCTTATTTTAGTCGTCAAATGATTATGAGATTCTTACATAAAATATTTCAGTTTTTTTTCCATTCAAGAGTCACGAGAAAATGGATTGTAGGATAAGTTTAACAGGGCCCAAATAAAATTGAGGTCTAAATACAATCATGTTAAATGGAAACGAAGTTACAAGATCACGTTATTATGCCCCATTCGACTAATTTTTTAATATTCGACCACCGTGTAATTTAAATATATTTTTAAAAATTTGTTTGTTTGAAACATTTAATTTTTTTATACTGAAAAGTCCAATTTATTTTACACCATACAAATTGAAGTTTCAAGTAAACAAGTTGTGGTTTTAAAAAGTACACTTGATGCACGGGAAACCTACAACTTACTTATAATAATAAACTCCGAAATTTCACTCATGACTACAATTTCTTATAAGGTCTCTGAGTGGTATATAAGTTTTTTTTCTTAATCATCTTTATACAATTTTTTATTTTGTATCACAATAAAATATTTCGATTGTTTGGTCCATAATCATTTAATGCCTTTACACCTATAATAAAAAAAAATTTAATGCCTTTACACGATTCAATTTTTTTCCATCTGATTTGCATTAAGTTCTATATGGTGCAATTGTAATGAAAATCCTAACATATCTTTTTTTTTTATAACTCGGTATCCGGCCCAAGGATCGACTAATACGGGGGACCAGAACCCACTGTCCACTAGCGGGGACCCCACTTCAAGCCAGAGTTAATCTCTGTATGGACAAGTCTCCACCAGTAGGACAACTCTTGGGGTTAAATCCTAATATATCTTTACTAACATACCTTCAATCCGAGGACTATGAATATGAATTCCAGAAGTTAGGTATTTTATTCCCTCAAAAAATTAAATTAGATATTTTATTTAAAAAAGGAAAATGAAACCTACACTTGTAAAAGGGTAGGAAAAAAAGTACCCAATTAAAAAAAAAGCCCATAATAAAGAGAATTGAAAAGGCTGCCAGAATTAAGCATAAAAGGAATACAAAGAAGTTGGGCTGAAAAAACAAGCCCGGAAACAGTGGGTCAGATAAACCCAAAAGGAGTAATTGGGCCGGAAAATCAAGCTCAGTAAGATATAAACTTGAATTCTGCTGAAGTATTTTTTTTTTTTTAATTTATAGAGTTTTGTCTTTTTTTGCTGAAGTTTTTTCTACGAGGCACTCTTGCGTGACATCGTCTCACGATGAGATGACATGTAATTTGAACATTGACGTTTTAACATTTTGGGAGGAGTGAATGTTAATTGTACTAAGTTATATTCCGTTTCACGCATGAGACCGTCTCATACGAGTTTTTTTTTTTTTTTTAAGTGTTTTATCTTTTTTTTTTCTAAACCCAGACCCTGGTTATCATTTAATGAACTTCTTCTGAAATTACAAAAATTTAGATGCACTTGGGTACATGGTGTACTCCATCAAATTTTACTTAATTTTGATCATGCATACAAAAAAATATAATTGGTATAAAGAATGGTATTACTTCATACTCCCCCATTTTTATTTAGATGTAATTTCACATAAAAATATATCCGTAATTTGTCTTAAGAAACTTAGAATGACATTTATTAAAAAAATAGAGGGATTGTATAAGAAGAATATCAAATTTATATACTAAACGAGTAATACCATTTTTCAATATATAAATCAATATTTTTTCTACCTGCCTTTTGAAATTGAAAACTAACTAGTAAATCACCCGTGCGATGCACGGATGAAGAGTTGAAGATTTTTTTTAATGTATACTACTTTACTATTTATAAATTGTTACTAGGGGTGGAGGAAATACCAAAAATACCGGTATATCGCACTTATCGTACCGAAAAATATCGATTTTATCAAAATTTTCGGTATGGTACCGTACCGAAAATTTCGGTAGGATAACGATATGAAAATATAGAAAATTTTGGTAAACCAAAATACCGAAATATTTTCGGTATACCGGAAAAATATACCGTTATATCGAAAATATTTCCGGTATACCAAAAATATTTCGGTATACCGGTATATACTGAAATATTGGTACGGTATTGGTATGTAATATTAACATACCAAAAATTTCGGTATGCCGAAATTTCGGTATAGCGAATTTTCGGTACGACAACGGTATGACATTTTTCGGTATCGAATTTCGGTACGGTAACGGTATGACGAGAAAATTTTGGTATGCCGTACCGTCCACCCCTAATTGTTACTAACAAATATTTATTAACAAAAAGTATGTTGTGCATAGTTCAATTTTTTTCTTTTATTGTAGAAATAAATTTAACTTTTGTTAATATTGTCGTGTTGTAAATAAAATATTGAGTACACCAATATTGAATAAAACTCAATTTAGAACAAATATGTGTACAAAATAATACGCAAATTAAATAGATAGACTAAAATTATAGATTTTGAAATATTTCTTTGTACACAACATTTTTCGTTGTTCTATTCATCTCACCATCTTGGTCACAAATTAAGATCTTTAGTCCTTTCCGATTGGTCACTCGTGAAACAACAACATATAATTGACCGTGACTAAAAACAGGTCTCTTCAACAATAGGCCAACATGTGAAAGTGATTGTCCTTGGCTTTTGTTTATTATCATGGCATACGACATGATCACTGGAAATTGTCTTCTTTGAAACTTGAATGGTAATCCCCGATCGGATGAAATTAATGACATTCTTGGGATCAATATTTTATGACCTTCGTTGCTTCCACACAGAATCTTAGCTTCCAGTACATGTGATCCAAGTTTTGTAATAACCAATCGAGTACCATTATACAAGCCAAGTGAATTATCGATTTCTCAATAACATCACAGGAGTCCCAACCTTCAACTTCAACTCGTGATTCGGAACACCCGAACATCTTATTCTGTTTAGAAACTCCGGCTTGTGGACATCAGCCAAATTCGTAAGTATTAAAATAGGACAAGATAAATTAAACTAAAAGAAAATAAAACACGAATCTCACACTATGATTAATCACTCAAAAGTCATTAAATAGTCATAACTCACACTACACACATATACATGGGAGCGGATCCTCTCGTGTAGTTCTTCCCTCAATTTCCTCCATTTAATCTCATCTCCACCATAAATGTAGGGACATGATCTTGACACGTTTTTTAATTTTATTCTACTAATAGAAACCTAATAAAATAATTCGGAACTGGATCATACCCGATTTAGAAATAAACCAAAGGCAAAATTTATAGAACGAAATATGTTGTGATGTTCATAACAAACAAAACCTGGAAATAACATTCTTAATTTGAAATTCAGATTTCCTAAGTAAACAAAACCGTATAAATCCAGAAACACTAATAAAGATAAGTCTCACACACTTGTGCAGCTCCCAGAAATGCAGAATAATGTGACCAATTTACATAATCAAAGTAAATTGCATAAAACATATGTGAATTAAATTAAAGCAGTCATATTCTAAATAAATAATCATGTTTAAATAAAGAGTGAGAGGTATGCCTGGCCACGTGTGTCAAGAAAATTTTATGACTATTTATGCTCTCATCTCCACTGCCATTCCATTAAAATTTCAACATAAATAGTTTTTATCTACTTTCTTTAAAAATTTCGGACACTTTGTTTCTCAATAATGCCCAAATGAGTTCTTCCCCTCAAACTCATATTCAATTTGTTTTGGTTTCTATCAGGAAAAAGAACTTGACAAACACTCATCCATGGGAATCCGAATGTGGACAAAAGAATGTGGATTTTTGATTATAAAGAAGGATCCAAATTAAATGAAATTGAGGAGATTTACCAAACCTCAAATGGAGACTAAAGATTTAAGGATTCCAACATGTTTTTAGCGCAAAGAAGTTCTGGATGCTGCCATCATCGACGCCGGTTGTAGGTATTTCCTTTGTTTCAATTTCTCTTCCCCACCTAATTCATTTTCGTGTTTTGAAAATCTGAGCTATATTAAGGATTTTCTGGGCTTTTTGCAAAAAAAATTGAAAATGTAATCTAAAAATATTAGTGTTTCGAATATTTGATTTGTAATGGAGAAAGTGGAGAATATCATCCACTCTTGTTTCGAATATGTGATTTTGATAGTAAATAGTGGAGAAGTGAAGAAAGTGGGGAGAAGTAGTTACTTTGGAGTTATGTTCTGCAACAGGTTTGATAGTAGTGGAGAAAGTGGAAAGAGGGAGTGGGGAGACTGGACTGCTTGACTGATTTTAACTGGATCTTCTTTTTAATAAAGATGTACTTAATTAATGAACATGTACAGTTAGAAAATGGAGAGAGAGTGGGGTGAACAACAAAGTGAGAGTGTGATAATAAGTTGTGAAAAATGGAGAGAGAGCTGGGAGAACAACAAAGTGGGCGGGAATAGGTTTTTCATAAACTTTACTATTTTTATATAAGTATAGATATTTGCACTTTTTTTTTCTTAGCAAGCTCATCAAAATTGAGTGGAATATACACTAGGTGCAGTTGCATACAAGTCTTATGCTATGAAATAATTCTACGATGGTTAGATTTTATAAGCATTCAGGTGCATCGCGCACTTACAATGCATTATAGAATCATGCGACTTGTTATATTGAAAAATACAACTTATTTATACTGAATCATGCAACTACTAATATTGAAAAATAGTTGCACGGCTCAGTGTAAATAAATTACAATTTTCAACATGATAAATCGCACAATTCCAAAATGCATTATGAATGCACGGTGCACCTGAGTGTATATGAGATTCACTCTTCTACTATTCATAAAACATGATCAATAATAAATGATCAAGTATTTCACTCACAAACTTGTGTTGGCATTCTAAGATAATGAAATCATAACACTCAGAATCCATCTCCGATCACTTTAGTAGCGGTACACAACACACAACTCATATATTATACATCATTTACACATTTCAAAGTGACCATTCTACCCCAAGGAAATGCACTCGAGCAACCCTACCTATTCTTTGTCCTATTCACTCGAGCTCGAGCTCGAGCCTTCTTCTTTCTTACCTACTGCGGATTCCTCCACCTCCTTGTACGCCTTCCCCACTTCAACTGGAAGTAGAGGGACATAATTGGAAATACTATACCCTTTCGCCCTTGATCCTTTTACCAAGTTATTGAACTTCACAGACCAATAAGTGGCAATAGAAACAGCAGTATCTGATGCTCCATGTAAAGAAGGGTGCTGGTTTACCTTGTACCATCCAACAGCCAATTGACTCACTGCAAAATGTTTGGAAATCGAACCAGCTCGGGAAATTGCTGCCAGCGGGCCACCAACCTTGACTTCCTCCGCCAATTCTTGGACCGTTTGGGATGCCTTCTGGACGACTGAGTTGGCCTTGGACACGACTTTCTTGGCCGTTGGTGGAGCACACTTGTTGAACTTGTCGGCCACTTGATCGACCTAGAGTAACAACCATGGTATGAATAGAATGATAAGCCACTTAGATGCACAACTAATACTTTTAAATGAAAACAATTAATACGTTCAGCTGAAAAACTATAGTAAAACAACTAATACATTTTAGTAAAACAAACTAATGCCTTTTCGCAAAACACCTAATACCATTTAAAAATGCAACTGAGTTGCACATTGCAATCAGTGCTTAGAAGAATTTGCCCCCAAAAAAAAAAAAAAAAAACTAAATTATTCAATACTCTACTGCAATTTGATCAATAGAAATAGTTGTACAAGTGTTTTGATAAATTTCAAGCTACCTAAGGCAAGCACAGGAAACTAAAAGAGAAATGAGGCTTCCAACCTATAAGACTAGGATAAATATTTCAACAATAAATTAAATGTTTTGCAAGAAAATCTACTTTTTACAGAGTACCAGCAAAGCATACAAGAACAGGGTTTATTAGCCCCAGCAAACAAGGATTATTATAAATAAGAAAATTAAAACAAACCCCAATATCTTGATCAATCAATAATAAATTAACAAAAAATTGTTCATACTATGAAATTGATACTATTACACTTATAAAAGTGATGGTATTAGTGCAAAAATATTAGTTTATAAGTGTAATAGTATAAATTTCATACTATGAACAAGTTTCACCGGATTTCTATTCACAAATTAATGAATATAATACATAAATAATTGATCACTACAACACGCAAATTAACCTCGCAACAAGGGAAAATCAGTGTATTCCAAAATATAATATTTAATTAAACAGGAGGGAAAAAGGAAACCTTATGGTCAAGAAAAACAAGGAGATGGCTCGGAACGTCCTCAATAATACGGTAAACGGGGCCCACAACCGTTGTGATGGCGTTTTCCACTTTATCGACGGTGGATTTAAGAGAACCGGAGTGTTGTTTGGCGTGATCGTAGATATTCGACACCAAAACGACGGCGTTTATCGTCAGAATCCTCACAAACCCTAGGTGCTTCAATCGTACATCACTCCCCTCTACCTCAACCTAATAATATATAACTAATCAGAAAAATCCAATCAAAGATAAATTATTAATTAAGGTAACAATTAATCGAATTACCTGAGATGAAGCCATGCCTTTTAGTGCTCAAGAGAATTCCTTGGCTTTGTACTTTGAGTTTTTCTTCAGATTTAGTATTTTTGATCTTTCAGTTCGTGTTTAGCAGTTATGTTATAGGAAAGGGGACGGTGGGGGAAAAGAGGTAATTTAGAATTTGTGAAGAGTTGACGGTGGATATGAAGCCACGTGTCGCGTGACTACGTTTGGATTGATCCCCCAATTAAGGTATCGGGGATTGGTGGAATTAATAAATGCAACCATATGAAGATTACAGGTTCCAACTTTCAACCTTTTTCTCATGGGATGGTCCATGTACTCCCACGTCAACTATATAATTAATACATTTTAAAATTGTATAATTTATTATATTAAAAAAATATAATTTTTTTTATGTGAAATTATATAATTATTTTTTTATATTAATAATTACACGATTAAATATAAATAAATTATATTTTTTAATATAATAAATTATATAATTTTAAAATACACGAAATAACCTCCTTTTATAAATGACACGTCGACTAATCAGTGGTTTAATACTCCTGACCTCATTTGAATGGGAGACTCAGGTTCGATTTCATCTGGGAACAAATTTGGAGTTATGGGAGTTATAAGATGAATTGATAATTTCGTGGAGTATTTAGGTGCTTGATGTATTAACTACTAACAATTAATATTTAACTTTGCCCGATAAAAAAAAAATTAATAATCCACACGCCGGCTTCTTTGATACAATGGGCCAATGGCACACAATTAAAGTAGTATTTTTCTAGTATGGTTTCCACAAAATTACACGGGTATATGAAGACAAAAACAAATACCCGTGTGACATCATTACAGGAGTTCAATTTAATCAATTCTGTATTATTATTTATTTTTATTTTTTTTGAAAACGAGGTTTGTGTTACTTATGAATGCAAAACATATGTTATCGTAAGTATAAGCATGTGATATTGTAAAGACACATACTTGTCTTTTAATTTTAGTACATATATTTATCTTTAGAGTGGATCTCATACAAGACTCGAGTGAAGATGATTATCTTTCATAATGTATTTTTAAGCGTCTTGTTTTATAAAATAAACGCAAGAACTATTTCAAACAAAAGCATACAACTATATTTACATATTAACAATTGTATTTTTCTTTATAAATAAGTCGCACTTTTCAACATAACAAATCAGACGCTTTTTAAAATCTTTGAATGAAGTCTTTTAACACTTCGAAACAAGATACAAAGATCTAACCTTATCTTAATAATAACACATGTAAGATATTAAAAATTACGTTACTATACACATACAAATGTTTTACTATAAAGAGAAAATTGTGTTACTAACTTACTATATGAACAAAACAAAACTCTTAATATTTCATCTGCTCCCTTTTTTTTTTAATATGTTTTTCCTTTTTGCATGTGACCGTCTTAAATAAAGGTCAAACATCATACATTTTTTTGTTGAAAATTATTCCTTTGATGTCTTAAATAAAGGTCAAACATCACACAAGTTTTAACATGTTATTTTGTTGAGAAAAAAAACACAGATTTACATGAATTGATGTATCTTTCCAATTTAATTCGCAACGTGTTATTTGTTGAAAAAGATGAAGCTTACACATGAACTGTTATCTCTTAATTTCCAATTTAATTGCATGTGGATTGTACCTCTTTCAATCTTTAAACATTACTAATGCTTTATAAAATACGTCTTTTTGAATTTCTAATCATAACGTCATATTCTTCTTTTGTGTTTTTTCATATATGCTATACAAATATTTCACAGTTAATTTATCGATCTCATTTTGTTGCACCATCGTAACCCAAGAAAACGGTTTCTTCTATGCTGTGCACTGCCCAGTACCCTTAATTGTCTTGACACGTGTTATACTAACTAGCCCACCATCTATTTTTCCACATTTTAATATCAGGGGCACTTTTAGTATTATAACGTATGATGCATGATTCTTCTTAAAATATTAAAATACAATATCGGATTCGCATCCGCACCTTAAAAGGGGTGTGATTCTCGAATTCGCGCATCCGAATGTCATTTGGCGAATTGATAAATTATAAAATAAAATAAATTAATGGACACACGAATCCGATACGCGAATCCACGCTAAATGATTAAATATGATCATGTTATTAAGCATTAGATGTGTTATTTAATTGAACTTTATTATGTAATGCAACTTAAATTGACAATATGACACTCGTTTTAGATTGAATTCATCATTATGACTTATATATTGGGCTGATGGTATTTGAATTGTTGTTTTGTTACTTAATTAGATTAAATTATTAAATATTGTCAAGTTTTGAGGGACATAAAAATTTGGATTTCATACATTTTGTTTTACGAATTTTAGATTTATATGTATTTTTAAGTGTTATATATAATAAATTATAAATAAATAGACGTATATTTGCCAAATCGCGCCCTAAATTTTTTAAAAATACATATCCCCGCATCCGTATCGTATCGTCCCCGCACTTGTTTCCCCACATCCGTGCAACATAGATTATAACCCACTCATATTAGATCAAAAAATGATTTTGACATAGTAAATATTCATTCTAACTGTGAAACTTCTACTTCATAACATTGAAAAAAATGCATGGTTTCAAAAAATATATATATATATATATATATATATATATATATATATATATATATATATATTAAACGAGCCTTTATTTTTTTGCAAAAAAAATATTTTCTTAAAAAAATTAAATTATTTTATTTGCAATGATAAATATATATATATATATGAGTGGATTATAATACTAAATAGTTTAATGCCCGCCAGATACGCTGTTTCTTTTTAATAAAAAATATAATATTCATAACATATAATATATGGGAAAAACCTATAAAATATAAAAAAGGGGTGAAAGAGTGTTTCCAATTTTATTTTATTTTTTCCTTTTTAGCTCATGTGTCAGGTTTCTTTATAATTAGATGCATATGACAATATAAAAAAGAACAACACAAAGAATATATAGTGGTTTGGACAACCGGTCCCTACATCCACTCTCCTCTAGGGAAATTCCTTATCAACTTCGAGCTTTTTCGAAAGTTTACTTATCAACTTATATTTGAGCTTTTGATACTCCACGTGGTTTACTTAAATGAGCTTTTGACATAGTAAATATTCTAATTCAAACTCTTAGATGTTTAACTTCGGGACTTATCATAACATTGCCTAACAAAAAAACTGGGTTTGGGTTTGGTGTTGTCTCCAACTATGGAGATTTTCCTTAAAAATCAATATGGAAAAATATATACATATATAGAATATTTATATATTTATATATATATATTAAACTATAACGCTCTTTGGCTTTTTATTTTTTTTGCGATAATGAAAAAACTTGTATTTATAGTGTGGATTTGAATTTTCTTGGAAAAAATTCAAAAATTATCTTATTTTTGATAAATATATATATATATATATATATAATATATATATATATATATTTAGTAATTAGTATAGTTTAGTGGTTCTCGAGCCTTGGGTTAATATCTAAAGTTCTTCAAGATCTCAGTTTCTTCGAGTCTTTAAACTAACCTGTTCTATAGCCGACTATATATATGCAGATAATATTCGAACACTCTAAAAAAATCTCGATTCATCTATATTTATCCCGAACATCATACTTAGGGGTTTGGGATCTAATCAAAATCCTTTTTATTAAATTCATTTCCCAACATATTTAATAATAAAAAACATAATTATGTGCATAAGTGCACTAAATATGAATTAATAATTGTTTAGTGTGTATATTAGTATAGACTTGCTTAAACAGTTATTGAAATAAAATTATTATATCAAATTCTACCTATTCTGCAATTTATTCATGGATCTCTAATTTAAATTTGAGAGAAAATTTTGCTTGAAAAATTAGTTTGGTAGTTTAAGTATAATAAAAAAATAGTTTGTATAGTTTAGTGTAACAAAAAATAGTTAGGTGGTTTAGGTACAATTTCAGTGATAGTTTAGTGGGTTTAGTGCAATTAGAAATAAATATGAAGTAAGAGGTGCAAGGTTCAAACCTTAGATATTGCAAAAAAAAAAAAATTAAACTATACATTAAAATGTCACATATTAATTACAAATCAATTGATAAAATGGCACATATCATCAAAATGAACTCTCTATTTGTAATATAAGGGATTTTTTTAATTAAACTACACATTAAAATGTCACATATTAATTACAAACCAATTGAAAAATGACACATCAATTTAATAAAATGTGATAACTCAATCAAATTAACATCAAGATGACACATCATCCAAATTAACTATAATAGGACACGACATCAAAATGAAGTCTCTATTACTAATATAAATGATGTGCCCTGATATTAAAATGTGGAAAAATAGATGGTTGACCAGTATTACACGTGTCAAGACAATTAACGGTAATGGGCAGTGCACTGTTGCCCACTATAGATAAAACCCAAGAAAACCGTAGCTGTCTTTTAATTTTGATACATTAAGTACTTTGTAATGAGATAAAAATATAAATTGGTACACATTTGAATATAGATTAATATATAATGATAAAAGAAATATGATTTAATAATCATCTGCACAATTAACCTAAAATAGAAACACCACATATAATTGATTTTATTTTTTTAAACCAACTTTTGCGCACTTTATTTTACCAAATCTTTTATACTCACCAAGTTTTTTTTTTTTTTTGACAGGTTTATACTCACCAAGTTAAATAAAGCATTTCCACCAATTTTGTTGTCAAATGATCCTATTCCCTTTTTATGAGAACTATTTTATATCCATATACCCACCCTTCTCTCTCACTAATTACCACAGAATATATATATGATGAATCTTAAAAGTAAAACTGAATTCTCCACCAAACGAGTTCCCCACATTTGCAATTTGTTTGTAACGAATCAACTCTCTATCTTTCACTCCTCCTCTTTACAAACTCCACTCGTTACAAAACTGAAGATATAGTTGATTATTATTATTATTAATATATATGGGAGTAGGATTCATTTAAAATATATCCGGCCTAAATTTAAGATAGTGAACTAAATTATATTTTACAACTCTGATAAACAACAAAATTGAAAAACTTTTAAGTAAGTTTTACTAAAAATAGAAATTAACACATTACTAACAATGATTTCATCATTCGTCCTGTTTCCTTGAAGTATGTTAGTTTTTCCTCCAGGAGAATTTAACTTTTTATATCTATCTAAAATTGTTAAATTTGCCCTCATGTTAATATACTCCTATAAAAATAATAAAAGAAACACACACAATAAAGGATTTGAAACTGTCTTAGTATAATTAATCTCTCATTTAGAAAATATAAGCAAAATCACAATGGGGAAAGTGCAGTTTGCATTTACATCTATAGTGCTTGCTTCCCAGTATAAAGTATATAACAAAATGGCTAAAGAAAAAAGAATCAGTGAGAAAAAAGATAGACCACAGAAAAAATTGTGATTAATGATATTGACAAAAATTAACAACTGTTGCAACGTACATATTAGAGTTCCATTATTGGCTTATAGCAATCAGCATAGTACCTTAGTTGTATAACCGATATATATGCATCAATACCCATCTTGTCATTCTAATCCAATTATTTATAATTTGCAGATAATGGAGATTCCCAGCAGATAAAGTTCATATTTATACTAAATAATGCTTAAAATATAAAAGGGAAGGAGGAGACTATCCAGTTCAGTAGCACTATCTTCAGAGAGGAACAGATTTCTGGCGCTTCGAGTATTGCTGGATCGGCTCTTTCACCTGTAAATCAGATGAATATTAATTGCTTATATGTATATAAAGTTAAGGAGCATACATATATATATACCGTGCTAGTTTTCCTCAAGTGTTTGTCCTGAGTCGGGATGCTTTCCATGACGACGTCGCCTTGGTTGTCATTTAAATTACCTCTTCCCTTGTCAATAAAACTCTCCCTAGAAGCTGCAGGCTGTACATTTAGTTGCAATTTAATCAGTAGTTAAATACAAGTGACAAATATTGGGATTGCATCATATTATTATACATGTATATATGTACCTCAGCTCTGCTAGTTGGAGTATTCCCACCACGTTCCGTTTTCTTGCCAACACCATGTTCAGTTCTAATGGAGCCATTAACGCATGCATCTGATCTACCTCTTGTCCGTGTGATATCCGACCCGATGGAGTGGAGCCCACCGCAAGTCGACAAGTCCTTGTAATTGTTACCTAGTTTCCAAACCTCACATTTCTTACATTATATACTGTGATGATATAATATATAGCAAGGAGTTTAATGCTGAGTACCAGCAGCATCAGGTTCTGGAAGATTCGACTTGTTTACTGATTCATTCTTATCCAGATCCTAATAACAATGTGACAAAAATTCAGTCTCCAAACTGAAAATCCAATGATTTAATTTAACAGTTATGCAATGAATAAAGAAAATTAATTGTACCGTACCATAGCATCTGAGGTGAAATGCTTCTTGACTTGAAGGAGCTTTTTCTTGGCGAGATCAGAGTGGATCACTCGTTTCCCTGAAACAATAGGCGACATGAATGTGTGTGAATAACATGAGAAGCTTTGATTTGGTGAAAAATTAATTACTGAATGTTTTTACCGAGTCTTCGGTTGTTACTACCCGCCTCCACGAAGCCTTCCTGGGCCATTTTGTCGATAAGTTTGCGAACCGTAGCCGGACTGGGTTTACCATCCAGCTTGTTCTGAAGTTTCCCAACTGTTATGTACTTCATTGGAAGTGTGTGATACAAAGCCTGTGACCAAAATCCAGAGTCATTAATATCTAATTGCAAGATTTGTTAAAGGTAGAAATTAATAACTTATTTAAATAAACACTTGCCTGCATGTACATGTGATCTACACTAGTATTTCCAGATCTTCCATCGCCTACAATCATTTGTCCTTCGACTTCTTCTTTCACAGCATCAAACTCGTAGTCAAATTTCTACAGATCAGGAGCAGTTCACAAGGAGAAAAAACTTAAATACATTTATGATTTTAAATAAAACATTAGGGGGAGGGGGTGTAAAGAAGAGGAGGAGATCAAACCTTTTTCTTATTAATGACATAACTCTCTCCTGAAGACTTAGATATGAACCTTTCTTTCTCTAGCTTGCCCATAATTTCTAGACCACAAGAACTTTTAGCATCAGATAACAGAATCTAGTTACCTAACTATGACGTTGTTACTATTAGCAAGAGAGTAAGATCCTTCAGATGTACCTTCAATCAGGACCTGCACAAATTGGATCACTTAGTTCAGAGGCAAATATTACCCAAACTTGGATGCCGTATTTCAAATATATTGTTTCCAAAAAATCATTTAAAATATCCTTACCACTGAGATGTCAGGGAAATTTGAGAGGATATCAGTGAGTTCAACTGTGTCAAGGTGATACGAGTTGATCCAATCCTTTACTCGTCCTAGCCGCTGTTCATCTTCTACTAAGTCCTGGGTATTATCTGGCATTAAATAGATGGATTAGGATTTCTTCTAAACTTAATAAATATAAAAGTGCAGCTGGTGTTCTAATGCGGTTAATGAACCTTCATCATTTGCTCCATTTTCTTCAACTTGCTGTTTCTCTGTCACAAGAAATCCCAGAAGTTTGATTATACAGCGAGAAAAAACGAAAAGCTACAACGATTTTGTCTTATACGAATTTACCTCTGGGTGCTACAATGTATTGATCATCATCTGAATTGCACATCTGGAGAAAGATGTAGCAGAACAAGTTTTGGATATGTCAAAACTATAGGGTCATACAACATATACAGTTCTCCGAAAAAGAAAAACAATAATAACTCAATTAAGCCATTACCTCACTGTCAGATTCACTATCATCATTTTTCTGGTGCGAATCAGCTCCCAGGCTGACCTCATCATCTTGATTGTCATTGTTTTCATCTTCACAAGGATCAAGTACGCTTTTGACCTGTTTAGTTTTATAGCAGAGAAAGAAGAATTATAAAGGCCTGGAAGATGATGTTAAGAATATCTTTATCTTATAATCACATACCTTCAGAGCTAGTATCAAATGCTTGCTATTGACCTTGCCAACTTCCATCTTCAAGGGATTTCTAGTCCATGGGTTGTGTGCTTCATCTTCAGTGCAGCCTCTGAAAAAGGGGGGCTCATAATCCATTGGCTGCAATCAAGGAGGTGAAAAATCTAAATGAGGTATTAATTTTACTTATTGCATATTTCTATGATGGATTCATAAAATCAGGCATTACCAAGTGGAAACTAGAAACCATATAACAAACCCTACTGAAGTAAAAGCCTACCGTGACATCATCGTAATACAGGAGCTTCATCAGTACAGTGCGCTGAAACAATGAAGAGAACACTTAATAAGCTTTATAAAATGAACAGTATAAATAGTACTCCCTCCGTCCCATTTGATTTTGCACCCTTTGACTTTCACACATATTAAGAAAAATTGATTTTTGTGTATTTTGTTGACTTTTCAAAAGGGATGGAGGGTGGAGATTGTAAGATTCTTTTCCATATTTGGGGTGTGCAAAATGGATTGGGATTGACCGAAATGGAAAGTGTGCAAAATGAATTGGGACGGAGAGAGTAACATAAACTAGATAAATCAATTTAGGTAACACATTGTCAAGAGATGACACCTCTTCTGGCATCTTCTCCAGAGTTCTCATCAGTTGAATTAGAGTGCGAACCATTTTGCATGCCGAACTCCTGTTAATGATCATTTTCATATTGACTATGAGTAAACACTAAACCAGCATATGAATACATAAAAAAAGTTATACCAATTCAACTACCTCATCTGGCTGGGAGTTATTTCTGTTGAGGAGTTATACTTGAATGTCCCTCCCTTCTTTGTCCCACTACGATTAATGTTCATCGAAACCTCTTGACTATCAGAATCTGAGTAACTGAATGAAACTGCAGAAAAGTACACTTCATTATTTATCTAATCACTGCAAGAATTGGAAATATGGAACCGGAAAAATTGAAGTATATAGTTTTCGAAACATTACATCATTAGTGTATGCTCAATCCAATTATATACCGCAAGAATAGGAAAATGTGGAACTGGAAATGTAGAAGTATATAGCTTAAGCATCATTTGTTGTCGAAACATTATTACTTTTTTTTTAAGATATTAATTGCTACTTGTAAACAACTCCCTGTTGATAAGTATGTACAGAACATTAAGCACAATATTTAGTTATGAATTTCCAACAATACCACAATTCGAAATTGTTATGCATATCTGTAATATTTCTGGAAACAGTAGCTTTCTGAAAGACTTACAGGAATATTCCTCAATCATTGGACCATCCACAGCCTCACAGACACAGAACAAGAGTGTTTTCAGATATTTTTTCTGTAAAGCATCATAAACACCTGTAGAAAAAGGGGAAACCGGAACTCATGAGCTACTGAGCAAGTAGAAGGGAAGAGAGATAAGCTTTTAATATTAGGATCATTACACTGATATACCTTTCTCCATCCAATCAATGAGTCGACGTGATTCAGCATCCATAGGCATAAGCTTTTTAATTTTCATGTCTGTTACAACGTGAATGTTAATTATTTCAATTCAACAACCGTTACTTCAGTAGAAAACTAGAAATATAAGTCGGCTATTTACCCAAAGCCGGAACAGATTTGTCATTGAAATACTTCTCAGGGAAAAGGCCTCTGATGTAACTGATGTTGAATATAGCAATTCGCAACAGATTTCTCGTCTGATCAAATTAAAAGCAATTCTCAGGATGCTTGTTAAGCATGTCGTACAGAAACACACACAGGAGTACTGAAATGATGCTTAAATTATCGCAAATAGTTCAAATCAGGACTAGGACTGGTATAGACAACACCAACACGCAAAGTTGCAGTACAAGGTTCAATCAAAATGCATATTAAGAAACTGCATACCAAATATAACCGCACTTAATGTGAAACCATAAAATAACATTAAAAAAAAAAATCTGAAGGTATTTCATATAATGTACAACGGCAATTCGTAGAGAGAAAAGGAGCATAAACAAAATAGAACAAATGAATTCTACGCCAAATCAAACATAGCATGTCACACAATAACCATATCAAATTAACAAACAGACTAATCTAAATTTAACACCGGCTGTTCCAAATGAAAAACAAAGAATCGAACAGGAAATTAAATAGGAAATTAAGCAAGTGATTTACGAGTAGAAGTGAATCCTGCTCAGTGATCTCCGATTCCTTGACCTTCTGCGCGACCACCTGAAATTGAAGAATAACAGCAAAATTATCAGCAACGCAATCGATCTAAATCTAGATCGTCAAATTGAAACCAATTATTCTAAGATGATCCTATCAATCTATGAGATATCTCTCTCATAGCAACCATAGCTGAAACAGATGAATTAAACTGAAATGATTCTATCACTATATGAAATATCTCTCTCTCTCTCTCTGAGCTCACCATTGCAACGGAAAGTAGAGAGATGAGAATCTGAATATGAGCTGAGAAAGTTTGTTACTGAAATTTTGAATTCTTAAGCTGGAATGCAGAATGAATGAAGTGGCGGGAGGTGAGAGGCGTGGGCGGTATATAATATATATATATTATCTTCGAGCTGTTTTAACCGTGGTGAGATTCGACTAACCATGGTAAAAGATCCCTTAACTGTGGTTAACCGAGCACGCGGAACGTATTCACTGTTGGTTCATTCCGTAATTTGGTATAAACCAGAGGGCATTTTACCTTCTGCCCTTGTTTTGAACGTAGATCTGCGTGAGATGTCTTTAATTTTCGCGTCAAAAATGATATCGGCTGCACATCTACTAAAACTGATGCAGCAACTTAATATTTTTTCAATACATAAATATTACAAAAAGTTATGTGAAATCATAAAAATTATTTTTATGCTTTGAAATTAAAATTTTGTTTTTTGGATTCTTAGCCTCTTGAAAACGGAACTCCTTTTTATATTTTTCTAATCCACTTATTTATACTTTAGTTCGAACACTAGTAGATTAAATGTTAAAGCATGAATTCTTCTTCAAGTATTCATTTGATTTTATATTTCGTATTAGTATTTTTTGTTAAACCGGAATCGACCGTGTCTGATCGCTTCAAACGATTGAGCCGGTATAATGTCATAATTACAAGGTATATAATTAAATATATATATATATTATAGATAATTATTAATATTTTTAAATAATAGCACATAAAATTGGAAGATGTCAAATAATAGCCCATAATAAATATAAAAATTTGTAAAATAACCCTCAATTTTATTTTATTTTCAAATAATGTTAAATTGACGAGCTGTCTGGTTCAACTTGACAACACTTTATGCCTTATTTCCCGCTTTTCAGTGCTTTGTGGGCAGTTCGAAAGCCAAGTGGTCAAGTGTTTTGAATCGGTTGTTATGCTTGTTGATAGCGATCGGACTAGTCCGACAGACCGATCCAACCCTCTTTTTAAAACATAACTGGATTTGAGATTCAATTTGAAATTTAAAATTTCAAATATCATTTTATTTCATGAATTTAAAACGAAATTCAAATTCAATTTGGCATTGTGCCTACTCTAATGATACCAATTGGTGTAGCGAAAGTTTAAGAACATGAAATTAATGATAAAAGAGACCATGAACCTTGACATTTTACGTGTACAAGGTATCCCTCAAAATTTAATTTTGAGGGAGTGATTCTAAAGTACTAAGAGCGTCCACAATGATGTTTTTAATGAGTTGTCCATTGACTAGATGGATGGAGTTTGCAATTTAAAACATTGTGACATTTTATTGAACATGAGAGATAAGCAAATTCATTCAATGCATTGAACAGGAGAGAGAAATTGTTGTGACAACTTTTGTTATTTTTTCTTTCTTTTTAATTCTAAATATCATTATTAATAATTTTTTATAGCGTACAAGGGCCCACAAGAGTGTATATGGATGGATGAACCATTGTGAAAGTGAATTTAAAATGTTAGATGTTTGTTGTAAAAAAAAAAAAAAAAAATTAGATGTTTAATGAAAGATGATGTGGAGGAAAGAGGGTGGATGGATGGATGAAAATTCATATACGAATGCTCTAAGTGGGAAGTCTTATTACGTACGCTAAGGTACAACTTTCCTTTTTTTTTTATTACTCTCACGTACAATTTGTGAAGCAAAAAGATAAGGGTGCTGCTAAATGGTAGGAATCACCCCGGGGTGATAAGGGTAAAATGATTTAACTACTCTTAATGAAATAAGTGATAATTTCAATTTGGATGAATCATCTACATCCTAAACATTAAATAATGAACCATAAATCATGACATATTCGGGCCGGATGAACCATGAACCACTCGAGCCGGGTATAAAATATTTCATTAAGGGTACTAAGGTAAATTTACACATCTAAACAGTGTTCCCCCGGGATGAATCACCCCGAAAAGATAGGTGTAATTGCTATCTAGTACAAAAAAATAAGCCCACTAGCTACCAGATACATTTATCCTAAAAAATAGCTACCCACTATAAAAATAATTACCCTTCTACCCTTAAAATATCTCACGTCATATTCAGTAAAAGAAAAAAATATGCAGCTCATACCCTCTCTCTCTCTCTCTCTCTCTCTCTTATCCCATCTTCTCTCTCTATCTCTCTCTCCCCCAACTTCTCTCCCCCATCTCAAATTCAAAGTCGTCGGTTGTAGTGGTGGTTGGTGATGATGGTGAGTCGCGGCGGGGGAGTTTTGTGGAGGTGCGGCGGCGGTGGATTTGGTATTGCAGGGCGAATCTAGGGTTTGGGGGATGGAGGCGGAGGTGTTTTACCAGCTGAAAAAAGAGCCACGACAGATTCATGGCCGCCGTCGAGCGTGAGAGGCGGATTTTTTCTGGTTGAAGCGGTGGGGCGACAGATCGATTTGGTTTTGAAGCGGTGGCAGGCGCGATCTGTTTGGGCAGCGACGGCGCGTGATGAGGATGGGTGGGGGGCGGTGGCAAGATCGCGTTACACAATGAATAGTTAACTAATACCGGGTAAATCCAAATCGGATTTTTTTGTTTAAGTTCTTGAGATTTTGAACTTTTCTGATTTTTTTACACTATAAAGTAATACAGTGTAGTGTTGAGTTCCCCAATGGATAGTGCACTTTTTGTTGATTTTTTGGTGATTTCTTGGGGATTTTTTGTTGATTTTTTTATGGTGATTTCTACAAGTTGTTTGGGTTATTTTTTGGTAGGTTTTTGGTGATTCTGTTTTTGGTGAAGAAGATGGAAGAAGCAAGAGTATGTGTAGTTTTTTTTTTGTGATTCTGTGTTTGGTAGGTGGTGATTCTGTATTTTTGGTAAAGAAGATTCAAGGATGTGATGGAATTTTGGTGATTATACAATGTGAAGACGCATACTGATTGTGTGTATGCAATTTTTTAAACGCGGGTATGCAATGCAATGTTTACGCGTGTATGTAATTTTTATACGTGTATGCAATGTTTTTTAGTGTATATAATATTTTATTTAAAATGCATTTGGAAGATGCAAATTGGCATGTGTACATACAATGTAGTTTATGCGTGTATGTAATATTTTATTTAATTAAATAATAATTTGTTAATAATTATTAACTATATTAATAAGTCAAAAAAATATTTTAATTAAATTTATTTTTTCAGAAAATATTTTTTGTAAAGAAAAAAACATGAGTCCAAATTATAAAAAAATATTAATTATTTTTTTATGACGTAAAATTTAAATAAAATTGAAAACTGTTGAAGGAAGTCAGATGGGGTGAAGTGAAATTGCAGTGTGAAGTGACAGGAGCAGCAGCTTTTTCATTTTGTGACATTAGGGATAATTTAGTCTATTTGCATGCCTGAAAAAGTAAAATTGTATTAGATTGCTATTTTGAAAGTCAAAGTGTATCTATGAGTAATTGCCCCTTAAAGATAATAATACCCTTTTCCAACAAAATTACAAAAAGTGGTCCATCACCAACCTCAATTCCCCTAACATAAATTAAGACCATATCCAAAGGAGTAGCAAATTTGGAATCAAACCCAATTTGGCACCATTTTAGCCTCCATTGGAAACTTAAACTTGGACTCAAAATACCATGAGTGCCAAATTTGTGGCAAATTTGCTTAAATTTGCCCCAACTCAAAGTTGAACTCAAACCACTTTTAGCATCTTCTTTTTGTTTTGTATTAAATATTTATATGATATAATATAATAATTTTCTATTTAAGACAATAATAGTAATTACTAAAAATTTTAAAAATTCTAAGCATATAAATTAGTTGTAAAACAACATTAATAATTTAAATTATAAAATACAATAAAAAATAAAACATACATTACATATTACAAATTTATATTAGAAAATACAATAGGAAATAAAACATACATACTACGAATATGTTATTTATATATTTTTAAGTAGGGTCTTTCTATGGTCAGGAAATGTTTCGCCCTTCCTGATACTAGTGAATCCTTAAATACCATCAGATCATTGATCCAACGGTTGAAATCGTTTTTAAATGATTGCACTTTGCATTAATGCATTTGCATTGTGCTATATGCAATCGCAGTGTTTCGCCCTACTAATAATTTAATTTAATAATTATAAAATTACAAAATTATCCTTTTAATTTAATCTTGCAAATGGATGACTAATGATCAGGGGGTGGAGGGTAAGATAACTCGGTCCAACTCTTTTTTGGGATAATGTCAACACATGAAATACAATTTTGCCCTCAAATATTTTAATGATTAGACAAAAACACCCTTCTACATCAAATATATTACAAAAATGCCAATATATACATATCACTACCCTGGTCGGTGGTCAGGTTCTGCCCCTCTTGCTCTCTTCACGTTCGAGAAGTTTACAGAGCAAAGATCATCGATCGAAACGGAAAAATCGATTGAAAAGGTAAGTAACAATTATGATCTTGTATTTTTCCTTTTGTCTTGTTCTACCATAATTTATGAGAACAGTCTAACTTTTGCAGAAATTTTGGGGCGTTTTGAAATTAAGGCTCTGTATAGTAATCAAAGGCAGTCCTTGCATTCTTTTTGTGTCATTTGATTCGGAGATTTGAGCTTTCCGGAATGTTGTTAATTTTGAAATGTGTTTGAGTTAAATCAGATCTTGATGGGATTATTAATTTTTGTATTAGTTCGTATAATCATCATCTTGCTTGATTTATTTTATTATTGGATAGAGTTCATGCCGTGCTAAAAAAGTCTATAGCAAGTTATTTTTTGTGGATTGACAATTGAACTACTATGGTGCTATTCGAATTAAGGTAGTTAATTCCGGTTTAATATGTAGATTTTAAGGTGAAATTTACTATAAACTGTTCTTATGTCTCTCCCTGTCATTTTACTAAACTATGGGCTCAGCATTCTGCCTATGTAGCTTTGCTGGAGTATGCTGATCTGAATTTATATAAATAAATGAATGCATTCAAGCCCAAACTGGAAGAATGGGTTATTGTTATTCTGAGCTTCAAAGAGTTTGATGGGAACGAAAGAAACCGATGCCGAATTATTCTTCTTGTACTAATGTATTGTTCAAGGGTAATTTAGGCAAATTCAAATTATTTTAACATTTATCACACAAACCAAACACTTACAATTATTTTATCAATACGGTATATTTTGGGTTTATCAATTAAACCAAACAAATACATTGTTGGCAAATTTAATGACCCGGAACAGTACAATCCCCCATAATCCTATCACCCCTATCTATCTCATCTAATAAAGCAAACGTGGCCTAAGTGATTTCATTTCCCCCACAAAATTCGAACCCCATCCCATTAAAAATATGCTAATTTGTCTTGCTTTAAAAGAATATAAAAACTATTTTAAAAGCCCATTATATACTAGCAAATCATTAGAAAAAAAAATCCTTTAATATATAAATTTAGAGAACGATTGGTTCAATGCGGTATATTTTGGGTTTATCAATTAAACCAAACAAATACATTGTTGACAAATTTAATGACCCGGAACAGTACAATCCCCCATAATCATATCACCCCTGTCTATCTCATCTAATGAAATAAACGTGGCCTAAGTGATTTCATTTCCCCACAAAATTCGGACCCCATCCCATTAAAAATATGCTAATTTGTCTTGCTTTAAAAGAATATAAAAACTATTTTAAAAGCCCATTATATACTAGCAAATCATCAGGAAAAAAAATCCTTAAATATATAAATTTCGAGAACGATTGGTTCAAATTTTTAAACATAATAATAAGAAGAGTGGTCTTATGTGCATCCAGATACACCGTGTAATCATAGTGCATTTTAGAAATATGAAACTTGTTATACTAAAAGATGCAACTTGTTTACACTGAACCATGCAACTATTTTTTCATATTAATAGTTGCACTGTTCAGTGTAAACAAATTGCATCTTTCAGTATAACAAGTTGCTTGTTTCTAAAATGAACTATGAGTGCACGGTACACCTGGATGCATACACGACTTAGCCTAATAAGAGTAGGTCTCATGTGCATTTAAGTGCACCGTGCACTCAGTGCATTTTAGAACTTTGCAACTTATTTACACTGAACCATGCGATTATTTTTCTATATTAATAATTGCATGGTTTAGTATTAATAAATTGTATCTTTCAATATAATAAATTATACGGTTCTAAAATGTACTATCAGTGCACGGTGCACCTGAATGCATATAAGACTTAATCTTTATATAAATAATAACAGGCAAGACATATAACTCATATGTGACGGTCTCATGCATGAGACAGAGTGCAACTTAACACAAATTACACTCATCTCTTTCAAAGAGTTAAAGCGTCAATGCCCAACTTATGCTCCATCTCACCGTGAAACCGTTTCATGCAAGTGTGCCTCTATCGACAATAATAATAACAGAAGATTCAACAAAAGACGGTCAAATAAATAAAATCATCCATTTCAAAAGAGAGTTGTATAAGTTAATTATTTGGTCCAATTAATAAAATGTAAATTTCCAAGACCCTAGCTAAATTGAGTCTACATCTACAGAGAAAATAGTCCTGAAATTGGCTTCACATCACACAATGCTTTTAATTTACCTCTTCCCATTATTCATCTCCAATCTTCATTTCCAACCTCTGAAAATTCTCATCTTTCAAATGGGTCTCCTTCATGATAATCTAAGGGGCAAACTGCTGCTGCTATTTTTCCACGAAGATTGTATTTCTGGGCAATCGCTGGCCTAACATCTTGAACTCCGATTAAACTTTCCAAAAACGGAAGCAGCAATAATAATTCAGCGTCTGAACGATCCTCGAACCAGCTTTCGATGGGTATACCGTTGTCCACTTGGAAACCAAAAGCCTGAAACGGACATGGGATTCAATAGATAATTTGAAGAATAATTATTACTCTTGCAAATAAAACGATAGCATGTCTAGTACATTTTCATAATGTCAAAAGATGATTTACAACAAATTGAGCGGGCGTTTGGTTCAAAATTATTCGATGGGAATGATAATGAGAATGAGTATAGTGTAATGTGCTGGTTTATGAGAATAAATCAATAAGATATGATAAACTTACCTTCATCGTACTTCCTACGGAATAATGAGACTAAAAAATAAGTTAATCATTACTCCATTTTGATTAACTACTTCCCCTCCTATAATCATTTATCATCAATCATTTTATTATTCCTCAACCAACAATTATTTTTATTCTCACTTATTTCAAAACTAGAGAATAATACTAACAATGTAACTATAATTCTAATTGTAATTCACTATTCTATATTCTCATTACCATTGCCATTGCAATTGATGAATTTGAACCAAACGCCTCCTAAACCTTTCCAAATGGGACAGCTATATGAATCATATCTCACCATCAAGACACCCCTGACTTATTTATATTTAAGCATGACATGATTGTTTCTAATAGTTTCTTTTGCAAGTCTGTTTCAGTTAATGAATCTAGACTTTCTAAAAGGTCGTACAGGGAGCATCAACAGGTCTCCATGAAAAGAGTTAATCTTAATTCAAATACTTAACTAATCAATTTACAGCAACGCAGTTATTAAATCCATATTCACCTAGTAAAAGTAAATATAATAAATAAAAGCAAAGTTTTGCATAATTTAACAAAGAAATGAAGATTCCAAGCCAACTTTACCTGAGGAGAATTGTCGACTATTATGACACGTGACAAATCACGACCAAGAACTGAAAGGTCCTTCAGGTAATTTCCATCGACAAAGACACATGAATCACGATAAACGCGATGGCGAAAGATTTTACTCTTTGGGTCCAGGACATTCAAAAGTTGTTCAGCATAAATGCTTTGACTGGCAGTAAATAGAATTATCTCAAAGATGCTGGATACTCTCTCCAGGAAATCTCTAAGATGGGGACGACATCGCACATAAACCGTGTGTTCTTTTAGGTTGAAGTTGACGGAGAATGTGAAATCTGCATCATCACACGGTTCAAGTGTAGAGTGCACCAAGGTCTCTGCCAAATACATTAACTCCATCCAAGTAAATTTTGGTTTAACTCCCTTATAGACAAGAGAAAAAGACATGCCAAAAAATTGGCAAGTACAGATAACAGAATTTTCGAAAAGACACCATAAGTGGGCAAACAAATAAAGACAAAAGGCAAGAAAATGCTAGTCCAACATAGGGGTGTACGTGAGTCAAACCAACTCACGAGCTACTCATGCTCAACTCGGAAAAAGTTCAAAATCGACTCGTATTTAATCAAGTTGAGCTCAAGCTACTTGAGTAGTTCTCGAGTTCGAGCTCAGTAAAACTAGGGTAGTCAGGCTCGCGAGCCTAATCAAGCTCGCACAATTTTACTATTTTACCCATATTATACTAAATATTTACAAATATACTCTAATTATAAGTAATAACTAATTAATGGTTATGTAAGTTATCGAGACGAGGTCAAGTATTTTGAATTTTCTATCGAGTTGAGTTTCGATCTTCGAGCTTTTTTATCGAGTCGAGTTCGAGCTTGACACTGCTCGACTCATCTCATTTACACCCTTAGTCCAACAATTCCACTTTATTCATTTACACAGAGCACAGAAATTGAATTTACCATGCACTGGCTTTATTCTTTTCTAAAGTTATAGCTTTATATGCATAGTTGTTACGGGCGCGCCTAAGGCGCAAGGCGCACCAGGCGCCAGCTGCAGCGCCTAGACACTGCTGAGGCGGGCGCACATATTAAAAAAAAAATAAAAAAAATTATAAAAATGTTTTTTTTTGGGTTTTAAGGGTAGGAAACTAGGGTTTTCATTTTTTCTTTCTCCTCTCTTCTCTTCCCTTCTCCAAAGTCTAAACCATCGGCTATCCCATTCCCTCCATATCCCGGCGCCGCCCCACAGCCCACCTCCAGCTTATGTACCTAAAGGTTCTAAACAAGTGGAGACGGGAAGGGGGTCGAAGGGAAAGGGCAAGGGAAAGAGTGGTGGAGGATCCTCTTTTAGACTTAGAGATGAAGAAATTGAATTTGACTATTTAGAACCTCTAGAAGAGGAGGAAAAAGTGTTTAACGAGGAAGACCCACAATTTGTTGATGATGATGATGATGAGGAGGAGGGTGATTTTGATGATGAATTTGACAATGAAGATGATTAGTTTGCTATTTATTTGCCTTTGATTTGGTCCATTTGGATAATTATTGGTTTTTACTTTGTACTTTTTGAAGTTTGCAATGTGTTATTGAAGATTATGCCCTTAATTTGTGTCATTTATGTGTTTTTGAACTTTAAACTAGTGTTTATTTACATGCTAATATGTGTATTCCAAGGTTTTATGTTGTTTTTTCCAATTTTTCGGCCCAGGAACGCAAGGCGCGCCCCTAAGGCGCTAGGAGCGCCTTAGGCACTAGGCGCAGCTTTGCGCCTTGTTGCGCCTTGTGCCCGTAACAACTATGTTTATATGGCGATTGATCTAATTTTCAGGTTTAGTTAAATATATTAAACCAAAAGATTTGTAATGAAACAAGCAATAAGTTCATTAATATCAATTATCCGATCAAACAACCCATCTATAAAATGTATCAGTTCATGATTGCATCATTGGGGATATTCCTTAATGACATTACTAAGGAAAAGGTATAAAATGAGATAAATAATATCTCTGTTTTCACAGTGATGTCATTTTAGAAAATTTGTATCAAGGAATATAAAATTTTGACACATTTACCTTCGGTCAACCTTATATAAATCCTAAAAAAAGTGATATTTTAGGATATAAATGAGGATAAATTTGGAAGAAATGTGGAGAAATAGCTAAAGTGACAAATAATCAGAAACAGATTTTAGCCTCTAAAACCACTTAATATGAAACTGAGGGACAGAGGGAGTATAACTTTTTCTTAAAAAAGTACTATATGAAATAAATAATGCAATTATGTTACCATCCAAGTCCAGGACGAGTGTGGTTGATGGGCAGCTTCTTGTTTGTTTAGGCAATAACAGTGGTCGAAATGTGGGGACCACTGAAGACAAGTCTGGTAAGTTCTTTATGAAAAAGTAAGGGTCAAAATCGTCATATTCTTCAGCATCCTCATCCACCTGACTGACATCTGCTGACATGTGATACTGATTGTTCTCATCAATGCATTCCAAATTTGAATTTTTCATGGAGAGATATATAGCTGACGCTTCAGGAGAGAGAGTGAAACCACCTAAATTTGCAGAAGAGCAGAATCGGGTGAATCAATAATGGAAGATAGAAATTAGATTTGTGGAAAATAAACATGTTGGTTTTGTTCTGCTAATACCCGGGCATTCAATCTGGATATTCTCTTTACTAGAGTCTTGGTATTGCTGGTTCCCATGGTGGAATACGTTATATAAGTTTGGTTGAATGATTAGGGAAAGGGATGAGTCGAGTTAAAGAAATATAGAATACATGAGATGTTAGAGAATAGACTTGGAAAGATAGAAATGTAAATTGAACAGCAATGATGATATTTATAAAACAAAGGGATAATATCATTTTTGGTCTCTTAACCTTTTTTCAGTTTTGGGCCCTTCTGTTACAGTTACTATCAACTTGATCCTGGACATACAACTTTACTCTCACGTTTGGTTCCTTTGTCAGTTGACCGTCTGTGACTAACGGTTGGGGGTGCTACAAGTAATTATTGTAATTAATAATAATTAGCACCCCCAAAATAGTTGATTCCATCAGTCAACAGACAGTCGACTAGCAGTGTGACCAAATGTGAGAATAATAGTACACTTTCAGGACCAAATTTGATAGTGAATGAAAGAAGGGGAGCAAGCTTTAAGGGCCAAAAATGATATTATCCCTAAAATAAATCACCTTCACTTGAAATATCTTCTCCAGCAGTTCTAGCATGGTGAAACGACGGAGAGAAAATGGTGTCTGCAGTACCATCAGCAGCCCCATTCTCATGACTCTACAACATGACAAACAAAGTAAACAGAACCTCATAAGTTATTACAAAATCATTTCTGTCATTTTAATTTAATAAAACCACTATATTCCACAACAACTTTTATATCGAGAATTACAAGTGCCCATGGATCTAGCAGAAACGTACTGACAAGCAATATAAGGCCCAGCTCTAGATGACAATTACAAGGTGTACAACACATAAAAAACCACCTGATCACCTTATTTATAAAGGAATTACTAAATTCAGGCTCAGGACAGCGATCCAAACATATGCTAGAGTCATCATCTGTCAATCTGAATTTGGTATCCAAATTTGTTCCACCAGCAGGCTCCTCGTTTTCCTTTGAGAGAGTGCCAACTGAAAGTTGCAACAGGGTTTCAAATATATGCCTATACTGAATTATATTAACATTTACAAAAATGCACCACGAGAATCACTCAAAAATAACAAAACTTCAGAATTTAAGGGAAAATACAAGGCATGCTAGCTAAAGCTACCAGTAAAATATTTTCTTCATGTGAGAAAGGGCAATGGGGGCCTAAAGGAAAATTAAGGGGGGACTTGGTTCGAATTCTTCAATGAAATCATTGAATACTAAATTACAATGTGATGGTTACATTAAAGTGGTTTGCCCTAATTTTGGAATAATCAGGGACAAAAAAATGATTGTTGGTAGAGAATAGTGGAAATATCTTAGCTTTGGCTTGAAGTGGGGCACCTGCTAGTGGACGGTGGGTTCTGGTCCCCAGGATTAGTCGGCCCTTGAGCTGGATACCGAGTTATAAAAAAAAAATGATTATAGGAGGGAAAGTAGTTAACCAAAATGAGGTAAAATTAATTTATTTTGAGTCTCATTACTTCATACGAAGTGTGAAGGTGAATTAATCATTTTTTTATTTTCATTAACCACCACAATTACCTATCCTCATTCCCATTCCCGTCACCATTCCCATTGAAGAATTCTGAACCAAACGCCACCTAAATTCTTAGTTATGGTTAAAACTTAAAAGTTTTTTAAGGTAGAAATATGTCTTTATACTTATCATCAGAAACTACAAAAGTAGAACAGCATTTACTATATTATGATAAAATTCAAAGAAAACAATCTTATGGTCATAGTATCAAATGATGGGTTCAATAGCTTACTTACCAACTTTTTTCTTCCTAGCAGAAGATGTGATTAGCTCTGCAACTTTCTTTCCCTGAACTTGCCCATTTTCAACAAGCTTCTTTTGATGTCTTGAAACCCTAGGACTGGCGACCTCTCGAGAATTCTTTCCAGTTGCTCTTTTCTTGGTCTGCATGCTCGTTTTCCGAAGATCGTCTTACCTGGAAAAAAATTCATTAAACTTGAGCAAATTACTCCACAAAGATGTAATCTTCTATAAGGTCCTTAACAACTATAATCGAGCATGTGAATTCCCTAACCACATATTCATAATTAAATAAATCCAGTTATTCAAACCTTAGCAAAAACCAATAGCCAACCGCAGCAAAAGATCCAATTGAAACTTACATTCTACAATGAACGAGTAAAATTGGGCATAAAGTCGCACAAAGGAAAAGAAAAAAATCAAAAGCAACTACACACATTTTGTATAATCATTAAGTAATAATGCTAAAAAAAACAGAGAAATTGACCGTTTCAAAAAAAAAAAAGCAGAGAATTTAGAACACGGCTCAGCAAACCTCTAAACAACAATTAGGTTGCAGCTAGATCAGAGAAAACAAGTGCTTCAATTTACAGATACAGAGTCCAAAAAATGGCACTTTTTCCTAAAAAAGTTGAAATACTAACAGCAAATTCAACATGCAGTAAGCCCCAATCGCCTAATAAAACCCTAAAACCCAAAAAAGGAAAAAACAACAAAATACGCAGTAGGAAAACGGAGCATTCTACGAAAACTTTAGCATAAATCAAGCTCAATAATTCAGAAACCCCCGAAATATAGCAAAGAATTCGTACCTCGAATTCAAACTCTGGCAAAAAATCACAAGCATGAGCTGCTCATACAAATTCACCGAACAGAGTGACGAATTCTTCACAAGTTCAGCTCCAATTGAACTTGCAGCAAAAAATTCGAAAAGAAAAATTAAAATTTTCTCTTTCCCTCCAAAGATTAGGAAATGGGAAAATAGAGGGAAATGAAAAGAGATCGAAAGTTTTTTTCTAATTTATTTTCCTTTTTATTTTCTCCCCCCGAAGAAAAGGATTGAAATGAAATAACTATTGTTTTCCGCATATAATTTATCTCTTTCCTTAATCTCCGATTTCTGTCTTTGAATTAAAGGAATTTGAGGATACGGATACTTGCGCGAGTATGGTATCTTTTGTACTCGCGAATCGGTCATATACACGTGTCTCTGAACTTGCGTAGGGGCCCCTTTGTTAAAATTTGTTTTGGGTTCGGAATTTTTATTTGTAGTCCCTCATCTTAATGGAATTGCAAGGAAGTAACAAACTCCGGATATTGTTAGAATTCTGACCAACTACTGTATTTAACTATTTGGAAAATAAAAATGTTTTAGTATTTTTTTTCTGTAAATTTGTTCAGATATACTTTCATTACATTTATGTTTTGAATTTAAAAAATTATTAATTTTTTGACATTTCACCATTTATAGCGAATTTAGTAATCGATTACGAAAGTTTGGAAAAAATTTAAAATTAAAAAAAATATATAAGGTCATATTAATTTAGAATTGGTACGTAACTTATTTGCGGTTGCCAATTAAATAGTAAAGATGACCATTGCTTAATTGTGGATTAGATCATGATACTTGTGTCAATTGTTATTTATTCTAGATAATTGGATAATTGCAAATTTATCACTAATTAAAAATGTATTAATTTAGGCTTCGTGCCTGAATTTGACGTGGCCAATTGATGAAGCATCCCTTTGTTGTATCACTATTAATCTGGTCCAAGCTCATTAATATTTCATCCGTTAATACAAGAGCTCAATCAAACAATTGGGCTGAGATCGTCAGCTCGACAACATTATCAAGCTCGCCCTCTTGAGATGGATTCTAGCTCACCAAGGAAGGACCGAGGTCGCCACCTCCAAGTAGCTCGCTCATAGAGCTCTTGGAAAGTCTTATGAAAACAACAAGGGTCAAGAGATCATTATGAGCTCACTCAATGAGTTCAGACTAGCTCATTATGAGCTCCTCATAGAGCTTTCATTAAGCTCGCTCATAGAGCTCACAAACTAGCTCACTGTGAGCTCGCTCAATGAGCTCTCATTGAGCTCGCTTAGTAAGCTCTCCGCATGAGGTCTCTTATCCAAGCTCATCCGGAAGGTATAACAGGTACAATGTCCGCTAGGAGCTCGCTTGTACATAAGGGAGTTAATGTCGCAGTGCGGTACTAAGTCAGGAAAACCCTCCAAATATGGCTAAGTTAATGGCTTGAGTTACAAGACGACAACATTGGTTACGCAATTTGGGGAAAGATCAGAGAACTACGACAAAGGATTCAAGAACTTGCCAGGTGTCACGCTGCTAACTAAGGCGATCTCTCAAGAGCTCTCAAGAGTTGTCGGAAATTAATGTAAACTGAAGTACCGGGCATTAAATGGAAGTTTGACCATTTGATGTCCCGACAATAAAAATAGAGAGTGAAATGCACTCTCCTATGTAGTATAAATATGGACACTTAAGACCCAAAAACGGTTCGAAAAATCAATACAAGAGGCAAACATTTTGCCCTAGTCTCGTGCACTTTATTTACAGTTTTAATACTTGAGTTCATAACTTTCAATCATTTGATTCATTGTTTGATTAGCTAGTTACCACAAAGACATATTCCACACAATTAATCTGATTTTACTAGCTATCAACAATTGACGCTAGAAGAAGGGTACTCTTCAAGAACTAATATGATTTTTCAGTGTGTTCTTATTGGAGTATTCCCACGAATCTTCAATGGTTTTTTCTTTGAATCTTCAAACATTCAAACACCTACCCAGAAAGTTCATAACCAAAAATGTCTCAAGCTAGTTTCGTATCAAAGGGGAAAGCCAAGTCATGGATCCAAAAGTCAGGTGGCCGGGGGGTCGGCGGTCCGGCCGCCGGTAATCCGGGTGATAGAGGGCCCATATTGGGCGTCCCCCAGAAACTTGAAGAGATCAAAACCTCAGAGGAAATCTGGGAAGCCATGGTGATCTTACGCCGAAAGCAGGCCGAGTTGGGTACATCTCATAGTGACTTGCGCCAAAATTTGGATGAAAAATTCCGCCAGGCTAGGGGCAAGCGAAAAGAGGGCAAATGCCCACACCAAGCAGAAAGCCAAGAGGAGTCACAAGATAGTTCCGTGGCGCATTCAGGTCATGCACGAAAACAGAGAGGATCAACTCAAGATCGTCCGCAGATAAGCACATCACTTCGCCATCATCAAAGAGGTGGTGCGGAAAAAAGCCCATCGCCTCACCATCATCAAAGAGGTGGTGCGGAAAGAAGCCCATCACCTCGCCATCATCAGCGAGCTGGTGCGGAGAGAAGTCTCTTACTTCGTCATCATCAGAGAGGTAGAACAGAAAGAAGTCCCTCACCTCACCATCAACAGCGAGGTGGAGCCAACCATATTGACCCCAAACATCCAGCAACAATAATTCAAACCCTCAAGGATCTGCAAGACCAGATCGCTGCCATAGGTGGAAACCCAAACCCCACTAGGGTTCCAATGTCACCCTTATCTCCAACGGTGATGTGGGCCCCCGTCCAACCAAAAATCACAGCTATATCGATCACTCAATACCTTGGCGATACAGACCCCATATATCATGTCAGCAAGTTCACAACATACATGAATTCAATGGGGGCAACCAAAGCAACTCAGTGTCGATTGTTTCCTCTCACTTTGGGCGACCAGGCCTACAGATGGTACAACACTCTACCACCATCCTCGATAGAGTCTTTCCGCCAAATGGCACAACTTTTCCTCGACCACTTCGCCACTATGACTCCCAAGGTCGGGACCAAGCAAAGGTTAGCCAATATCTGGCAGTTCAAAGATGAGATCAACCACGAATATATGGAAAGGGTTGATAAACTGATCATGGACAGAGAGACACTCGAAGACGAAGCTAAAGTTATGGGAGTTGTCAGAGGACTCCGGATGAACGAAGCTTTGGATGATAATGAATATAGATTATCCAACAATCTACACCGATTTCAGGCACAGAGCTGGCAACCCGATCAGTAGTGCCGAGCTGCTAGCTCAGCGAATGGAGGAGTAAGGAACCAACGATGCTAAGAAGCTAGCTGCCAAATCGGAAAAGTTGTACCTCGATAGCTGATTATGTGACTGGGGTAACGTAAGTTTTGTGTCCTAGGCGAGTCCCAGCTCAACACCTTGGAATGAAGTTTTGTTTGAAATCATATTATCAGTAATTTAGTAGTCTAAATTTTGTAAGAGAAGCTCGCTTCAAATTCAGAAATAGAAGTTGTCTGTCATCAAGTTTGAGTTCGTCTCATTTTATCATGTCTTGAGATTTTAGCGATCAGAAATTGGGGGCAGGTCTACTGACCTCTTGTTGGGGTTATACTGGAAAATATGCTTTTACTTTGTATAACCAAACTGCATTTCTGTCTTATTTACTAAAATTAAATTATATATCACTACTGCTTTAAATATGATTGAATATTATATATATTTACTGCATAACTGTTCCATAAACAGTACGTGTTACATTGTAGTTAATGTGGTGATACCAGATCACAGAAGATCACATTAATAATGCCTTATAAACAAGTACAAATTCACAACATAGATGGAAATGAACAATCAATCGTGAAAGGTTGAAGTGTAAGGCTCAGATTGGCTTGTCTTGACCAAGAGATTACACTAGTGCATTATGATGCGCTGAATAGGACCTACAGGAGGATAAATTCTTCAGTACTGAATATAAAAGAATTAGACCTCAGTGGTTCGTTATTTCTTAATCTCTATCACTTAATAAGGATTGTGTGTGATTAATAATTATTGCTTTGACTTATGCTGGGAAGAGAATCATTGCGACTTCGATACCCTATATCCTGGGCAATAATATTAATTACATGACGATTGCTAATACAGAGAATCGTGTGCTTGGAAAGTCTTGCGTGATTTGTCCCCTTGGTAGACTCAGAAGTTTTATCATACCAAATCTTGCAAGTGGAATTAGTTTCCGGTATGGATAATAATGTTGAGTTGTTCTTACTCCAAGGAAAAAGATATTAATTAATATAAAGCTTTTCAGTGGCTTGAATTAATTAATGGACTTGATAATCTTAAACACGGGAAATAATAATCGGGAGCCATATTACAGTAATATGGGTTAAGATGGATAGTGCAATATTAATTATGTAGTGGGATTAATTAATATTTATGGGCTTGAATAATATTGTGGCTCAATATTGATAATTCAAAGTCCATTGGAAGGTCCAATCTTAATTCTTCTAAAGGCCTCTTTAGTAGCCCAAAGATAAAGTCCAATAACTAAAAAAGGTGCTTGAAATAAAAGAAATATTGTTGCCTAATTTATCCATATTTTTCGAAAATAATAAGAAGGAGAGGAAAATATTTTCTTGATGTTCTTGAAAAGATTTTATGGAATAAAGTATTTCTTGAAGTACAAGTTTATCCCATAAATTGAGGAAAAGTCAAAGATCTTATTCTTCCATATTTATTTGTAGATATTTTCGAAAATCTTATAGTGTTGGGAAGAAAAAATATTTTGTGAACATTATGGAAATAGAATATATGAAATATATTCAAGATTGTATCTTGGGAAGATACAAAGAAATTTCATAACCCTAATATTTACTCAAATTTTCGCCCCCCATGTACTCTATAAATAGGGGATGAATTTTTCATCCCCAATACAATTCCATGTGTTGGAAAAATTAGAAATCCACAAAGGTGGTGGCATATATTTTTCTTTTTCTCTTTTGTTAATTGTTCACGAGTTTCCTACCACCGGATTGTTGAACAAGGACGTGGGAATACTAAAGAAGGACTTTGGGTGTGTTCGTTGAACCGTTGCTCATCTATCTCCATTTAATTCGCCAAAAAAGTACGCCTTACGTAACTCCTAGAAATCTGCATGTGTAGGATTTACGTGGTTTTATTATATGCATGATATGTTGTTGCTATTTGATTATTATTTGAATTAATATAGGATTAATTCATGCTAGTAATAATTAAATACTTTAAATTTGTATCTAAATTGTATTTCAAATAGATTCGGGCACCCTATTTCCCAACAACTGGTATCAGAGCCTCGGTTTCGAGCTCTGTGATTTAGATTGTAATTTAAATTGTTGTTCATTAAATTTTGAAAATTGGATAGTAGAATTGTTAGATCTTTTTTGCAGGTATCCAATCGTCATGACAATTTAATATATGTTTATATTCATGCGTATAATTGTTGGTTTTAATCCGACTCTTTCGAATTCGTTTTCCTCGTGAGAAAATTCACGAGTAGATTAGTTTTATTTTATTTGTTCAATATAATAGACTAGTCTAGATCATAGGTTTATTTATTTTTTTCGTTATATAAATTGTAACTAGATCGAAAATCGGGCGTGCTTGGCGTCGTCGTCGTTAAACGTGTTAAGAGAGGCACGCTGCGCAGACGCGAACGCCAGCAAGACGGGCGCGCAAGGCAAGGGTCGGATCTTGTGGCAGGACATGGGCGGGAGGCCGGCGGGTGGTGGGCGATCGAGCGGAGCGGGGCGGCGATGGGCAAGGCGGCGTCTTGAAAGACGCCGACACCCGCCTAAGGCCGCCGAAGGATTCGCCGAGGGTTCACACCGGGCGCGCGTGCGTGGGAGCCATCCGATTTGGCGGGCGGATGCGCGTTCATCCCGGCCGGCGAGCTGATCGGTACACGAGACGTGAAGAATTTTTTCGAGACGATCGAGTGGGAGGAATTGAAGACGGACGATTTCTCAAATTCAAGACAAAAAATTTAAACCATGACAATTGGATATATGTGCTCAAGGTGTTTATTTTTTGTGTGTGTTGATGCTATGTTATTTTCTTGTGCTTGTATTTAATTTGTTTAAATATGTTTGCATGAGGATTTGTTGTTCAAGAAAAATCTCGGTTTTCAAAATTACTAAGTATGCTTAAATAATTAATTGACAATTTTATTCCGGATAATAAAATTGGATTAATTTTTGACCTCCATGATTTATTTATTTGTGAATTCTTTTGGAGAAATTCCCCTAAGAGACGGCCAAAAGAAAGTTTTCACATGAATAAATTCTCAAAGGGATGATTGTGAATTATTATTAGTGGCGACGATGACCCTCCCAAGAGGCTCGTTCAAAACGAAATAATAATTCTTTATTTAATAATGGTTATTACTTAGGTATAAAATTGATATGCATATACTTCGCCGAAGTCCCTGTCAATTTTATATTGGTCAAAGTTTAAGCCAACTATTAATTGAGAATTAAAGGTTTGTAATTGTTCTTGTTTGTAACCTGCTTAAATGTGTTTTAAATGATGACCCACCCACGCGGCGCATTTAAACTGTTTTAAGATGTTGGCTGATGCATGTTCATATTTTTTTTTAGATTTTAATATGATTCATGTTATCGAATTATGTGATATTTTTTAATACAAAATGTATGTTTATTTTCAGTATCATCATGTCACAACCTTTTAACCCACTGTTCAATATACTTAAAGACAATTTGCTTACTGGAGTCGACCCCCTCTCAGAAAAGGAAAGCATAGAAATTTTGTTAATTGGTATCGTAAACTTACTATTGTCCTAACCTCACAACATCATAAATGGGTTCTTGCTGCACCTAAACCTGACAAGCCAACTGACGAATCTAGCAAATCGGATAAGAAGGATTATGTTGACTGGGAGCGGTCCAACGAAATGGCAAAGTGTACCGTCTTGGCTTCAATGTCAGATGTGTTGCAACACTAACACCAAAACGTTGAAACTGCTGCGGACATCATGAAAAATCTTAAAGCGATGTTTCAACATCAGAACCGAATGGCTAGTCAGATCACCATGAGGGACATGCTCTCGATGAAAATGGTGGAGGGAACGCCCATAAGGGAGAACGTTCTCCAGATGATGGCTCACCTAAACAAACTCGATGTACTTGGCGCTGAATATGATATCGAGACCCAGATCGACTTCATACTCCATTCTCTACCGAAAAGTTTTGAGCAATTCAGGCTAAACTACCAAATGAACAATCATAAGTTCACGTTGCCTGATCTGCTACAAGCTTTAGTCTCGGCAGAATGGATATTGGGGCAGCAAAGCCAAACCTTGGTGGCAAATGGTCCGTCTTCTTCTTCTAGGCCAAAAGGAGGTAAGAACAAGAAGAAGACAAAAGGCCAAAGCCAAGTAAACTCAAGCGTTGCCAAGGGCAAAGGAAATGTGAAGGGAGAGGGAGGAGCTAAGAAGCCAGCTAAGGGGAAATGTTTCAATTGCGGTGAGAAAGGACATTGGAGGTCGGCCAGTTCCAAACCCAAGTGGAATGGAAAGAAAGGTAATTCTCACGCACTAGTTGTTGAAGCTTGTTTAGTGGCATATACTACCCACTCGTGGGTAATTGATACAGGGTCCACTGATCATGTTTGTTTCACTTTACAGGGGTTCAAGCGGACCCGCCAACTTAGTGGGAGTGTGTTGGGAAATTTAGAGTTTTGATGAAAGTTCTAAAACACATGTAATAAGACCAGTCAGACCTGTTAGCTGACTGATGTTTATATTACCGTTTATAGAATACCAGTTGATAATTATTGTATAGAATAACTGATGTAATAGATAGGTCACATATTGAGGGGGAACCTCAATATGTATAGGTCAGATCTGAAGATATGAAGAACAACTGATATCCGACAGGCCAGAATGTAAGAGAAGAACAGAAGATCAGATCGATCTGATCAAGTCAGATATCTCAGTTGAAGTCATGAAGCTCAAACTCAGAATACTTGAAGATCAGATGACTTCCAGAAGATCAGACCAGAAAACCTACATCAGCCTAGTCTGCTAGTAGAAGCTAAGTCAACCCGGCACTGGAAGACTTAATCAGTAGATCGATTCATTGATCGACCGTCGACTCACCGGTGAAAAATGATGTTTCACCAAATCATACGTCTATGATCTGAACAAGAAGAATGTCAACCTTAGTTGGAAGAACAACATTTGAAAAAGTGTGTCTGTTAACCAATAAGGACGAGACACGTATGATCGGAGCCCGTAATTACGGATTTGATCTCGCTTTCTCCAACGGCTATAAAAGACACTATTCATGCTTTTCGGCCATGCCGCCTCAAGACGTCACATTAATCCTCGCAATCCTACCAAATATAGCCTGAAATTCAAATTGCTCTCCAACGGCTCTTTGATTTCGAGGTCTATAAATATGGGATCACACTTTAGAGTGAAGATACGGAAACCCTGAAATGATCAAGAAGCTCAAGCTATAATCAGATTTCCGCACGAAGAACACGAACAAGAAGATTATTTTATTAAGTGTTCATCCCATAAGTTCTTAGCATATAAATCTTTTCATCTAAACCGATAGGCTATCTTAAACACTAGAAAAGATTTCATAGTTGGAACAAAACAATCTTATCCAAACCCAAAGTTAGGTTAAGTTGTTTAGCAAGATTTCAAACTAGGGTTTCTAGTTCTGATTTCTAGGATCGGTTGAGTGAGAACTCTTTAAATATCGGTCGGTGTACTGTGTTGGACTAACACAAAAATCTAAGTCCAGTTGGTTTAGTTGGTGCCCCTTGTGATAGGGAAGAGTGGACGTGGGGATTTGGTTTGTCCGAACCACTATAAATCTTGTGTGCCTTTACCGCTTTGATTAACTTTTTACACAATCGCACATAACTATTAAAGAAAATATACATATTCTAAGTTAAGATCATTTAGCACCAAGCTTACGGTCCGATCAAGTTTGACACTTTAGTCAATTGGTTAAAAGACTGACTTTGGAATCTGATTTATCAAAACTGGTTTTTCACACGGGTAAAACTTAGCTTCCGCACATCAGTTAAACTGATAGTTACCGAATTGATCTGCCTTCAGGCGATTAGTAAGTTGGTTATCGATCAAACCGATTCACTCGACTGATGAAAGCTAATCGCTGCTCTCACACCGATCAAGACAAAAAGTTTTTCAGAAGTCTATTCACCCCTCCCCTCTAGACTTCTGCCCTCACAAAACCCGTTCGGGATCTGCAGAGTGAGATCCTCATCATGCTAGGCGATGCTACGAGAGTGGCGGCTAAAGTAGTGGAAGAAGTGAAGCTGTCTTTTGAAGACAGAGTTTTAGTTTTAAAAGATGTTCTTTACGTTCCTAGTTTTAGAAAGAACCTTGTCTTGGTTTCTAAATTGTTTTCGGATGGATATTCAGTTACTTTTTCTAAACATGTTTTGATTTTTCAAAATAATCTGCTTATCTGTCATGGAATGTTGTCGAACAATCTTTACACTATTAACTGTTCACACCACACACAAAATGCATCCTATAACACATCGACTGTTTCAAGCACTAAAAGAAAACGTTCAACTGACGTGAATGAGACACTCCTTTGGCATCTAAGATTAGGTCATATTAATTCGAATAGGATCCAAAGGTTGGTCCAAGATGGTTCATTGGAGTCTCTTCGGGTTGAACCATTTCCAACCTGCGAATCGTGTTTGGAGGGTAAAATGACCAAGCGGGCATTTGGAGCCAAGGGGACTAGAGCTAAAGAAGTGTTAGAAATCGTTCACACTGATGTGTGTGGTCCAATGCAAATCAAAGCTAGAGGTGGCTACGAGTATTTCGTTACTTTTATCGATGATTACTCACGCTATGGGTACAGTTTTCCTAATGAAGCATAAATCTGAGACCTTTGACAAGTTCAAAGAATTTAAGGCTAAAATAGAGAATCATAAGGAAAAGAGTATCAAGTTTCTACGATCTAATCGTGGAGGCAAATACCACAGCGATGAATTCTTCAACTACCTGTCAGATGAAGGGATTGCATCCCAATTAACTGCACCCAGAACCCCTCAACAAAATGGGGTTGTAGAACGAAGAAACATGACACTTTAGAAATGGTCAGATCAATGATGAGTTATGCGAATTTACCAAAATTGTTATGGGGTCACGCCTTGGAAACAACGACTTACATTCTAAACTTAGTGCCATCCAAATTGGTTCCCAAAACTCCTAGAGAATTGTGGACCGGGCGCAAGCCCAGTTTGAGACACATGAGAATCTGGGGGTGTCCGGCATACGTGTTGGAGAAAGAAGCTGGTAAGTTGGATGCACGTTCGGAATTAAGGTTGTTTATAGGATACCCCGAGGGAACAAAGGGATGCATGTTCTATGGTCCCAAAGATCAAAAGGTCGTAATCAGTACGCACTTTAGATTTTTGGAAGAAGACTATATGAATGATAGAAAGCCTAGAAGTGAGATTACCTTAGACGAGTTAAGAGAGCTAGCCCCAGTGCCAATAGTACAAGTCGATACACCAAGCAAAACACTTACATAACCGGAACCACGTCGTAGTGGGAGGGTTATCAGACAACCCGAATGATTCATGGGGATAGGAGAGTCCTCGGACCTGATCCCCGGTGACATTGAATCAAACCCCTGGACTTACAACGAGACGATCCAAGACAAGGATACAAATTCTTGGCAAACTGCAATGGAAGCCGAAATGGGTTCAATGGATCACAATAAATTATGGGAGCTAGTCGAACCACTTGACGGGGTAAAACCCATAGGGTGCAAGTGGGTATACAAGAGAAAAAGAGGATCGGAAGGTAAGGTGAAAACCTTCAAAGCAAGACTCGTGACGAAAGGGTACACTCAGAAAGAAGGGATCAATTATGAGGAAACCTTTTTGCCTGTAGCCATGCTCAAGTCCATCCGCATTCTCTTATCGATTGTTGCGCATCTAGATTTTGAGATCTGGCAAATGGATGTCAAGACAACTTTCCTTAACGGAAGTCTTGATGAGGAAATCTAGATGCAACAACCCGTAGGCTTCATTGAAAAAGGCCAAGAGCATTTGGTTTGCAAGCTAAGGAAGTCTATTTATGGACTTAAGCAAGCATCCGGTGCTTGGAATCAATGTTTTGATCAGGTCATAAAATCTTACAGTTTTGATTAAAACGATTTCGAGAGTTGTGTTTATAAAAAGCGCGTCAGAACTGCCTTGGTGTTCTTAGTACTATACGTAGATGGCATCCTGCTCATCGGGAATGATGTAAATGTGTTATCAGACGTAAGGGCATGGCTGTCAAAATAGTTTGATATGAAGGACTTGTGAGAAGCTGGTCATATCCTAGGGATTAAGATCACTCGAGATCGCAGGAAAAGGATGATCGGTCTCTCACAAGCTTCATACATAGACACTGTCTTGAAGCGATTCAGCATGTAAGATTCCAAGAAAGGTTTTGTACCTTTCAGACACGGAATCTATCTATCCAAAGAAATGTGTCCCAAAACACAAAAGTAGATAACATGAAGAGCATTCCTTATAGTTCAGCTGTAGGAAGTCTCATGTATGCAATGCTGTGCACGAGACCGAATATCTGCTTTGCCGTTGGCATGGTGGCATGATGGTCTCGATTATAAGTGGAGAAAACCCAATTTTGCGCGTGCGGAAGCAAAACATGACATGTGATGCATATAAAACAGGGGTGAGGGCAGAGTGATTCCAAAATTTTACTTTTAAGAACATGTGTGTTGTTTTGCTTGTAATCGAATGCATATGACAAGTAAGAATATTAAGCAGTAAAGAACACACGATTTTATAGTGGTTCGGACGAAACCCGCCCTACATCCACTCTTCCCTTAACACAGGGGCACCAACTTAACCAACTTAACCAACTGGACTTAGTTTTATGTGTTAGTCCAACACCCAACAAATGTTTACCGAGTTCTCACTCAAACGGGACTTATCACCCTCACGGGATTGCCTACCCTCCCTTGTGGGATTGCTAGATGTTTACTGAGTTCACACTCACCTACAAACTTATCCTATCAAACTGATTTGGGTAAGGTTTGTTTGGTTTCCAACTAGTTTGAGATTTTCCCTTACATTTGTTTAGCCTCAATGCTAAGGATGGGAAAATCTCTCTAAGCTTAGGATATAGCATTTGTGCTTAGATCTAGGATAGAACACTCTTGAATATATGCGTGTATCTCTCGCTATGTGTTCTATGGTGGGAATGCTTGAGTATATAGAATCGGGAGCACAATTCTTTTCAACGTGCCTTGTGTTGACTGCCTTATCCGTGCTACGATCAGGCCATATTTCAGGACTCGCATCATCTGGCACACGACCTTGGCTGGGAACTGCTGGAACCCATATCTTCTTAGCTCTGTAGCATCGTTTGCTACATTCTCCACACTCTTCCACATTAATCCACCCTTGATAATGAAGGAAGAACTTGTATTTATAGTTTTGATTTGAATGTTACCGTTGGAGAGAATCACATTCAAATCCATACTACGCTGTAGCTTTTTGCAGCTTTTTCAGGCTTGTCGTCTTCCTCTCATTGGTCCACGTCCAATTTGAATCTAACGACTATATTCTTGATTTCTTACGAGTCTCGGGATCTTGATTACATCGAGCCTTGAGGTTATCTGAGCCGCCGGGTTATCGAGCTATCGAGCTTCGGGTTATCGAGCTATCGAGCCTTGAGGTTACTCTCGAGCCTCGGTGTCTTGATGACATCTTGAGTCTTGATTTCTTGATTCTATCTGAGTCTCGGGTTTCTTGATTCAGTGAGACTTTTCTTGGCCGGACTTTAATGCGTCGTCGGGCTTCTTGAGTTCAACTCTTACGAATTCGGACATCGACCCTCGAGTCCACATTGACTCAAGCTATCGATTTCTTCTTTGCCGTCGATCATTTCATTGATCAGATCATCATATCTTTAGTTCAACATCTCACGATAGCATCAGGTCAGTACATCAGTTTAGCATATCAGTTTATCATATCTGATCTCGATCCGTCGATCTCGTCGATCTCTTTTGCTTTCATCTTACGATCTGCAACCTTCTCTTACGATTTCTTTGGCTTTAGCTTTTCTTCACTTCTGATTTTGCATAGCTCATCAGTTGACTCCGGAACTCATATTACTCATCTGATCTCGATCATTCTCGTCAGCAGCCTCGTCTAATCTCGATCTTCTTCTTCTGATTTCGTGAGTTCCCCCTCAATTTGTTCTTTAGTTCCCCCTTAACTTGTTACCTGTAAATTAGCTTGAATAACACAAGTTGATAATGTTTTGGCATAAATTATCAAAACTAAAATATCCCAACAATTTCCCCCTTTTTGATAATGATGAAAAAACATTTAAAATATATGCATTTGCAGAGATCGGGTTTTTGTTTTAAAAAGATCAGTTCAGGTGGTCACTTTGAAAGCTGTGATCTTTAGTACTCCCGCTCTGATACCAATTGATGGTCCCGATTATAAGTGGAGAAAACCCAATTTTGCGCGTGCGGAAGCAAAACATGACATGTGATGCATATAAAACAGGGGTGAGGGCAGAGTGATTCCAAATTTTTGCTTTTAAGAACATGTGTGTTGTTTTGCTTGTAATCGAATGCATATGACAAGTAAGAACATTAAGCAGTAAAGAACACACGATTTTATAGTGATTCGGATGAAACCCGCCCTACATCCACTCTTCCCTTAACACAGGGGCACCAACTTAACCTACTGGACTTAGTTTTATGTGTTAGTCCAACACCCAACAGATGTTTACCGAGTTCTCACTCAAACGGGACTTATCACCCTCACGGGATTGCTTACCCTCCATTGCGGGATTGCTAGATGTTTACCGAGTTCACACTCACCTACAAACTTATCCTATCAAACATATTTGGGTAAGGTTTGTTTGGTTTCCAACTAGTTTGAGATTTTCCCTTACATTTGTTTAGCCTCAATGCTAAGGATGGGAAAATCTCTCTAAGCTTAGGATATAGCATTTGTGCTTAGATCTAGGATAGAACACTCTTGAATATATGCGTGTATCTCTCGCTCTGTGTTCTATGGTGGGAATGCTTGAGTATATAGGATCGGGAGCACAATTCCTTTCAACGTGCCTTGTGTTATTTGCCTTATCCGTCTTCTGATCGGGCCATATTCGGGACTCGCATCATCGCACACGACCTTGGCCGGAAGCCGCTTTGGAACCCATATCTTCTTAGCTCAGAGCATCGTTTGCTACATTCTCCACACTCTTCCACATTCATCCACCCTTGATAATGAAGGAAGAACTTGTATTTATAGTGTGGATTTTAATGTTACCGTTGGAGAGAATCACATTCAAATCCATACTACTGTTGTAATTTTTTGCGACTTTTTCGGGCTTGTCGTCTTCCTCTCATTGGTCCACGCCAATTTGAATCTAACGGCTATATTCTTCTTGAGTTTCTTCCGAGTCTCGGGATCTTGATTATGTCGAGCCTTCGTGTTATCTGAGCCTTGAGTTATCCGAGCTATCTCGAGCCTTGAGGTTGTTCGAGCTATCCGAGCCTTCAAGTTATCCGAGCCTTGAGTTATCGAGCCTTGAGTTATCGAGCCTCGGTGTCTTGATGACATCTTGGGTCTTGATTTCTTGAGTTCTATCGAGTCTCGAGGTTTCTTGATTCGGCAGACTTTTCTTGGTGGACTTTGTCGTCGGGCTTCTTGAGTTCGGCTCTTACGAATTCGGACATCGACCCTCAGGTCACATTGACTCGGACTATCGATTTCTTCTTTGCACGATCGATCCTCGGTGATCGGGATCATCATATCTTTAGTTGACATCTCGGGATAGCATCGAGTCGATTACATCGGTTTAGCATATCGGATCTCAATCACGTCGATCTCGTCGATCTCTTTTGCTCATCTTACGATCGCAACCTTCTCTTCCGATTTCTTTGGCTTTAGCTTTTCTTCACCGATTTTGCGCAGCTCATCAGTTGACTCCGGAACTCATCTTACTCATCTGATCTCGATCATTCTCGTCTGCAGCCTCGTCTGATCTCGATCTTCTTCTTCCGATTTCGTGAGTTCCCCCTCAATTTGTTCTTTCGTTCCCCCTTAACTTGTTACCTGTAAATTAGCTTGAATAACATAAGTTGATAATGTTTTGGCATAAATTATCAAAACTAAAATATCTCAACATGGCAATATATCAAAGTAACCAGGGGAAAGAGCATTGGACTGCATTTAAAAACATTCTGAAGTATTTGAAAAGAACTCGAGATAGAATGTTGGTTTATCAGTCAGACAGTCTAATCCCCATCGGTTACACGGACTCAGATTTCCAATCAGACTTAGATTCCAGAAAGTCTACCTCGGGTAGTGTGTTCTGCATAGGAGGAGGAGCCATGACATGGACAAGCGTAAAGCAGAAATGCATCGCAGATTCTACCATAGAAGCCGAATATGTAGCTGCTTGTGAAACAACGTAAGAAGCGGTTTGGCTCAAGAACTTCTTAGTGTACTTGGATGTAGTTCCGGATTTTCCCAGCACTATCACGGTCTACTGTGATAATGCCAGAGCAGTTGCAAATTCAAGGGAACCAAGAGCCCACAAGGCCAGCAAACACATAGAAAGAAAATATCATCTTATACGAGAAATCGTTAAGAGAGGAGACATAGAGGTGGCAAAGATCGCGTCAGAAGACTACCTAGCAGATCCATTCACAAAGAGTATGCCTCAGAATACATTCGAGCGACATATGGAAGGAATGAATGTCAAGAGCGTTGCCAATCTGCTTTGAGTATAAGTGGGAGAAATGTTAGTATGTTCGTGTAGGTGACATTAGATGTCACGTAGAACACGAGACGTGCTGTAGTATACTTAAAAGCAGACTTTGAGTATAAGTGGGAGATTGTTGGGGTTATACTGGAAAGTATGCTTTTATTTTGTATAACCAAACTGAATTTCTGTCTTATTTACTGAAATTAAATTATATATCACTGTTGCTTTAAATATGATTGAATGTTATATATATTTACTGCATAACCGTTTCATAAATAGTACGTGTTACATTGTAGTTAATGTGGTGATACCAGATCACAGAAGATCACATTAACAATGCCTTGTAAACAAGTACAAATTCACAACCTAGATGGAAATGAACAATCCATCGTGAAAGATTGAAGTGTAAGGCTTAGATTGACTTGTCTTGACCAAGAGATTACACTAGTGCATTATGATGCGCTGAATAGGATCTACAGGAGGATAAATTCTTCAGTACTGAATTTAAAAGAATTAGACCTCAGTGGTTCGTTATTTCTTAATCTTTGTCACATAATAAGGATTGTGTGTGATTAATAATTATTGCTTTGACTTATGCTGGGAAGAGAATCATTGCGACTTCGATACCCTATATCTTGGGCAATAATATTAATTACATGACGATTACTAAATTAATACAGAGAATCGTGTGCTTGGAAAGTCTTCAGTGATTTGTCCCCTTGGTAGGGTCAGAAGTTTTATCATACAAATTCTTTCAAGTGGAATTAGTTTCCGGTGTGGATAATAATGTTGAGTTGTTCTTACTTCAAGGAAAAATATATTAATTAGTATAAAGCATTTCAGTGGCTTGAATTAATTAATGGACTTGATGATCTTAAACACGAAAAATAATAACCGGGAGCCATATTACAGTAATATAGGTTAAGATGAATAGTGCAATATTAATTATGTAGTTAGATTAATTAATATTTATGGGCTTGAATAATATTGTGGCTCAATATTGATAATTCAAAGTCCATTGGAAGATCCAATCTTAATTCTCCTAAAGACCCTTTTAGTAGCTAAAGATAAAGTTCAAGAACTGAAAAAGGTGCTTGAAATAAAAGAAATATTGTTGCCTAATTTATCCATATTTTTCAAAAATAATAAGAAGGAGAGAGAAAAGATTTTCTTGGAAAGATTTTGTGGAATAAAGTATTTCTTGAAGTATAAGTTTATCCCATAAATTGAGAAAAAATCAAAGATCTTATTCTTCTTTATTTATTTGTAGATATTTTTGAAAATCTTATAGTGTTGGGAAGAAAATATATTTTGTGAATATTATGGAAATAGATTATATGAGATATATTCAAGATTGTATCTTGGGAAGATACAAAGAAATTTCCTAAACCTAATATTTACTCAAATTTTCGCCCCCCATGTACTCTATAAATAGGGGATGGATTTTGCATCCCCAATACAATTCCATGTGTTGGAAAAATTAGAAATCGACAAAGGTGGTGGCATATATTTTTCTTTTTCCCTTTGGTTAATTGTTCACGAGTTTCCTACCACCGGATTGTTGAACAAGGACGTGAGAATACTAAATAAGGACTTTGGGTGTGTTCGTTGAACCGTTGCTCATCTGTCTCCGTTTAATTCGTCAAAAAGTTACGCCTTACGTAACTCCTAGAAATCCGCATGTGTAGGATTTACGTGGCTTTATTATATGCATGTTATATTGTTGCTATTTGATTATTAATTGAATTAATATATGATTAATTATTGGTCCCGGTGAAAAACCCAATCGTGTAATGCATATAAACAGGGGTGAGGGAATGGTGATTCCAATTATTTTGTTTAAACCGATGTGTTTTGCTTATAATCAAATGCATATGGAAAGTAAGAACATAAAGCAGTAAAGAACACACGATTTTTATAGTGGTTCGGAGTCCAACTCCTACATCCACTCTTCCCTATCAGCAGGGGCACTAACTTAACCAACTGAACTTAGTTTAACGTGTTAGTCCAACACAATACAGATGTTTAACGAGTTCTCACTCTCACGGGACTTATCACCCTCCACGGGATTGCCTACCCCCCCTCACGGGATTGCTTCGATGTTTAACGAGTTTTCACTCACACCCAGAAAGTAAGCTAGTCCAACTAACTTAAATTCCTTGCTTAACAAACTCAACCTAACTTTTGGGTTTGGGTATAAGATTGTTTGGTGTCCAACTAGGGTGAGATTTTCCCTTACATTTGTTTAGCCTCAATGTTAAGGATGAGAAAATCTCTCTAAGCTTAGAATATTATTTTTGTGCTTAGATCTAAGGTAGAATACTTCTTGAATATATGCGTGTATTTCTTGTTCAGTGTTCTATGGTGGAAATGCTTGATGATTTGACTTTGTAGCTTGATGGATCATGCATTTCTCACACTTAATAATGAAGGAAGAACTTGTATTTATAGTGTGGATTTAAATGTTACCGTTGGAGAGAATCATATTCAAATCCATACTATTCTATAGCTTTTGCAGCTTTTGTCAGGCTGGTTGTCTTCCTCTCATTGGTCCACGTCAGCTGAATCTAACGACTATAATCTTCAGGATTCTTGATTCAGCAGACATCTCTTGCCGGACCTTGTACGATCGGGCATACCGACACTCGGGCTTCATCGAGTTGGCTCTTCCGACCGGACATCCCGACCATCAGTCACTAAAGCTTTTCAGCTATTTGATCATCAGTAGCGTTCTGATTCTCAGTGAACATAACTTCAGATGACTTGTCTTCTGATGACTTCTCTTCTGATTTCTTCTCGCCTAATCTAATAAGCTCACCTGATCAGATCAGTATAGCACCAGGTCAGCATATCAGTTTATCTGCATCAGATTAGTACTGCATCAGATTAGTACATCAGGTTAGCATATCAGGTTAGTTGCATCAGGTTATCTTATCTGATCTCGATCACGTCTGATCTCGATCAGTCTCATCTGCTCCTCTTCTGATCAGCAACCTCCTCTTACGATCAGTCATATCCGATCGGCTTATCTTTTCGATCATCGACTGTGTCTTCTCGATCTTCGATCCCGAGATCCATCGATCGGGTAACTTGCTTTTTCCGATCTCGGTGGCTTAGCTTTTCTTTTCTTCTGATTTTGCTCAGCTCATCAGTTAACTCCGGAACTCATCTTACTCATCTGATCTCGATCAGTCTCATCTGCAGCCTCATCTAATCTCGATCATCTTCGTTTGATTCCATGCGTTCTCCCTTAACTTGTTCTCTCGTTCCCCCTCAACTTGTTATCTATAGATTAACTTCAATAACACAAGTTGATAATGTTTTGGCATAATTCATCAAAACTCAAATATCCCAACAATTTCCCCCTTTTTGATAATGACGCTAAAACATTTAAAATATATGCATTTTTACAGAAAATGGGTTTTTCAAAAAGATCAGTTCAGATGGTCACATTGAAAACAGTGAACTTTTGAACTCCTGCTCTGATACCAATTGTTGGTCCCGGTGAAAAACCCATGAAATGCGGAAAAATCATGTAATGCATATAAACAGGGGTGAGGGAATGGTGATTCCAATTATTTTGTTTTAAACCGATGTGTTTTGCTTATAATCAAATGCATATGGCAAGTAAAAACATAAAGCAGTAAAGAACACACGATTTTTATAGTGGTTCGGAGTCCAACTCCTACATCCACTCTTCCCTATCAGCAGGGGTACTAACTTAACCAACTGGACTTAGTTTAACGTGTTAGTCCAACACAATACAGATGTTTAACGAGTTCTCACTCTCACGGGACTTATCACCCTCCACGGGATTGTCTACCCTCCCTCACGGGATTGCTTCGATGTTTAACGAGTTCTCACTCACACCCAGAAAGTAAGCTAGTCCAACTAACTTAAATTCCTTGCTTAACAAACTCAACCTAACTTTTGGGTTTGGGTATAAGATTGTTTGGTGTCCAACTAGGGTGAGATTTTCCCTTACATTTGTTTAGCTTCAATGCTAAGGATGGGAAAATCTCTCTAAGTTTAGGATATTACATTTGTGCTTAGATATAAGGTAGAACACTTCTTGAATATATGCGTGTATTTTTTGTTCAGTGTTCTATGGTGGAAATGCTAGATGATTTTTCTCACACTTAATAATGAAGGAAGAACTTGTATTTATAGTGTGGATTTGAATGTTACCGTTGGAGAGAATCACATTCAAATCCATACTATTCTTTAGCTTTTGCCAGGCTGATTGTCTTCCTCTCATTAGTCCACGTCAGCTGAATCTAACGGCTATAATCTTCAGGATTCTTGATTCAGCAGACATCTCTTCAGCGGACCTTGTCTGATCAGGCATACTGACACTCAGGCTTACTGAGTTCAGCTCTTCTGACTTCAGACATCATGACCCTTAGGTCACTAGCACTCAGGCTATCTGATCATCAGTAGCGTTCTGATTCTCAGTGAACATAACTTCAGATGACTTGTCTTCTGATTTCTTCTCGCCTAATCTAATAAGCTCACCTGATCAGATCAGTATAGCATTAGGTCAGCATATTAGTTTATTTGCATCAGATTAGTACATCAGGTTAGCATATCAGGTTAGTTGCATCAAGTTATCTTATCTGATCTTGATCACGTCTGATCTCGATCAGTTTCATCTGCTCCTCTTCTGATCAACAACCTCCTCTTCTGATCAGGTCATCTGGTCATCTGATCAGCTTATCTTTTCTGATCATCTGATCAAGTCTTCTGGTCATCTGATCTTCTGATCCCAGGTCCATCTGATCAGGTAACTTCTGTTTCTTCTGATATCAGCTGGCTTAACTTTTCTTTTCTTCTGATTTTGCTCAGCTCATCAGTTAACTCCGGAACTTATCTTACTCATCTGATCTCGATCAGTCTTGTCTGCAGCCTCATCTGATCTCGATCATCTTCGTTTGATTCCATGAGTTCCCCCTCAACTTGTTCTCTCGTTCCCCCTCAAATTGTTATCTATAGATTAGCTTCAAAGACACAAGTTGATAATGTTTTGACATAATTCATCAAAACTCAAATATCCCAACATTAATTAATGCTAGTAATAATTAAATAATTTAAATTTGTATCTAAATTGTATCTCGAATAGATCTGGACACCCTATTTCCCTACACCTCTAACGAGATCAGTTGTTATAGTATGTTCTAAACATAAAATGCTAAGGCATTATGTCGCATCCAAATAAGACGACAAAAAAAAGTGTCAATGCACTAAGTCGCATCCAAATAAGACGACAAAAAATAAGTGTCAAGGCACTAAGTCGCATCCAAATAAGACGACCAAAAATAAGTGCCAAGGCACTAGAATCGCACCAAAATAAGACGATCATAATATTTTATGTCATGGACAAGGGGGTAGGTCGTCGACCTCCAAGGAGGTCGATTACCCAAAGTCGTCGATCTCTAAGGAGATCGACCTCCCAGAGATAGTCCACAAACATAAAAATTCATAATATTTCATAACAGACATTCCAAGGCATCAAAAGTTGCAAAACAATAAGACAACTAAGTCGCATACAACTAAGACGACCAGCCAATAAAGTTGCAAACAATAAGACAACTAAGTTGCGTAAAAGTATTGCAAGCAAATAAGACAATCAAATATGCAAAAATGCTAAGGCATTGAAAGTAAACTTCAGTTCATCGAAAATGAGCTAATCGATTACAAGGCAGAGTCTAAGACATGATTAAAGCCACATACAACTAAAACAGAGGAAACATTCAGAATACATCAAGTAGCATGATTTCTCTTGAACATAAATAAATTCACCAGCAATCTCGCCAGGGACAACGACCACCTTGCCCCCTGCACAACCTCGACATTGCCGCCAGATGGGGCAACCTCAACAACGACCACAAAATGTTAGAAGAAAAATAAAAGGAAGACAAACGATCTTATAAGAGTTAATGGTGAAAACCATATTGTGTTGGAAGAGCCGAACTCAAAACTCATATCCGAAGTATGTGTTTGAATGGATCCTAGCTCGCCGAGCTCGCCCCATCACGGACAAAGTCATAGCTCAGCCCACCTCTCCCGGGTAAGCCACAAAGAAAAACGTCTCACCGCGAAAGACCAAGATGATGGCCATGACGGATCTCATCCCATCTCGACCAGAGTTGCAGAACATCACCTCGCCATCTTGGGCCTCCCGCATCCAACCTTGCCCGGGAACTCACCCCATTTCGCCCTCGCCTCACGTCGCCCATTGAGCCTCACGAGCAAGAATTAATTTTAAAAAACTGTTTTGATCTAGAAGTATATTTGAGAAGAGATGAGGGTTGCAATGAAGAAAGATTCAACTCAATCGGAGGTCGGGAGCTCAAGTTATAGACGAAATAAGATTGATGCCCGACAAACGTCGCCCATCGCTTGATCTCGTTTATGCTCGTTTGTGAATAGCTCGCTATTCCAAAAAGCAAATAAGGAATTCAATTTGGAGAAGTCAAAATTCTAAGTTGTGGTCAGTCAATCCAAGAAATCAAGTCAATCACAATCTCTCGGAATCTCGTCTGATTTTGAGCAAGCCGAGCCTCGAAACTCGAGCACCGCTACTTGGTAGCTCGACCGAATGATGCCACCTTGCAGCTCGCCTCAAGGCCAAGACCAATGGGCAGCTCGCAAGCTCGGCCTTGCGACGATGCCGAGCTCGCCCAAATTAAGCTCGCTTTTTAGCAGCTTGCCAGAGCTCGCCGCGTCACCCACCTTGCGCTGCATCACCTCAGAAATCCCGCGATTTGCCCACTCTCAAGGTCGCTTGCTCGTTTGAATACGGGATGAGCTCGCTGAGATCTCGCGAATTTGTTGCGAGCTCAATTTAATCTCCATCGGCTCGCCTGATTCGCAGCTCGAACCCGCGACGCCACCGCGCCAGGTAGCAGCTCGCCTACTTCACCTCGTCGAAGGGAACAACGCTCAACGTGCAGCTCGCCCGAGCTCGCTCGCTACTTCGCTCAACGTGTAGCTCCCGAGCTCACACTATGCTCAACTTGCAGCTCGCTCGAGCTCGCACTACTTCGCTCACGTGCAGCTCTCTAGCTCGCACTACTTCGCCCGAGGAGGAAACCCGCCCAGATGCGCGAACTCGGCCCAAGGGAGATGGCATCAGTCTCGAGCTCGCGGCATCTCGGACATCAGGTGGCAGCTCGCTTGAGCTCGCAAATGCATCGCGCGAGTTTGGCCTTGGTTTGTTGGGCCTCAGTTTAAGTCGGCCGTGATGTTTATGATAAACTATTGGGCAGTATAAATCATTGGACCTCTTTTCTAAAATTAAATGCAGATTTTTGTAGCTGATGGGCCAAGCTGGAGGAAATGTTTTGGGCCAGAATCATTTTCTATAGTATTTTTGGCCCAATCAACCAACCAAAAAAATAAAAAAAAATAAACGACAAAAAGAAGGAGAGCAATTTAGAGTTCGCTCCATCGACACAAGATTTGTTGTCCTAAAAGTTTGCCCTAGCTCACATGACCTCGCCACTAAAGGTCAAAGTTGATCAGCTTGTTGCTCGCTCCAATATGTTACGAGCAGCGAACCGATGGACAATTGTTTTATCACTATTAATCTGGCCCAAGCTCATTAATATTTCATCCGTTAATACAAGAGCTCAATCAAATAACTGGACTGAGCTCGTCAGCTCGACAACATTAGTCAAGCTCGCCCTCTTGAGATGGATTCTAGCTCACCAAGGAAGGGCCGAGGTCGCCACCTCCAAGTAGCTCGCTCATAGAGCTCTTGGAAAGTCTTATGAAAACAACAAGGGTCAAGAGATCGTAATGAGCTCACTCAATGAGCTCAGACTAGCTCATTATGAGCTCCTCATAGAGTTTTCATTAAGCTCGCTCATAGAGGTCACAAACTAGTTCACTGTGAGCTCGCTCAATGAGCTCCTCATAGAGCTCTCATTAAGCTCGCTCATAGAGCTCACAAACTAGCTCACTGTGAGCTCGCTCGAGCTCGCTTAGTAAGCTCTCCGCATGAGGTCCCTTATCCAAGCTCATCCGGAAGGTACAACAGGTAAAATGTCCGCTAGAAGCTCGCTTGTACATAAGGGAGTTAATGTCGCAATGCGGTACTAAGTCAGGAAAACCCTCCAAATATGACTAAGTCAATGGCTTGAGTTACAAGACGACAACATTGGTTGCGCAATTTGGGGAAAGACCAGAGAACAACGGCAAAGGATTCAAGGACTTGCCAGGTGTCACGCTACTAATTAAGACGAGTTCTTAAGAGCTCTCAAGAGTTGTCGGAAATTAATGTAAACTGAAGTACCGGACATTAAATGGAAGTTTGACCATTTGATGTCCCGACAATAAAAATAGAGAGTGAAATGCACTCTCCTATGTAGTATAAATATGGACACTTAAGACCAAAAAACGGTCCGAAAAGTCAATACAAGAGGCAAACATTTTGCCATAGTCTCGTGCACTTTATTTACTGCTTTAATACTTGAGTTCATAACTTTCAATCATTTGATGATTCATTATTTGATTAGCTAGTTACCACAAAGCCATATTCCACACAATTAATCTGATTTTACTAGCTATCAACACCCTTATTCCAAACATGTCGTTATAATTATAGGCTAACAAATAAATTAAAAATAAATGTTGGAAATTCCCATAACTACATTGTTTTATATATTTAAGATATAATGGTAAAATAAATATTGCAAAAGTGAATCTTGAATCCATAATCATCATTTTCTTCTCCCAAAAACTAGAAAATGGTTAACACAAAAATTGCATAAGAACAAGATTTCCAAAATTTTTAATAATTTCTCTGTTTAAAACGGGGATTAACCAAAAATATAGAAATTTGGGGCGGTTGCAAGAGAAAATTTAAATGGAGTTGGATGTGGCAGCGAAGTGAATTAGGACGATGATTTTTTGCCATGGATGAATGAATGTAGTGTAGTTTCATTTGAATGTGAAGGCCAACCAAACTCGAGATTCGTTTTTCAGTTTGATGGAGCACCTGAATGCAGCCCACAAGTTTCTCTGATATGGGGGAATTTTCAAAAGCCTGTTTTTACCTGCAAGTTCAATTCTCGAACATTTGACCCCAATTAGCACTCAAGTTGATAATTTTACCTGAAAAAGAGAATTAATTTCATTCTATTTTTTAAAGAATTTATAATTGCTGAAATTTTAGGGGAATCGTATGATGATTAATAGTTAGAAACTATGTTCTACATTTAGCTATGAAATGTATCTAGAATCACGCGTTGTATTCAAAGATAAAACATGTATTGGAAACTTTATTGTCGTATAAACTTTTGATATTTTAAAAAACGGAGAAGTTATTACACTATTCGAAAATCTTGAACATTCTAAAAATTTTGTGTTCATCGTTTTTTAAGAGAAATTATGAGATAAATGAGATTACGAGTGACAACGTCATTTTGGTTCTTAGGAGGAGAAAACGTGATTCTAGATTTCACTATTAATTTTAATAGCAATTGATATATTTTTTTATATATCACAATATATAAAACGATGATATACTGATAATTTTTAATATATATATATATATATTATTTTAGTCTAAATAAGAACGACATCATTTGGCATAAGGGGGTGTCATGTCGATTGATCACGTTAGATCCAGGCATAAAGAGGTTGCTTTGAAGACTCAATTGCATTTTTATTTATTTTTAAATGAATTGGACTAAGATTTGCAATAATGCAGTTGTCTAAATTAAACTACAGTTGACACAAATATCATAATTGTATCTATAATTAATCCATCCTATGGGGTAAAGACATCATTAACAACAGATCTTTGTGGAAAGTTTGTAGCGGAGAAAAAGTCCACGTGAGAAAACATGCCTGGATCCCCGGACTTGTTAATGGCAAAATCACCTATGTCAGTAACGTGAGAGTGAAGGACCTTATGCTCCATTCTAATTCATGGGATATCCCCAAGCTTAACGATCTTTTCCTCCACTACGAGGTGGAGGCCATCAAAAGGGCTCCCATTAGCCGTTTTAACACCCAAGACTCCCGGTATTGGAAATTTGAGAAAAAGGGAAACTATTCAGTGAAGTCTGGTTATTGGAATTCGCTCCCACAAGTCTTGAAACAAGACCACCTCGGAGCTAGCTCGTCCAACCCCCATCTGGAACAAAATCTGGGATCTCCATCTTCCCCCTAAAGTCAAGATTTTCACCTGGAAAGTTGCCCAAGAGGTTGTTGCTACAGAAGTCAACATGCTCCTTCATCATGTGCCTTGCTCTCCCAGGTGCGTTCTTTGTGGTTTTCATTGGGTTGATCTTAATCATTCCCTATTTTTTTGCCAGGTGGTTAAAGAAGCTTGGAAGAACACCGAGTGGTGGCCGATCATTAAAAATCTAAGATACCACAAAGACAACAATCTGTTTCTGCTTCTGGCCCCGAGCTTTAACAACAACACTCTAGAAAAATTTACGATGAAGATGTGGGGAAGTGCGAGTTAACCCACAAAAGCAAGAACAAAATACGCAATCACAGACTGAGTATCACAGCTACATGGACTGGCTCCTTCCTTGTCTCTTTCAGAGAAGCTCGTCAAAACCTCCTCTACCAGGCACTGTCTTCTTCAACGAAATATCTCTTCAACCATGATTCTGTAAACTCCACCTGCTACTCTATTAATGTGGATGCAGCCTTCGATGATCAATGTATGAACTATTCCACAGGATTTGCGATCTTTGACCATGGAGGCAAGCTCTGGGCGGCGGGCTTCCGAAAAATTGCCCCCCCGGGCACTGTTATGGCCGCCGAAATTAATGCTATCATCGACGGTTTCTCTTACTAGATTACCCATAAACTTGGCATTGCCTACATTCTATCGGACTCTATTGATGCCATTAATGCCATTCGTTCGGACACTCCTCCCTCCGGGATCGAAGAAGACCTCTCTATTCATGCTCGCAATCTAATCACAGACACCTCAGTGAAAGGTATCTGGTATTGCCCTCACGCCAACAACACCATGGCCCACAATTTGGCAAAACCTGCTTTAACCTCTCCCCTCCCTCAAGCTTGGGTCGGTGATGATTTACCTAGACACTTGTTGTCTTAGCTCGGAATCTCCATGCCGGCTGATTCTCCTTCGAGCTCTCAAAAAAAAATAAAATTAAAAAGTTTAATTTTGAAAGTTAAGAAGGATGACAATGCCAAGCCTCCACCTCGAGATGGCCCGGGAAAGGATGCAACACAAAAGAAATGGGTTAGAAAGGAATCTACAGAACAAGGGACTGCATCGGACAAATAGGGGGACAACACAGTCAAGGATACTGAGATGCAGGACTTAGAGGAGGATCTTCTTCCTCCTCTTGATGACATTCGTGCAGCTGCTAGGGTAGGGGACGAGGACATTCTTCCTCCTTTTGATGAGATTGGTGCTGCTACTGAGAAATTGGGGGACGGAGGCACCACTGGGGACAACCATGGCTCGACCGAACAGGTAACCAAGATAGATGTGAATGAGAAGACTACAGAGCACGTTGACACAGATTGGCAGTTGCCAAAGAAAACAGTTTTGCCATCTCGACCCGTTTCGGGTACTCCTGAACCTGTTACTACCAACTCCTTCAAGGATTTGGTCGATGGTACTCCAGCTTCGGACTCGGATTCTACGACCTCTTCTACCTCCTCCAGATGGTATGACATGCTAGATAAAGATACTGAGAAAGATCTGGGGGTAGTGACGTTTGGGCAGATCATAGGGAACCCAATTCCGACAGGCATAGATTATCAGGTGGTGTTAACTTCTCACAAGCAGCGCTACTTTGAGGCCTCTGGAGGCAAGTTGTCTCCAAAAGATCCCTCGGGCAAGCTAATCAAAGCAAAACTAAAAAGGGTCAGAACGGAAGATAACAAGAGAAGACATAAATACAACACACGACTAAAGGTAAAGAAGAAACAAGATGCCTTAGACGCCTCCTTAGATGGAGCTACTGCTGCTAGCTAGACGTCTAACTTCATGATTTTTTATGTACCTTTTGGTTATATGGTCACTTTTGGGCCATAGACACTCTCCTCTTGTTCGGGTCACTTTTGGGCCCACACTCCTTTTCTTTTCCCTTTATAATATTACTTATTCGCCAATAAGATACATTTAATCTTTAATGACATAATATTTATCATACCTTATGAGTCAACAATATTCTAACTACGAAGGGCTGGTTTACTGTCTAATTAATTACATTTTTGCAAGTTAATTCATTAGGTCTTTGACAAGATTATCCCTCCAACATATTCTGTAAAATTAATTGTTTCACATGAAATTATGTACATAAACTAATGTGTAATATTTAAGCCCGCTCAATTAGTGTAAGTAATTAATAAGTTATAGGCAGCCAATCAGGCCACTTTGAGTAAAAAAACTATAACTTCTAGGCAGATCAGCATATTGGTAAGAATAAACTAGTATTTCATTAATTTTGATTGGATTAAATTTCTAATTTACTTTTTAATGTTTTACTAAATATTTTTGTTGGAATTGTGTAAAATAAAGAAGTTTTGTTTTATCCCACATCGGATTGTATCAAAAGTTGGAGGACTTCCTAATCCTATAAGAAGTCCTATTTTGTCCCACATCAGATTGTGGAAAAAGGTGAAGGGCTTCTTAATGTTATTTAAGAAGCCCATACCTCTTTGATACAAGTGCATCAGTCAATTTCGGTTTTGGGCTTATTAATTTAGGCCTAGTCAGTTTCGATTTTGGATTTATTAACTTAGGCCCAGTCAGTTAGGGATTATTATTTATATTCCCATTTGAGTTGTATATTGTTATTGGTTCTGAATAATATACGAGATCCTCTCTTCTGCCCATGGACGTAGTTAATAAATTGTTAGTGAACCACATAAAATTTCGGTGTCGGTTTATTCAGTTTATTTATCATTTTTTATATCTTTCTCCCATCAGTTATAACAAACTGGTATCAGAGCCTTGTTGGGGGTTTCCGTAATTTGGCAAGAAAGATGACGGGTGGGATAAACGTGAAAATTGACAAGTTCACGGGGAAGAACAGTTTCAGTTTATGGCAAATCAAGATGCGTGCCTTTTTGAAACAACAAGGACTGTGGGCATCGTTGATGAAAAAGACGGTGAATTTGGAAGAAGCTGAGATGACCACTCTAGAGGAGAAGGCACATTCATCAATCATGTTGTGTCTCGCAGATGACATTATTACCGAAGTCGCAGAAGAGGAAACTGCGGCTGGTCTATGGTTGAAGTTGGAGAGTTTGTATATGACGAAGTCGCTAACCAATAAGTTGTTGTTGAAACAATGTCTGTTCAGTTTGCGTATGCATGAAGGCCAACCACTTCGTGAACATCTAGATCAATTGAATACAATTATATTAGAATTGCGTAATATTGATGTTAAAGTTGATGATGAGGATGCTGCTTTAATTATGTTGGTTCTCTACCTTTGTCGTATGAGAATTTTGTGTAGTCTTTCATTGTTGGGAAAGACACTGTGTCCTTGGAAGAGATCAGATCATCTCTGAATACTAGAGAGTTGCGACATAAGGTGAGTGGTGGAAGATCAGATAATCAGGCCGCTGGACTAATAGCTAGTGGGATCAAGGGGCCTGGAAATCGGGAAAGAAGAAATTCAAGAAGCCTGGGTCGAAGGGTCCTAAACCAGACGATATCTATAACTACTGCAAAGAGCCAGGTCATTGGAAAAATGACTGTCCGAAGAAGAAGAAGAAGCAGGAAGACAAAGCAGGTACTGCTGCTGTTGCTGAAGGAGATGACACCAACTCCGAGGAGGATATAGTCCTAGTTGCTAATGGACAAACACATCACACTGATGTGTGGGTTCTTGATTCTGGGGCATCTTATCATATATGTCCGCGCAGAGAGTGGTTTACAACTTATGAGCAAGCGGATGGAGACAATATTTCTATGGCCAACAGTTCAGTTTGCAAAGCGGTTGGAATAGGCTCAATTCAATTACGGACACATGATGGTAAATTCTGCACATTGAACGATGTTAGACATGTTCCACAAATGACGAAGAATCTGATATCACTTAGTCTTCTAGACAGTAAGGGTTTCAGTTTCAGAGGTGAATATGGAGTTATGTATGTCTACAAGGGTTCTAATGTGGTTCTAAAAGGTGTGAAGCGAGGAACTTTGTACTTTTTGCAAGGTTCAACGCTATCTGACTCTGCTGTTGTTGCATCATCGGAAGTTCACAAAGACGACTTGACTAAGTTATGGCACATGAGACTTGGCCACCTGAGTGAACGAGGTATGAAAATTCTGTCAAAAGATGATTTTCTTGGTGGCCACAAGGTCACTAGTCTTGATTTCTGTGAGCACTGTGTTTTTGGGAAGCTTCATAATAGCAAGTTTCCCAAGGCAATTCATAGAACAAAAGGCACACTTGATTATATCCATTCTGATTGTTGGGGACCTTCTCGTGTTGAATCTTTAGGAGACAATAGATACTCCGTGTCTATGATTGATGACTACTCAAGAATAACTTGGGTAATTATGATGAAGCATAAAAGTGAAGCTTTCAAGAGTTTCAAGCAATGGAAGGCGTTGGTGGAAAATCAAACAGGGAAGAAAATCAAAAGGTTGTGAACTGATAATGGTCTGGAATTCAGTTCTTCTAATTTCGATGAGTTCTGCAAGAATGAAGGGATCACAAGACATCATACAGTACGAGATACACCACAACAGAATGGTGAAGCAGAACGCATGAATCAGACACTTCTGGAGAGAGCTCGATGCATGCTCTCTAATGCTGGATTAACCCAAAGATTTTGGGCAGAAGCGGTCAGCACGGCATGTTACCTGATAAATCGTGCACCTCACACAGGTATCAACCTCAAAACACCTTACGAGGTGTGGTCTGGTAAGTCTGCAGATTACTCTAATTTGAGAGCTTTTGGATGTACTGTTTATTATCATGTAAATGAGGGTAAATTGGAGCCAAGGGCGAATAAAGGAGTTTTTTTGGGCTATGGAAACAGTGTTAAGGGGTATAGAATCTGGTCTCCATCAGAAAGTAAAGTCATACTTAGCATAAATGTTATTTTTGATGAGAATTCTATGTTTAACCCCACTGTGAAGTCTATTGTTGTATCATAAAACAATAATGTTAACAAACAGGTGGAGCAGAGTGAGTCACAAAAGGAAGATGGAGAACAACACTCACATTCTGACACCGAGCTGAAAGATGTATCACCACCAGAATCTCAACCATCTGAGACAAGACCGTACAGTATAGCTCTTGATCGATCTAGAAGGATTGGAGTTGAGGCTCCAAGGCGATATAGGTTTGAGGATATGGTGGGTTATGCATTGCAGGTTGCTGAAGAGGTGGATTCTCATGAGCCATCCACCTACAAAGAATCATTACTGTCTGACAGAGTCTACCCAATGCTTCTTTGCCGCCATGGGAGATGAGATGGAGTCACTTCACAAGAATATGACTTGGGAGTTAGTCAAGAAGCCTCCGGAGAGAAAGATTATTACATGCAAGTGGGTCTTCAAGAAGAAGGAAGGAATATCACCTGTTGAGGGTATCAGGTATAACACAAGAGTTGTTGCTAGGGGATTCCATCAGAAAGAGGGAGTAGACTATGATGAGATTTTCTCACCTGTGGTAAGACATACTTCTATTAGAGTGTTACTTCAAATGGTAGCACATCAGGACCTGGAACTTGAACAACTCGATGTGAAGACAACTTTTCTACACGGGGAGTTGGATAAAGAGATATATATGACCCAGCCAGATGGTTTCCAAGTTCCCAGAAAAGAAGAGTATGTTTGCAAGTTGAAGAAGTCCTTATATGGGCTAAAGCAGTCTCCAAGGCAGTGGTACAAGAGATTTGATGGTTATATGACACATCTTGGCTACAACAGGAGTCCGTATGATAGTTGTGTGTATCACAACAAGCTGGAAGATGATTCATTTATCTACTTGGTCTTATATGTTGATGATATGCTAATAGCTGCAAAGAACAAGTCAGATATTCAGAAGCTAAAAGGTCTTCTCAGTGCTGAGTTTGAGATGAAGGATTTGAGTGCTGCCCAGAAAATATTGGAAATGGAGATTCATAGGGATAGAAGTCAGAAGAAGCTTTTCCTTTCACAGAATGATTATATTCAGAAGATATTAACAAGGTTTGGTATGTCTACAGCTAAACCTATTGATACTCCAAGTGCAGCAAATATTCATTTGTCTATTGCTTTTTCTCCTAAATCTGCTGAGGAGAAGGAGTACATGTCTCGGGTTCCCTATGCTAGTGCAGTAGGGAGTTTGATGTATACTATGGTCTGTACTAGACCTGATCTTGCACATGTTGTTAGTGTTGTCAGCAGGTTTATGGCTCAACCTGGAAAGGAACATTGGCAGGCTGTGAAGAGGATATTTCGGTACCTTAGAGGTACATTTGATGTCGGTCTCATTTATGGAGGTGATACTAATTGTTTAGTTTCAGGCTACTGTGATTCTGATTATGCGGGAGATGTTGACAGTAGAAGGTCTATGACCGGTTATGCTTTTACTCTTGGTGGATCTGTTGTAAGTTGGAAGGCAACCTTGCAGCCAACAGTTACTTTATCTACTACAGAGGCAGAGTACATGGCCTTGACTGAAGCAGCCAAAGAGGGAATCTAGTTGTGTTGGGAGATGAATTTAATAAAGAAGTTTTGATTAGATCCCAAAAAACCCTGAGTATGACATGTTCAGGATAATCTTGAAAGACTGAGTCAGGTTTCAGTATAGATTGTTCAGGAAGTTATCTGCACCATGTATAGTCAGCAAATATAGATCAGGTTAGTTGCTGAAGACAATGAAGACTCAGTATGTCACTGAAGACACTAAAGACTCAGTATGTCACTGAAGACACTAAAGACTCAGTATGTCACTGAAGACATTGAAGACTCAGTATGTCACTGAAGACACTGAAGACTTAGAAGATACTGAAGACCTAGTAGTTACTGAAGACTCAGTAAGATAATGAATACTCAGTATAACCTGAATGTTCAGAGGCACTGAATAATATCTATCTGAAGACTACAAATTGAGAAAAACACAAATATTCAGAAAAGTAGATATTGCCCAAAACATTTATATGCAGACAAAAGGAACTAAGTCTAAGTGTTGTTTAAGGTTGTCTCATTAAGAGAAATTGACCAAAAAGAGCCGTTTTGTTTGTCTACATTCACTGAAGACAAGAACCAATCAGAGGAAGACAAAACTGTACTTTACTGACATTGAAAGCGATAGGACCCTGAATCATGTCAGTAGTACTAAGTTCCAGACTGCAAAAATTGGTGATTGGCTACATGACTGCATATTTCCTAAAACGTGCAAGGGAGTATTCAAACCTTAAATATAGTCGTTCATCAAACACCAGAAGAGGAAACCCTTGATACTATCTCCTCCAACGGATAGTTTTTCAAGAGTAACCTTGGTGAAGGTTGCCTATAAATACCAGTGACCCTTTACATTGAGAGGTTACGCGAAATTTCAAAGCAACTCAAGAGCTCATTCGTATTATTGCAAATTGAAGCACTCGAAAACCCTAGAATTTCCCAAGTGTTTCACATTGGAGAGAACTCACTATTCTAAGCCTAGAGTGATAGATATATCCAAAGCTTAGAAGAGATATCCTAGCCTTTACATTAGTTCTTATTGTAAAGGATATCTCACCCTAGTTGGAAACCAACCCAAAACCCAAACCCTTTGTTAAGGTAGTTTGTGTGTGATTTGTTGGTGAGTTAGAGTTGTAAAGAGTTAGTAAGCTACAGTGAGTTAGCCAGAAAACTCTAGAGAAGAAGTTAGTAAGCTACTTGTGGTAGTCTGAACACTTGTGTGTGTTTGAGTTAGTAAGGCTGCGGTGAGTCACCCGAGAAAACTCAAGGTAGAAAAGTGAGTAAGCTACTGATGAGTTAGCCGTAAAGCTTTAGGAAGTGGTTAAGGAATTTCTCACGAAGATCGAGAGAGAGTGGACGTAGGAGCTTGAGTCTCTGAACCACTATAATTGCTGTGTTGTTTTGCTTTCTGTACTTCATTATTATATGTTGCATGTTTTTCACTGAAAGCATAGTTCACTGATATTCAGTTGGAACCAATCCACTGAACTTGCATCAAATTGATCACGACCTTAATCCTTTGTTTTATTGAAGGAAGATTTTCAAACAAACCTAAAAGCGAGTATAAACTTAGGGCCAACCATTCCGCACACTTGAGTTAAAATGAGATAGTTACCAAACTGAACTAACTCTACTGAGGGTTCAGTAAGATAATTATTTGATCCAAGTGCCTCAGGATCTCTGATAAACTAAGGCTCTGTTGGGCTAATCTGAAGCTTCTGAAAGCACCTTAGGATCATTGTCTCAGTAGACTTTGACTTAGGGCAATCCGTGCTTCTCAGGGCAAAATCATCAGGATATCCTGACCCTTCTGGCCTCAGTGAAAGAAAAGTTTTAAAAATCAATTGAACACGTGTATTCCCCCATACACGCGTGTGAGACTCGTTAGCACCGGGACCAACAAGTGGTATCAGAGCAGTGGTTCATTTTGACCACTTACTTTGGTAGCCATAGTCTATTTTGCTGAAAGACTTTGGTGGTCTACTGAATAGATCTGTTTGCTGATATCTTACAAGGCTCAGTCATCATGTCTTCTAAGAAACTTCCTATGTTCTCTGTTGAGAGCTATGACCTATGGAGATTGAGAATTCAGGCTCATCTGTATTCAAAACATGAAAGAATGTGGAGAGTGGTTTTACGAAGGACCATTCAAATTTCTTTGTTGTGAATCCAGAATCACCGATAATCGAGAGGAATGATCCCGAGATGAATTTCCAAAGCCTGATGATCAACTTACTCCTGATGAGAGAAAGTTAGTCAATCTGGACTACATTGCTAAAGATACTTTGTATAGCACTATTGATGATGGTGTTATGGGGATGATTTCTCACCGTGAAACCATGAAAAGAAATATGGGACACACTTTGTCATTGTTATGTGTCAAGGCACAGATTATATTAAGGAAAACAAACTTTTTGTTGCTATTGGAAAGTTTGATAGCTTTGAAATGGAAGATAGTGAATCCATTGAAACTTGAGGTCAGATTCACTAGCATCATGAATGATCTGAGTGCTCTTGGGAAAAGATACCCACAGAGAGAAGTGGCACTGAAAATTCTTAGAGGATTATCTAAAAAATGGGATATACATGATGTGGTGATTGAAAACACCAAAAATATTGATTCCATGCCATATCAACAAGTTTTCGAACGAACTGAAAGCTTATGAGTTTGTGATTGACAAGAAAACTAAGAAATCTGACAGCAAAGATGATTCTTCATCTAGCAAGAATGTGGCTTTCAAAGCCAAAGAGAAATCTTGTAAGTCTAGAGAGTCTGAAAACTCACTTGCCAAAAATCAGGATGAGCAGGAGGATAAGCTAGTACTGATGGCAAGGAGGTTTGAAAGACTCAATAGCGGATATAGAAAATATAAGAAATATTACAGGAATCACAGGTACAAGAGAGACTCGTGGTCGAGGAGGACAGGGATAACCGAGAAAAGGAAGGACCAGAAAGCTGAAGGATCCTCATCCAAGTAGAAGGACTCCAAGACCAAGGAGGAAAGTGACCAGGATGATGATACCAACATATGCTACAACTATCAGAAGAAATGTCACTTTCAATATGACCGCCCCGAAATGAAAAGTGCTAAAGAAAGAAAGGAGAGACAAGCCAAGAGAGAGGGGGAAGATCTCCAAAGAAGAAAGCTATGATTGCGAAGAGGAAGAACATTCTGAAGAAGGTTCCAGTTCCTCAGATGAAATTTTCTCAGACAGTGACAATGATGATGTCTGTCTTATGGCTGTGGAGGAGGTAAATTCTTCTATCTCTGTTGTTGCTCCTACACAAGCACATGAGTTCTCAAGTTCAATCAGAAACAAAGAACTTTGACTGATGGATTCATTTGAGAATCTTATGAAGGACTATTATTATTGTTACAAGAACTACTCACCAAACTCAAGAGTAGAACAAGGAACCGATTTGAGAATCAAGTGGAAAGACTCTAAAAATCTTTGAGATCACTTCTCAATTGATGGGAACTACTGATGAACTAGATGTTCTGAAAGTACAACTCTCATAAAAAGAGAAGGTGATAGAGATCCTGAATGAAAAATTAGAGAAATCCACTAAAGAGATTGACTTACGTAATCGAAGTTCAATGACCTCTTTGAGAAGCATGAAACTCTAAACAAATGTGAGGATAGTGTGTGCGAGAGAAAGTTAGCTCTATTGAATTTCGTGCATCTATAGTGATAGATGAAATTGAGTTATCAAAGACATGCAACTATAAAAATTTGGATTGGGATACATTCGGGGAACCTCACAAGGTCTTCGAATCTTCGCTTCTAGTAGCACCAAAGATCGTCTTTGTTAAACTAGTGGCATCTAATCTTCTTCAAGAAGCGCCCGAGTTTTAGACAAGGGTAAAGGACCTATGGTTTGGAAAAACCGAAGGTTCAGGAAGAAAGCTCAGACCTCAGGAAAAGGCTAGAAAACCTGAACACTCAGTAGAAAATTTTCAGGCCAGTACTTCAAAGCCTCAGACTAAGAATACCAACTTAAAGAGATCTGCACTGAACCATCAGAGGAATTTTCAGAAGAGAAACACTCAGCAGAGATATTCTCAACTGAAAAGACCAAGTCCTCGACATCTTGAAAGACCCCAATTTCAAAGACAGAAACCTAAACCCCACTTGCCTAAGGGTAAAGGTTTCCTAAACCCAAGTCAGCAGAGACAGAGACCAGCTGCACAAAAGCTAAGACACTTGAACAAAAGGCCTGAACCCAAGAAGAACTCTAAGGCTCATGCTCATGCTAAGGCTGACACTCATGCACAGGATACTGCCAAGGCTCCTAGGGTGGTGAATGTGTATGTAGATATTTATGGGAGACAAATCAACCACTCTAAAGTAATTAGAGTTGTTAGGCAGATTTGGGTTCCAAAAGGTACAGCTAACCTGGTAGGACCCTACACCAAATGGGTACCTAAGAACCGATCTATTTTTCGGTGAAGGAAAAAACCTTGAATCGAAATGAATGAAAACAACATAGCAGCGATGAGTGGAAATGAATTGGCTCTTTGTATGGTATCACGGGACGGTGGATGTTCAAGACATATGATGAGGATATAAGCAACTAATCACTGACTATGTTGAGCAAAAAGGCCCTCAGATCACATTTCGAGACAATTCCAAAGGACAAACTGAAGGATATGAAACTCTTGAAGTTGACTCTGTTCATATCCATGGTGTTTCATATGTGTCTGGTCTAAAGAATAACTTGCTTTCTATCAGTCAATTCTGTGACAAAGGATTCAGTGTTGAGTTCCAAAAAAGAACTTATGTTATGTAAAAGACAATACTTCACAGAAAATTTTACTGACTGGTACTAGAAAAGGAAATGTGTATCTTGCTGATTGGAGTTCAACTCCTAAAGATACATGTTTGGTTGCAAAAAGTTCCAATCGATACCCGGTTGGTTGTGGCACAAAAGAATGAATCACTTAAACTTCAAAACCCTGAACAAACTTGCAAGATTAGCACTTGTAAGGGGGTTACCCAATGAAGTGTTCAGTAAAGATCATGTATGTGATGCTTGTCAGAAAGGAAAACAAATCAAAGCATCTTTCAAAAGCAAAGTAGATGTTTCTACTGATAGAATACTACAACTGTTACATATGGATCTCTTTGGTCTAGTAACACCTGTGAGCACTAATGGCAGAAAATACACACTTGTGGTAGTTGATGACTACTCTAGATACACGTGGGTCATATTCTTACTCAGTAAGAAAGAGACTCAGACAAAACTACCTGAACTACTAAAAAGGCTCAGTACTGAAAAGAATCTGAGTGTGGTCAAAATAAGATCAGATAAAGGAACTGAGTTTATCAATCATATCATATCTGATTATTGTGCAGCAAATAGAATAGCTCATGAAACATCAGCTGCAAGGACCCCACAACAGAATGGTGTTGCTGAAAGAAGAAATAGGACTCTGAAAGAAGCTGCAAGGACAATGATTGCTGAAGCTGATATTCCTAAGAGATTTTGGGCTGAAGCTATCAACACTGCATGCTACTCTCAGAACAGATCCATGCTGACCAAGAACCAAGGAAAAACTCCATATGAGCTATGGAATGAAAGGAAGCCTCTTGTTTCTTTCTTTCGTGTGTTTGGTTGCAAGTGTTTCATACACAATAATGGTAAAGACCAGTTGAAAACTTTTGATAGCAAAGCTGATGAAGGGATATTCTTAGGATATTCTGAAGTCAGTAAAGCCTTCAGAGTTTACAACTGTAGGACTCTTATTATGGAAGAAACACCTCAAGTTGTTTTTGATGAATCTACTTGTGTTCAGAAGAAACAGGAACATGACTCAGGAGAACTGATCAAGAGAATCATCAGACTTAGCCTGAAAAAGAATGATAAAACATCCTCTGACCCTGAAAAGAAGAAGTCAGTCACTTTCTATGAATTGAGTGAATCAGACTCAGACAAAGAAGTTCAGGATGGAAAAACTCAGGATGGTGAGACTCGGGATGGAAATTCTCCACTGAAGGAAAGCCAACACACTGAAGCTGACCAATCTAAACATACACCAGTTCAGAAACAGGTGTGTAATGCCGATGAAGATGTGGTCACAGCTGAGGCAAACTCTGAATCTATCAACCAATGGGGAACAAATGTCTCTGTCAATGTTCTGAATGGAATTTCCTCTGAGGAAGATGATTCTCTTTCTCCTTTTCTGTTGTTCCCTGAATTTAATGAACTACCTGAACCTAACATTTATGATGTTGAGGATACTACTGAAGGGGGAACATCCAGGAGAAAATGGTTGGATAGTCATCCTACAAGTCAGATTGTGGGTGAACTATCAGATGGTGTCAAAACAAGAAGGTTCCATGGAGAAAGTGCTTTGTTATGCTGCTTCCTATCTGAAAAAGAACCTACTGAGATTGAAGAAGCTCTACAAGATTCATTTTGGATTACTGCTATGCAAGAAGAGCTGAATCAGTTCTCAAGGAATTAAGTTTGGGAGCTAGTGGATAGACCTAAGAGGCACAATGTGATTGGAACTAAGTGGGTGTTCAAGAATAAGAGAGATGAAAACAACAACATTGTGAGAAATAAGGCAAGGCTAGTTGCACAAGGTTATTTCTAAGAAGAAGGCTTGGATTATGATGAAACCTTTGCACCTGTTGCAAGACTAGAAGCCATCAGATTGTTTCTTGCATATGCAGCCCACATGAAATTCACAGTCTATCAGATGGATGTGAAAAATGCATTTCTGAATGGTGTGCTTAAGGAAGAGGTTTATGTGGAACAACCTCCTGGTTTCCGACAGAATGACCAAGTTTACAGGCTCATGAAAGCCTTGTATGGTCTTAAGCAAGAACCCCGAGCATGATATGATACCCTTTCTCAGTTTCTTACTGACCATGGTTTTATCAAAGGAACTGTTGATAGGACTCTGTTCAGGATAGAAGATGGGAAAGACATCTTACTTGTTCAGATTTATGTAGATGACATCATATTTGGATCTCCAAATCATCAATTTGTGTGAAAAGTTTTCTACCCCGATGAAAGGAAAGTTTGAGATGTCAATGATGGGGAGATGAATTTCTTTCTTGGACTCGGGTGAAACAAACTAAGGAAGGAATTTTCATCAATCAAGCAAAATACACCGTAGATCGATTGCAAAGTATGGTGTACAGAATTGCAATCTGAGTTAGAATTCCTATGAATACTAACTACAAGATGGATCGATGACGAAGGCAAATCAAGAATCACTAATCGATTATAGAGGATCATTGGATCATCGCTATATCTCACGGCAAGTAGGCCCGATATAACATTTCTTTGTTGGGATATGTGCAAGATACCAAGCTAATCTTAAGGCTAGTCACATGGAGGTCTGCTAAAAAGATTCGAAATAACCTTGAATTAAGCGGTTATTCAGGATCGATTATGGAGGATGTAGAATTGATGGTGAAGTCTACCACGGGAACTTGTCAATTTCTTGGAAGTAAAAACCGATATCATGGTTTTCAAAGAAACAAACCTCGATAGCAACCAATTCTTGAAGGTTGAATACATGGCTGCAGGAAGCTGTTGTGCACAGATTCTTTGGCTCAGACAACAATTGAGGGATTCTAAGATTATAGCCAATGAAGTACCTATATTTTGTGATAATAATAGTGCAATTGCTATTACACAAAAATCTCAGTATTGCACACGGATGTAAGCATGTTGATATCGGACATCACTTCATCGGAGATCATGTTGAGAAGAAAGACATCGAGAATGGAGAAAATTCATCTTAATAAGAAAGTGATATCTTGACTAAACCTTTGGCTGAATCAAGATTTCAGGAACTATCAGTTGAATTAGGTATGTTGGATCTGTTGGGGAATTATTTGCCCGGATCTATTCGGGATGAATATTTAAATACAAATTTAATTCTGATAATTATTACTAGCATGAATTAACCCATATTACTTCAAATAATAATTCAACAACAAATCATGCATATAAACAGCTCACGTAAATCCTACGCATGCGGAATTACTACGAGTTTACGCAAACTTACCTCTTGGAATGGCAATGGTCTTGTATATGAAAACACACCAAAAGTCCTTCCCAAGTATTTCCTAGTCCTTGCTCGACAATCCGGTGGAAGGATACTCGCGAACAATTAACAAAAGGAAAAATAAACTTTGTTGCACCACCTTTGTGGATTTACTAATTTTTCCAGCACATGGAATTGCACTTGGGAATGAAAGAATCATCCCCTATTTATAGATGGGGTGGTGGTCGATTTTTAGGGAAGAAAAACAATGTGAGAAAATCTTTTCTTGATCTCCAAGAAATCTTGATTATATCTCCTATATTCTTTTCCCCATAATTAAAATATTCCACAAAAATCCCACCTCATCATGTTATGGAGATTTTCGAAATATTAGGAGAAAAGATTCAAAGATTTGGATCTTCTTGAATTTATGAGATATTCTTGTATTTCAAGAAATACATATCTTCCATAATATCTTTTCAAGAAAATCAAGAAAATCTTTCTTTCCCTTATATTTCAAAATTTTCGAAATTTATCTATATGAATAACCAAGTGGGAGATTTCTTGAATTTAATGAGATAATCTTGTATTCCAAGAATACATATCTTCATTCCATAACAAAATTCAAAGAAAATCTTTCTCCCCTCTTATCCATAATTTTCGAAAAAAGACAAGGAAAAATAGGCAACAAATTTATTTTATTTTTAAACACATTTTTCAGTTATTGGACTTTATCTTGGGCAACTTGGGGGGCCTTTAGGAGAATTAAGATTGGACCTTCCAATGGACCTTGAATTATCAATATTGAGCCACAATATTATTCAAGCCCATAAATATTAATTAATCCCACTACATAATTAATATTGCACTATCCATCTTAACCCATATTACAGTTAATATGGCTCCCAGTTATTATTTCCCGTGTTTAAGATTATCTAGCCCATTAATTAATTCAAGCCACTGAAATAGCTTTCCATTAATTAATATCTGTTGGGATATTTTAGTTTTGATGAATTATGCCAAAACATTATCAACTTGTGTTTTTGAAGCTAATCTACAGATAACAAGTTGAGGGGGAACGAGAGAACAAATTGAGGGGGAACTCACAAAATCAGACGTAGATGATCAAGATCAGACGAGGCTGCAGACGAGATTGATCGAGATCAGATGAGTAAGATGAGTTCCGGAGTTAACTGATGAGCTGAGCAAAATCAGAAGAAAAGAAAAGCTAAGCCAGCTGATCAGAAGAATCAGAAGGTCAAATGATCAGATGACCAGAACAGACCTGATCAGAAGACCAGATCAGATGACCAGATCAGAAGAGGAGGTTGCAGTTCAGAAGAGGAGCAGATGAGACTGATCGAGATCAGACGTGATCAAGATCAGATAAGCTAACCTGATATGCTAACCTAATATGCTAAACTTGATGTACTAATCTGATGCAGATAAACTGATATGCTGACCTGATGCTATACTGATCTGATCATGTGAGCTGATCAGATCAGGCGAGAAGAAATCAGATATCAGAAAACCAGAAATCTGCATACCAGATCAGGCGAGAAGTCATCAGAAGAGAAGACATTTGAAGTCATGTTCACTGAGAATCAGAACGCTACTGATGATCAGTTAGCTTGAGTGCTAGTGACCTGAAGGTCAGAATGTTTGAAGTCAGAAGAACTGAACTCAGTCAGCCTGAGTGTCAGTATGCCTGATCAGACAAAGCCCGCTGAAGAGAAGTCTGCTGAATCAAGAATCCTGAGTCCAAGGAAGCCTGAGTTCGAAGAAGCTGAGGATCAGATAAACCTGGAGACTCAGAAGATCCTGAAGAATATAGCCATTAGATTCAGCTGACGAGGACCAATGAGAGGAAGACAACCAGCCTGAAAAAGCTGCAGAAGCAACAGAATAGTATGGATTTGAATGTGACTCCTTCCAACGGTAACATTCAAATCCACACTATAAATACAAGTTCTTCCTTCATTCTAAAGTGGTGGAAGTGTGTGAAATGCGTGAAAACACCATTGAAGCTACAGAGCCAAATCATCTAGCATTTCCACCATAGAACACAGAGAAAGAAATACACGCATATATTCAAAGAGTGTTCTACCCTAGATCTAAGCATAAATGCCATGTCCTAAGCTTAGAGAGATTTTCCCAACCTTAGCATTGAGGCTAAACAAATGTAAGGGAAAATCTCACCCTAGTTGGAAACCAAACAATCTTATACCCAAACCCAAGAGTTGGTTAAGTTTGTAGGTGAGTGTGAACTCGGTAAACATCTGGCAATCCCGAAAGGGAGGGTAGGCAATCCCGTGAGGGTGATAAGTCCCGTTTGAGTGTGAACTCGGTAAACATCTGTTTGGTGTTGGACTAACACGTTAAACTAAGTCCAGTTGGTTAAGTAGGTGCCCCTGATGATAGGGAAGAGTGGATGTAGGAGTTGGACTCCGAACCACTATAAAATCGTGTGTTCTTTACTGCTTTATGTTCTTATATTGTCATATGCATTCGATTATAAGTAAAACACAACACATGAGCTTAAAAAAAAATTGGAATCACTCTGCCCTCACCCCTGTTTTATATGCATCAAACTTTATGTTTTGCTTCCGCACACGCAAAATGGGTTTTCCCACCGGGACCATCAATATCTTTTATCCTTGGTAAAGGAACGTTTCAACATTATTATCCATACCGGAAACTAGTTCCACTTGCAAGATTTGGTATGATAAAACTTATGAACCTCCCAAGGGGGCAAATCGAACAAGCGTACTTGCACACGATTCTCCATATTAAATCTTAGCAATCACATGTGACCAATAATATTGCCCAAGATATAGGGTATTGAATCTCATTGATTCTCTTCCCATAATAAGTCAAAGCAATAGTTACTAACCACACGCAATCCTATTTAAGGGACGAAGATTAAGAAATAACTAACCACTGAGGTCTAATTCTTCCTAGTTTAGTTCTGAAGAATTTGTCCTCCTGTAGGTCCTCTTCAATGCATCAGTCATGCACTAGTGTAATCTCTTGGTCAAGACAAACCAATTTGAGCCTTACACTACAACCTTTCACGATGGATTGTTCATTTCCATCTAGGTCGTGAATGGTGTACTTTTAGTTACAAGGAACTGTTAATTAAATCTTCTGTGATCTTGGTATCACTAAATTAACTACAATGTAACACGTACTATTTATTGAACAGTTATGCAGTAAATATATGTAACATTCGATGATATTTAAAGCATCAGTGATAAATAATTTATTTCAGTAATAAGTCCGAAATTCAGTCTGTCTGATTATACAAAGTAAAAACATACCTTCCAGTATAATCCCAAAAATCTCCCACTTATACTCAAAGTCTGCTTTTAAGTATACATCAGCATGTCTCGTGTAGTTCCTAATACGTGACATCTAATGTCACCTACACGAACTTAATAATGTCTCCCACTTATACTCAAAGCAGATTGGCAACGGTCTTGACACCCATTCCTTTCACATGTCTCTCGAATGTATTCTGAGGCAGACCCTTTGTGAATGGATCAGCTAGGTTGTCTTCCGACGCGATCTTTGCCACCTCTATATCTCTTCTCTTAACGATTTCTCGTATAAGATGGTATTCCCTTTCAATGTGTTTGCTGGCCTTGTGGACTCTTGGTTCCCTTGAATTTGCAACTGCTCCGGCATTGTCACAATAAACAGTGATTGTGCTGGGCAAATTCGGAACTACATCCAAGTCCACTAGGAAGTTCTTGAGTCAAACCGCTTCTTTCGCTGCCTCGCAAGCAGCTACATATTCGACTTTCATGGTAGAATCTGCGACGTATTTCTGCTTAACGCTTCTCCACGTCATGGCTCCTCCCCCCATGCAAAACACACTACCGGAGGTAGATTTTCTAGAATCTAAGTCTGATTGGAAATCCGAGTCCGTGTAGCCGATGGGGATTAGACTATCTGACTTATAAACTAACATTCTATCTTGAATTCTTTTCAGATACTTCAGAATGTTTTTAACTGCCGTCCAATGTTCCTTCCCCGGGTTACTTTGATATCTTGCCACCATACCAATGGCAAAGCAGATATCCGGTCTCGTACACAACATTGCATACATAAGGCTTCCGACAGCCGAAGCATAAGGAATGCCTCTCATGTCATCTATCTCCTTTTGTGTCTTAGGGCACATTTTCTTGGATAGATGGATTCCATGCCTGAAAGGTACGAAGCCTTTCTTGGAATCCTGCATGCTGAATCGTTTCAAGACAGTATCTATGTATGAAGCTTGCGATAAGCCTATCATCCTTTTCTTGCGATCCCGAGTGATCTTGATCCCAAGGATGTGCCCCGGCTTCCCCTAAGTCCTTCATATCAAACTATTTTGAAAGCCATGCCCTTACGTCTAATAACACCTTTACATCGTTCCCGATGAGTAGAATGTCATCTACGTATAGTACTAAGAATACCAATGCAGTTTCGACACGCTTTTTATACACACAACTCTCGAACTCGTTTTGATCAAACCCGTAAGACTTTATAACATGATCAAAACATTGGTTCCAAGCTCTGGATGCCTGTTTGAGTCCGTAAATGGACTTCATGAGCTTACAAACTAGGTGTTCTTGGCCCTTTTCAATGAAGCCTTGGGGTTGTTGCATATAGATTTCCTCATCAAGACTTCCGTTAAGGAAAGCTGTCTTGACATCCATTTGCCAGATTTCAAAAACGAGATGCGCAGCTATCGACAAGAGAATTAGGATGGACTTGAGCATTGCTACAGGTGAAAAGGTTTCCTCATAGTCGATCCCTTCTTTCTGAGTATAACCTTTCGCCACAAGCCTTGCCTTGAAGGTTTCCACCTTCCCGTCCGGTCCCCTCTTTCTCTTGTATACCCACTTGCAACCAATAGGTTTGACTCCATTAAGTGGTTCGACTAGCTCCCACACTCTATTATGATCCATAGACTCCATTTCTGCTTTCATTGCCTTTTGCCAAGAAACCGCTTCCTTATCTTGGATTACCTCATCATATGTCCACGGGTCTGATTCATCTTGTCCGGGAATCAAGTCCGAGGACTCTCCTATCCCCATGAATCTCTCGGGCTATCTTACAACCCTCCCACTACGACGAGGCTCCGGTTGTGAAAGTGTGTTGTTTGGTATATCATCTTGTACAGTTGGCAATGAGGTTAGCCCCCTTATCTCACTTAAGGTAATCTCACTTCTGGGTTTTCTTTCGTTCATATAGTCTTCCTCCAAAAATCTAAAGTGGGTGCTTATTACCACCTTTTGATCTTTGGGACCATAAAACATACACCCTTTTGTTCCCTCGGGGTATCCTATAAACAACCATAATTCTGATTGAGGATCCAATTTCCCGGCTTCCTTGTCCAACACGTAGGCCGGACACCCCCAAATTCTCATGTGTCTCAAACTAGGCTTGCGCCCGGTCCACAATTCTTTGGGAGTTTTGGGAACCGATTTGGATGGCACCAAGTTTAGAATGTAAGCTGTTGTTTCCAAGGCATGACCCCAGAACGACTTGGGAAGATCCGCATAACACATCATTGATCTAACTATTTCTAAAAGAGTTATGTTTCTTCGCTCTGCAACCCCGTTTTGTTGAGGGGTTCTGGGTGCAGTAAGCTGGGATGCAATCCCTTCATCCGACAAGTAGTTCAAAAACTCATCGCTGAGGTACTCGCCTCCACGATCAGATTGTAGAGACTTGATACGTTTTTCCCTATGATTCTCTGCTTGAGCCTTAAATTCTTTGAATTTCTCAAAGGTCTCAGATTTATGCTTCATAAGGAAAATATAACCGTACCTCGAGTAGTCATCAATAAAAGTGACAAAATACTCGTAACCTTCTCTTTCCATGGTTGACATTGGACCACATACGTCTGTGTGAACGATTTCTAACACTTCTTTGGCTCTATTCCCCTTGGCTCCGAATGCCCTCTTGGTCATTTTACCCTCCAAACATGATTCGCAGATTGGAATCGGTTCAACTTGGAGAGACTCTGGTGAACCATCTTTCACCAACCTTTGGATCCTCTTTGGATTAATATGTCCCAATCTTAGATGCCATAGAAGTGTTTCGTTCACGTCTAATGAACGTTTTCTTTTACCGAAAATAGTTGATGTGTTATAGGATGCATTTCGTGAGTGGTGTGCACAGTTAATTGTATAGAGATTACTTGACAACGTTCCATGACAGATAAATTTATCATAAAGAGAAATGGTAACAACTTTATCAAAAGTAACCGAATATCCATCAAGGTAAAGTTTAGAAACCTGAAATCAAGTTCTTTCTAAAAATTCGAACGTAAAAGTACATCTCTTAAAATTAAAACTCGTGTTCAAAAGACAGGTGCACTTCTCCCCATCGCTTCACCGCCACTCATGAAGATCGCCCAGTGTGATGAGGATCTCACTCCCTAAGTTGTCGGGTCCGCTTGAACCCCTGTAAAGTGAAACATACATGATCAGTGGATCCCGTATCCACCACCCATAAATGGGAGGCATACGCCGCTAAGCAAGTTTCAACAACTAGTGCGTCAGAATTACCTTTCTTTCTATTCCTTTTGGGATTGGAACAGTGACCTCGGTGTCCTCTCTCACCGCGACTTGAAGCACCTCCCCTTAGGCGGGCTTGCTCCTCCTCCACCTCCCTTCACCTTTTCTTTGCCTTTGGCAACACTTGAGTTCACTTGCCTGTGGCTCTTGTCCTTTTTCTTGTTCTTACCACCCCTTGGCCTAGAAGAAGAAGAAGGTCCATTTGCCACCAAGACTTGGCTCTTTTGCCCCAATATCGCCTCTGCCGAGACCAAAGCTTGCAATAGATCAGGCATCGAGAACTTCTGATTATTCATCTGATAGTTCAACCTGAACTGTTCAAAAAATTTCTGCAGAGAATGGACCACGAAATTGATTTGGGTCTCAATGTCGTATTCGGCGCCAAGTACCTCAAGTTTGTTAAGGTGAGCCATCATCTGGAGAACGTGCTCCCTTACGGGCGTTCCCTCCACCATTTTCATAGAGAGCAAGTCCCTCATGGTGATCCGACGAGAAGCCACCTGTTCGATGTTGAAACATCACTTTAAGACTAGTCATGATGTCCGCAGCCCGGTCTCAACATTCACGGTGTTGGTGTTGCAACACATCGACATTGAAGCCAAGATGGTACACTTTGCCATTTCGTTGGAACGCCTCCCCATCAAGATACTTTTTTCTTAACCGATTCACTTGAATCGTCATTCGCCTTTTCTGGTTTAGGTGTAGTGAGAACCCAGTTATGACTTTGTGCAGTGAGGACAATTGTAAGTTTACGACTCCAATCAACAAAGTTTTCACTAGTAAGCAAATTGTCTTTAAGTATATTGAACAGTGGATTAAAAGGTTGCGACATGATGGTGAAATAAATAATAATATGCATAAGCACAAGTATATCACAAAATTCGATCACATGTTTCATATTAAAATCTCCAAAAAATATGAACATGCATCACTAACATCTAAAGCAGTTTAAATAAGCCACGTGGGGTGGGTCATTATTTAAACTCATTCAAGCGAGTTACAAACAAGAACGATTTACAAACCTTTAATATCCAGATTAATAGTTGGCTCCCACTTGACCAATAAAAATTGACGAGGGACTTGGGAAGTATATGCATATCAATTTTATACCTAAGTAATAACCATGATTAAATACAGAATTATTATTTCGCTTTGAACGAGCCTCGTGGGGAGGGTCATCGTCGCCACTAGTAATAATCCACAATCATCCGTTAGGAATTTATTCATGTGAAAGCTATCTTTTGACCGATCCATTAGGGGGAATTTCTCCAAAAGAATTCACAAATAAATAAATCATGGAGGTCAATAATTAATTCAATTTTATTATCCGGAATAAAATTGTCAATTAATTGTTTAAACATACTTAGTAACTTTCGAAAGTGAGATTTTTCAAAACATTTTCTCATGCATCGCAAATTTAAACACAATTTAAATAAGCATAAATAACACTTAAACATCAAGACAAAAATTAAACATATTGGACACATTTATCCAATTGTCATGGTTAACTTTGTCATGTCTTGATCTTGAGAAATCGTCTTCATAGCCTTCACCGTTCGTCTAGAAAAGCTCCCACTTGATCGTTTAATAAAAACGCCTTATCAAGCCACGTCATCAACCAGCTCGCGGGTCGGAGTGCCCGCCTAGCACCCCCCGGCCGTGTCGAATGGCATCCGTGCGCACACGCCGAAGCGCCCGGCTCACGTCGCGCATCGCTCGCGACCCTATCGGCGTGTCGCTTAACGCGCCGCTCGCCTCGGCACTTATCGCCCGCGTCGCCCTTACTGTCGCTTGCGTCGCCCGAATCTTCGCCGCGTCGCCGTCGGTGGAGTGCCTTGCGGCATCCGCCGCCCACGCAGCGCCAGCGCGTCGCTACGGGTCGCCGGCGTCGCCGCTCGCGCCCGACAGATCCGAGATCCAGCGCCTCCGCCCCCTCGCCTCGCCCAACGCCCGTCTTGAAACCGCTAGCGTCGGCGTCGGCGTGGCGATGCCTCCTTTAACGCGCGTTCGATGCATACCCTTACGCCCGGGATTAGGATCGTCTTTTAATTCTTCATTTCCGCTTTCGTTTTCCGATCTGGTTACAATTTATTTACTAAAAAAATAAATAAACCTAGATCTAGACTAGTCTAGTACATTGATCAAATCAAACAAATTCTAATCTACTCGTGGATTTTCTCACGAGGTAAAACGAATCCGAACGAATCGAATTAAAAAACCACAATTTATATGCATGCATAAATAAACACATTAAATTTCATGACAATTGGATACCTGCAAAAAAGATCTAGCAATTCAACTATCCAATTTCAAATTTAATGACAACGAATTAAATTACAATTTAAAATTCAGAGCCTGAAATCGAGGCTCTGATACCAGTTGTTGGGGAATTATTTGCCCGGATCTATTCGGGATGAATATTTAAATACAAATTTAATTCTGATAATTATTACTAGCATGAATTAACCCATATTAATTCAAATAATAATTCAACAACAAATCATGCATATAAACAGTTCACGTAAATCCTACGCATGCGGAATTACTACGAGTTTACGCGAACTTACCTCTTGGAATGACAATGGTCTTGTATATGAAAACACACCAAAAGTCCTTCCCAAGTATTCCCTAGTCCTTGCTCGACAATCCGGTGGAAGGATACTCGCGAACAATTAACAAAAGGAAAAATAAACTTTGTTGCACCACCTTTGTGGATTTACTAATTTTTCCAGCACATGGAATTGCACTTGGGAATGAAAGAATCATCCCCTATTTATAGATGGGGTGGTGGTCGATTTTTAGGGAAGAAAAACAATGTGGGAAAATCTTTTCTTGATCTCCAAGAAATCTTGAATATATCTCCTATATTCTTTTCCCCATAATTAAAATATTCCACAAAAATTCCACCTCATCATGTTATGGAGATTTTCGAAATGTTAGGAGAAAAGATTCAAAGATTTGGATCTTCTTGAATTTATGAGATATTCTTGTATTTCAAGAAATACATATCTTCCATAATATATTTTCAAGAAAATCAAGAAAATCTTTCTTTCCCTTATATTTCAAAATTTTCGAAATTTATCTATATGAATAACCAAGTGGGAGATTTCTTGAATTTAATGAGATAATCTTGTATTCCAAGAATACATATCTTCATTCCATAACAAAATTCAAAGAAAATCTTTCTCCCCTCTTATCCATAATTTTCGAAAAAAGACAAGGAAAAATAGGAAACAAATTTATTTTATTTTTAAACACCTTTTTCAGTTATTGGACTTTATCTTGGGCAACTTGGGGGGCCTTTAGGAGAATTAAGATTGGACCTTCCAGTGGACCTTGAATTATCAATATTGCCCATAAATATTAATTAATCCCACTACATAATTAATATTGCACTATCCATCTTAACCCATATTACAGTTAATATGACTCCCGATTATTATTTCCTGTGTTTAAGATTATCTAGCCCATTAATTAATTCAAGCCACTGAAATAGCTTTCCATTAATTAATATCTTTAATCCTTGGTAAAGGAATGGTTCAACATTATTATCCATACCGGAAACTAGTTCCACTTGCAAGATTTGGTATGATAAAACTTATGAACCTCCCAAGGGGGCAAATCGAACAAGCGTACTTGCACACGATTCTCCGTATTAAATCTTAGCAATCGCATGTGACCAATAATATTGCCCAAGATATAGGGTATTGAATCTCACTGATTCTCTTCCCATAATAAGTCAAAGAAATAGTTACTAACCACACACAATCCTATTTAAGGGACAAAGATTAAGAAATAACTAACCACTGAGGTCTAATTCTTCCTAGTTCAGTTCTGAAGAATTCGTCCTCCTGTAGGTCCTCTTCAATGCATCAGTCATGCACTAGTGTAATCTCTTGGTCAAGACAAACCAATCTGAGCCTTACACTACAACCTTTCACGATGGATTGTTCATTTCCATCTAGGTCGTGAATGGTGTACTTTTAGTTACAAGGAAATGTTAATTTACTCTTCTGTGATCTTGGTATCACTAAATTAACTACAATGTAACACGTACTATTTATTGAATAGTTATGCAGTAAATATATGTAACATTCGATGATATTTAAAGCATCAGTGATAAACAATTTATTTCAGTAAATAAGTCTAAAATTCAGTCAGTCTGATTATACAAAGTAAAAACAAACTTTCCAGTATAATCCCAACAGGATCCAGGTGAATAAAGCAAATCTGAAAAATTGAAGGTTTTCAGATGCATGAAGTTTTCTCAGGTTTTTACTGAAAAACTCAGGATTAAATTGAGAGTACTGAACACCGAGTCTTGGGAAACTCAGTTATCCTGAAGATCAGTACTCAGTATTATACTGACATTTTATCAAGGTCAAAACTCAGTAAGACTGATGGAGAAAATTAGTCTAAAGAAGTATTAACTCATGCAACACATTTATTGTCTAATTGAATCTCAGTAATCATTGGCAATAAATGACAAAACACCTGAAGAAATAATTGGGCGGGACCTTTGAAATCCACGAGGAAAGTCAATGGTCTGCAGGAACAGTAATTAAAAGCACTGTTCATTAATCACCAATATGGATAAATTGACGGCTTAGTATTTGCGAAATCGTCCTTTCATATACCCGTTTTAGTCAGTTTTTAATCTCAACCGTCGATTTCTTCATCTACGCAATTTTCCATAAATCAAAATCCCATATCCATTGAATTTTTTTTTCTTTCAAAGCCATATTCCAAAAAGCCTTCATCTTCACAAACACTCTGCTTCGAAACCCTCGATTGTCCAGAAATTTTCACCTATCTCAAAACCCTTCACCAGAAATTCTCCAAAAATGACACTTTCTATATACGACAAACTCGCCATTTCCAATAAACCTTGGTACGAATATGTCATTTCTCTAGAAAGCTCGTCCAATGCAACTCACGAGGAGGAGGCGTTGCATATGATTTGTTTGGCAAAGCTTACATGCCTGGTCACGAATCAACCAGAGGCCGAATATGCGAAAGAGGTAATTGAGTTTATCTCTAATATGCAGTTAGATGATGAGAATTGCATAGAATCTCAGATTACAGTCTCGCATTTGGAGCATGGTTCGAAATATGTGGATTTTGTTAGGGAATTATATATTATTCCTAAAAATTTAAATGCCATATATGAGTTAAGTGATAGAGGTGAAGACCCTACGGTATACATGATGGGTAGGGAACAAGAATATTTGGATAAAATTACTGAGCATCCAGTAAAGTTTGAAGCTACTCTGAATAAGAGGCATTTGAAGCCTAAATATCGAGTATTGTTGGATATTGTAAGCAAATGCATCATGAGTAGATCTGGTAGTTTCGAATAGATAAGCACGCCTAAGTTAAGGCTAATGGGGACGATTGAAGATTCACCTTCCACGACATTCAATTGGTTGCACTATTTGATCAAGGTGGTGAGTGATCAAGCAAAATAAATTCAGAAGGTGAATGGCTCTGTAGTTATCAAAGGAAAGATTCTACATGCAACCAAGATTGCATTTATCTTGGAAACGTGCAGAGAAGAGGAGGACATCTTTGCCGATTCCACTTCCTTTCAAAAGTCAAAAATCATGTTCAAACCAACTAAGAAGACTTTGAAAGGAAAGAAAGAGAAAAACTCTGAGTCTCAGGCGGAGACCGCTGAAGAAGAAACTGATGAAGAAGCCAGACAAGCCAGGGGGAAAGCCCTGATGCAAATTAAAAGAGAGAAAGGAGAGAAACTGAAGAAGAAAGCACTGGCTCCTCAGAAGCGCAGAAGGCTTCAATCTATTGCTGAGAAGGAGGCCAGTGAAACTGAAGAAACTCAACCTGAAGGCCAGGAAGGGTTGAAATCTCCACTTCAGGTTCTTGCTCAGGTAGTGACAAATGTGCAGGAGCAAGAAACTGAGGAACATGTTTTTTCTGAGGTACTCGAAACTTCTCTGAGCTCAGATAAAATCTCTCAGGAAATCTTCAAGGGACCTCAGATCCCTACTGAAGAAAGACCTGTTCAGACTCCAGATCAGTCTGAATCTCAGGAATTGCTGAACTTGGATGCGCTTCTGAATGAACCATTTCTACATCCATCAGCTCTAGAACTCATACACTCTGAATCTACTGCTTCTGAAAGCCCAAGATTGAAGAAGGGACAAGCCGAAGAGACTGAATAGCGAAGCAAGGGGGAACGGTTCATCTTAGACAGATACCCTGAGCTGAATGCCTATCCTGACCTTCAGGATATGTTCTTCAGGCTCAGAACCACAGTGTATATTCCGAATCAAACACTCCCGGAGATGCTGAACATTGCTTCATACAGAGGAGAAGAGTGGTGGAATGCTGAGACAGCTGCCCTGACTGAATTCTCAGGTTTCAGAAAAACCAAGCTGAGAATGAAAGCTGCTGATTTTGATGAATTAGTGAAAAAGAAGCTAGCTGAAAAGAAAGCTACTGAAGGAGTTGATGCTTCCAGCTCCCATGATAAAAATAAAGATAAGGATAAGAGAGATGATGCAGTAAAGAAATCTGAAAAGGAGAAGGAACCTCAGATAGATACTGAGAAAGAGAAGGAAACTGAGAGTCAGATGGGGACAGATACTGATGCTGAACCAACTGATATCAGACAACCTCAAGACTAAAGTTAGCATTCTTCAGACTGAGGCTCAGTTGGAAAATGTTGTACAAACTCCAGTGGTTGATTTCACACCAATCCTGGATGAGTTAAAGAAGATAGAGCCAAGGATGGAAGAGATGCTGACAGGTCAATCTCAAAAGCTTGAGAATCTAAGCTCTTCATCAAGCATGCTACAAACAATTCTCACAGACAAGATGACTCAGATGGAGTTAGTTCTGGCTGCTCAAAATCAGAAAATGGAGAACCTGAGTTCATCATCTGATATGCTTCAAACAACTCTATCAAGTAAATTAGTTGCATTAGATGGAAAGATTGATGGAGTACATACTGAGCTTAATGCCAACATGAAGCAGATGTATCAAGAAAGAACTGCCTATCTTGAAGCCAAGCTGATTGAGAAGAATGATCTGATGATCAAAACAACTATTGAGGAAATGGGCTCTCTGCTCATGACCAAGATGACAGAGATGATGCATGATGTCTTCTCAAAACAGTTTGCTCCTCTTTCGGATGAGTTCTCAATGGACAAGAATTACATGATAAGGCTAGAAGATGAACATAATCAGTTGGCAGGAGAAGTGGGCAGTATGAGTAAGGAGCAATACTATATGGATACTGCACTGACTCAACTACTCCCAAGGTATGGTGCCAAAAAGGGGGAAAGACCTGGTGGCAAATTAAGTGAGTTGTTGGCACAAACCTTGGAGAGAAAGACTCAAAAATAAGCTGAAGGAAAGAAAATTGTTGATGCCTTAAGAGAAATTGAAGCCACTGAGAAACTAAAGTTCAAAGAAGCTGAGAAACCTATCTTCACTCAAACATCTGAGCAAACCGTTCAGGAAGTAATTTCTGAGAAATTGAGTGATAGAAGGATGGTTGGAACAAGCAAGGCAGAAGAAGAACAAGCCAGACTAGAAAAGAGAAAAGTAGTTGCCTTTGTTGAAACTGAAAAGAAGAAAAGAGCAAAGGTAGCTAAACCTACTCAAAGGAAGCTGATTATGGATTTTGAAGAATCAGATGAAGGACGAAAAAGGAAATCGAAGCTCAACCAGAGACTTTTGATACCAAGAAGACTCGAAGGCCGCAGATTGAAAAGGAGAAAAGAAGCTGCCGCCCGAAGATCTGGTGCTCCTCCTCGATCGAAAAAGAAAAAAGAAGAAGAAACGAGAAAATAAGAGGTGGATTCAAAAAAAATTCTAAGCAAAAGGAGAGGTACGTAAAAGACTTCGAAGTGGGCAGACATTGACAAGTGGATGCCTATCTGAGTTCAATGATGCATGAGAAGAGATCAAGAGAACCTTCTGGTTCTATTATGAGATTCTGAGAGAATGGAGGGGGAGCAACTCGGATAAGAATGAAGCCTTTATTGAGTACTTACTGACATTCTATCCTAAGTACCTGCAAAGTTGGATCAACTTGGCAGATGAAGGAAACACTCAGATAGTAGCTCCTGGTCCATACATGTACCCAGCTCCTAGGTTTGAGAATGGCTATGTAAATGAGGCAGCCATTTCTCAAGCCTAGTATGCCATCCAGCTAGGCCTAACAGGAAACAACCCTGAAATCATCAAGGCAAGAGATGAACTGAATAAGAGATACTACGGGATGTTCAACCTGGAAGTGCCAGAGGATGAAGTGGAAGAAGACTGAAGACTTTGTACTTCTGCTTTTTTTTTTCATTGTAATCTGTAACTCTTATCGTACATCAATGAAAATTTTATGTTTATGCTCAAAGATAATATCTCATTATCTTTTTACATGTCTTGATATGCCAGATTGTTAAAGAACTTGATTGGAGAAATATCATTTTGGTTGTAATAGATGGTTGATTAGTGATCTTGGTTTATATAATGATTATGCAACTGTATTCTGTGACAATCTGAGTGCAATATGTTTAGCCAATGATCAAGTTCATCATGAGAGAACGAAGCATATTGATGTCAGGTATCATTTTCTGAGAAGTGAGAAGAGAGTTAAGGTGAAGAAAGTTGGGACTACTGATAGCCCAGCTAATATGTTCACCAAGCCGGTTCCAAATAACAAGTTCCAACACTGTTTGAACTTGTTAAATATTACAAGCTGTTAGTTGCCCTGTCTTGGGGGCAAATCTGTGTACGAGGAGTTGCTCGTACGTCTGGCACTTTTATGGTGCATCTGGTACATCTGTTGATCTGTGAGAGGACTCAAATCAAGGTGGAGACAATGAAGTTTTCTGTTATTTTACCAAGGTGGAGATTTGTTGGAATTGTGTAAAATAAAGAAGTTTTGTTTTATCCCACATCGGATTGTATCAAAAGTTGGAGGACTTCCTAATCCTATAAGAAGTCCTATTCTTTCCCACATCGGATTGTGGAAAAAGGTGAAGGGCTTCCTAATGTTATTTAAGAAGCCCAGGCCTCTTTGATACAAGTGCATCAGTCAGTTTCGGTTTTGAGCTTATTAATTTAGGCCTAGTCGGTTTCGGTTTTGAGCTTATTAACTTAGACCCAATCAGTTAGGGATTATTATTTATATTTCCATTTGAGTTTTATATTGTTATCTGTTCTGAATAATATACGAGATCCTCTCTTCTGCCCGTGGACGTAGCTAACAAATTGTTAGTGAACCACGTAAAATTTCGGTGTCGGTTTATTCAATTGATTTATCATTTTTTATATCTTTCTCGCATCAGTTATAACAATTTTTTAGAAACTTTATACTATTTGCTTATTGTTTCATACACGTGCATGTGTGTAATTAATTAAATTTTGTTATACATTTTTTATTAGAGTGGGTCGACTCATGTGCATCCAGGTGCACCATGCACTTATAGTGCATTTTAAAAGCGTGCAACTATACAAAATAGAAACATGCAACTATTCCAAACAGAAGCATGCAACTATGTTCCCATATTAACAGTTGCACTTTTCTGTGTAAATAAGTTGCAATTTTCAACATAACAAGTTGCACGCTTCTTAAATGCACTATGAGTGCACGGTGCACCCGAGTGCATACAAGACCTAGCCTTTTTATTAACCATTTTCTTGACTTACCTTATACTCTTTAGACCAAATAAGTATCATCAGTTTGGGATCCAACGAAAATCAGTTTAATTATTTGAACTATTTTTACGACTATTGTTTCACACAAGGACTAATATCTAATCATATATATAGAAACATGCTTAAATTAATTAAATATTTAATAAAAGAGTTAATTACACAAAATTCTTTATGATTTGAAATGTTGCGCGAAATTTTCTCGTGATTTGAAAATTGTACGAAATTTCTTTGCGGTTTATAAAATTATGTGAAATCCCCCTTTAAAAAAATAGTTAACGGTTTCATCTATTTTCTATATTTTTAATGTCATTCTGGAAAAAAAAAATTGAGATAATATTCAACTCACTTTTTTTTACGAAAAGAGATAAATAATTTAATTTTATAAATCAGGAGAAACTTTTGTTTCAATTTTTAACTACAAACAAATTATGAGCAAAATTTTCAAATTGCAAGGGTTTCATGCAATTAAGGGTCGTTTGGTAGATTGTATGAGAAAATACAAGAAAAGAGAGATAAGAAAAGGTGAAAAAAAATATAGTGGGACCCCCAAAATAAGGTGAGAGGAAGTATTTAATATGATTATTTTGTAAAATGAAAATAAAATGCTATAAAACTTAATAGGTTGTTTGGTAGGAGAGATAATACCTAAGCAAATAGTGAAAATACTATTTTACCCTTTAGTACTATTTCAATTTTTTCCCAATTTAATTTAATAAATTAATACCAAATTTCTTTATACTACATAATAATTTAACAAAAAATAGCATTACCTAATTAAATACTACAAAGCAAAAAATCATATATATAAAAGGCTTAAGAATTAATTTGGGTATATCCATTATCAAAATGAGAACCCATTCGTTCTAAAAAAAGAACGAAACCCCCTTTCTTCTCTAATTGCCCCACCACCACAGCCCACAACTGCTCTTCTCTGGTCTGGTTTGTATTTTTTTTTTGGTCTCCATAAATGTCAATCTCTGTTTGGTTGTTCCATATATAACTCAAATTTCAAAAATTTGTTTCCAGAAACGGTTTGCGTCGAGGAAGGCAGAGAAATAGGGGCAGTAGATAAAGACGGCAGCGAGATGACAAATATGGCGTCCCGATGAGGACGGCGTCGATTGAGTCATGAATTGATTAGAAGAAATTTCAGAGGTAACAAGAAGTGAAAGAGAGAGGGAAATTTTGACAAATACTAGATCAACAAAACAATAAAAAAATATATCGGAGGGTTGAGTTAAGATTTGTTCTATCAAGAGCTACAGTATTTTGGCAGAAAAGGTTTCCTGACCGACGTTTTTCTCGGGCAAGCGTGAAAATTAAAATATGCTAGCCTATAACAAAAGAGTAAGTCTCATGTGCATCCAAGTGCATCGTGCATTCATAATGCATTTTACAATCATGCAATTTGTTATACTAAAATATGGAAAAGTGTAATTTGATAAAATAGAAGGAGTATTGGTTGAAAATTGGGAGATGGTGCAGTGTTGTCCAGACTGACTACTTGGTGGTGAATTCAACGAGTTACCTCGTTTGGAGAGTCATTATTAAAATATTTGAATTTTTGAAACTTACTGTGCAATCCAAACCGTGAATTAAATAATTTACACAATGAAGTGTACAAGTAGACTGATGTGTCGCTATCCAGTAATTTTGAATTTACGGGTATCCCATCTAAAAGGCGCCCAGATTCATGGGCTCGCCTCGGATCCAATGGAAAACAATACTCTCCTGTTTTTGAATCGTTTGAACATTTATTAAAAAAAATTCGTTTTAAATTTAATTGAATAATTTTTTTAAAAATAAAACATAAAGAAATTATATTAATATAAATTATATTCTCAATGCATTTAACTATGACACATTATGCTATTGCTTTTCTTAAGCTAAATTCAATTTTATTTCTTTTATTTACACCACATGTCATTACTTTATTATTTTAAATAGTAAATGTTCAAACGATTTCAGGACGAAGGAAGTACATATATATTAGGACAAATTTATTCCTCCGTGCCATTTTTTCATGCTCTAATTATATTTTGCTTTTTGAAACTTTAACACATGGACTCACGCGATACACGATTGAATACTAGTATAATTTGTTAATGTAAGATTATTGTAAGATATGAATTGTAATTAATATTAAATTTATCTTGTCCACCCACCAATTGATCTTTAATTTTTTTTTTTGTTAATACATTTTTTTATTATATGAAAATTTTATTATATATATGCGTAAGTGACTAAATTTATTTAATTTATTATATAATTTATAATTATATACTAATTTCATTATACATATTAAAATAACATTTAAATTAAAAAAACTTATATAATATATATATATATATATATATATATATATATTTTATTTTATTTTTTTTTTGAATTTTATTTTTGTACATGTAATATAGATGCTAAATTTTAAACCTTTAAAAGAAAATTAATTTGATATATTATGTGTTATCAATTGAAATTATTGGTAGAAAGTAAAAAATAAAAATAGAGTTCATTGTAAACATGAGTTTGCATAAGTTGTAGTTTTTTTTGGGTAAGGTAAGGGAGGTAGGAAAAACTCCCTCATCAGTACAGTTGGCCCTTGAGTCCTCTGTTTTAAAAATCCAGTCCGACCGGCGAACCGCTCTGAATCGGCCCAATAGCAGTATATAAAACCGCTATTGGGCCGCTATCCCTAAAACCGGAAAAATCGATTGAAAACCGGTCAAAATCGGAAACCGGTCAACCGTTAAACCTGCGGTTTTGACCGATTTTCATTAAAATAATATATATTTTTTTTTACTGAAAATTAAACGTGCTTACCGTTCGCCGTCCATCATTACTCATGGACCAGTTCTTCGATTTTTACCATGGATCTGTTCGTCGTCGTTATAAATTCACCGGAGAAAGCTACCTCTTGGGGCCAACAACTTCATCTTCTTCAATCGCCGAAGAAAACTACCTTTTGGGGCAAAAATCCTTGTGCGTGACGGCAGGCGAGTGGTGCCGGAGCATTTTCCGACTCCAACCTCCACCATCGCCTCCAAATGTCGTCGGCAACATTGGAAAATTTTAGTGTCATTTCTTCTTCTCTGCTCTCCGTCGGCTTTTCCTCCATTGCTTGCTCCGATTTCCGCCGCCGCCGCCTTCTTCTTCATCAATGTCAATCGTCAATTTCAATTTTTTTGTAGAGAGAGAAAATTATATTTTAGTGAGAAAGATAATTTTGTTGACTTGAATGATGCACCCATTGATAATGATGCACCCATCTCTCTACAATTTTTTTTTTCTGAAAATTAGGTGATGTTAACTTGAATGATGCACCCATTGATAATGATGATGTTGATTTGGACAACTTTGGAAACTTAGACTTGGATGGCTTGGGCAACTTGGACTTGTTGGATGAGGAACTTGGAAGACAATTTACGGCATAAAATTTGGACTTGTTGTTCACTTTTATTTATTTTGCAATCATAAGACATTTGTGATGATGATTTGAATTTCAAACTCTTGTATTGTATTTGACATCTACTATGTTTGCTTTATGTTATGACTTGTGACTTTTATATTGTTGATGACATTTCTTTTATGTTTGGAAATTAAAATTTGAAAGTTGGAACTATTTATGTTAATGGACATTTCTATTATGTTTAGAAATTTAAGTTTGAACTTTGAAGTTTGAAGTGACTTTAGATACTTTATATTCACTTATCATACTCTATATTTTGAATTTTTAAAAAAATTATGCATATTATATATATATATATATATATAATATTTATTATGACGTCATACCGGCTCAATCCGGTCCGACCTGTCCGACCCCGGTCCAACCTTTTTTTTGGGTCGTCCGGCTCAACTTCCGGTTCCGGTTTTTAAAACATTGCTTGAGTCGGGTGAGTTATAAATCTAAGGATGTAATCGAGTAACAAACACATGTACGATAGACAACACAATTTAATCTACAAGACAAACCTCCACAATATTTTAATAAAAAATTATCCAATACAAGGTTCGATCATGCGCGCATTACCGGGGGATTTCTCCCCACACCAACCTTACCAAAGTGTATGTTCAAACGTGCAACATGTTTCAGTCTAAACATATTGTATGTTTCAGTGTAATAAATTATATATTAAAAAAATACACTATATAATTAATGAAGGACCTGGTGCAGGAGACCAACTAAAAAAATAATATTTTCAATTTTTTGTAACAACCATCTTATAAGCAAGAACTTCTATTTCAACTACTTCAAATAAGTTTTTCATCCAAACACTACAAGAAAATAGTGCATTGCCTTCAAATTTTTTAAATTTTTTTTCAATATGCTTACGAAAGTTTCAACGAAAATAATTTTGTCCTTAAATAGTAAGACTCGGGGGTGTCAAACCGAGTGGCGAACACTCTTAGTCACCGTCATTTTCTTCTTTTGGACATGTGCCTTCATGTTCCGGGGTTTGAGACATTTTGTGAGACTTATGCCTCCAACCCGTTGTTCGCTTGGATTTTGTCGAGTTTGGTGTCTGGGATGTTTGTAGATTTCCTTGTGGTTGAGGGTTTTTTGTTCAAGGGTTTGCGTTTGTGCATTCCACAAGGTAGCCGCATCATTGAAGATTTGCATGGTGCGGGACATGTCGGGCGAGATCGATCAGTAGAATTGGCCCGTCGTTGTTATTTTTGGCCTACCGATGTTGCGCGTTTTATCGCGCTTTGTCGCACATCAAAGGGGACGGCCACCAATGCAGGTTTATCTCGCCGTGTACGCCATTAGCATGGACTTCACAGCAGGGTCACGGCTCGATCCTTGTAGTCATCCATCGGTTCTAAAAAATGGTCCACGCACCACTGATGATGTGCACGTTGCATAGTTTTTTTTCTAGGACATTTATCGAGTTGCAACAGCTGCATGCAGAGACTCGGGATCATATGATTGTTGCATGCAGAGACTCGTCGTACAAGGCAGCTGCGGATCGCCGTCGGGGTCCTGTGGATTTTGAGATTGACAATTTCGTGTGGGCTATCCTAGGTTCCCTGCTCATGAATATAGTAAGTTAGCAACGCGAAAAAATCGGTCCAGTCGAGATTGTTGGTTGATCTAGTACACATAGTGTCACAACATTCTTCTCAATTCCTATCTTCCATGTGTTCTGTGATTTACGCTGCATCAATTTTACTCGTGATTTATTTTATTGTTGTACTTATTTTTAATAAAATAAATTAAAAGATAATATTATGTTCAAATATGAATACAAATGTTGAAATGCAGCAGTGTTGAATATTTTATAGATATTATATATATATATATATTTGATTGAGGTGGTTTAACTCAATTACCAATCCTTAAATTATAAGTTTCGCGAATTCTGCGCAGGTAAAATCGAGTCAAGTAGATTTTTTCTAAAAATTCGTTAAAAGACAAAACATGAAATTCACTCCCAATTTGTGTTAACTATAAAGGTAAGTATGTGTTACTGTAAGGATAATTATGTATTAATACATGACGATTAAAAAAAGAAGATATTTTTACTAATTCAGTAATATAATCTGGTGGTTTGAGCATTTACTTAAAACAGCTACTCATTCTTCAGAAGGAGAAGTATATATGAATAAATAACAGAGCAGGAAGCGGATGAAAATAGAGGGAGTCGTTTTGTTCATATAGTAACACACATTTCTTCTCACAGTAACACATGTGTGCGCATGTAGTAACACAATTTTCAATACCTTACAAATAAATATGTGTAGTGAAAAACAAGTATGTGTTATTTGTCCTTACACTAATACATACATGTACTTACAATAACAAATGTTTGCCCTTATTGTAACACAAATCTCGGAGCGAGTTATGTTGTTTTGCCTTTGCACAAATTTTATAGATAATTAAAATTTGGCCCAATTCGGCCTGCACAGGATCCATAAATTTTCGCTTAGTGTATATGCGCTTCTCATTCTAACACACAGTTCATGTTTTCACGGATCGCTCCTTACAATAACACATACATGTACTCACAGCAACACATGTATGCATGTGTAGTAACACATATCTCAGAGCAAGTTCTGCTGTTCTGCCTTTGCGCAAATTTAATTGAAAATTTTGTTCGACCCGGTTTGACCCGCACAAGATCCACAAATTTTCATTATGTTTTTATGCGTTTCTCATTTGGACTCGCGGATCATATTTCACGAGTTCTAGATCTGTGAAATATTTCATATAAAAATTAGCCTAAATTATATTATTAAGTATTTTTTTAATTTTATGCGTAATTAAAATTTCATCATTATGTACTAATTATTCTGAATTTAAATTTAAATTCAAAATTTTAATTTCGTACTTTGTTAGTGGCCCGTTTAGTCTGAAATCCAAGGATTCAATCCCACAATTAGTGAAATCATCTAAAGGGCGTGTTTTGAAACACTTAAAACAGCTTCCAGAAACACTTATTTTCAAAGCTCCCTCTCACAACTTTTGAAAATAAATGCTTCTGAAAGCTGTTTTAAGTGTTTCAAAATATACTTAAAGTGCACTATTGACAACCCTCGTGCACCATTGCTCAGCCTCCACGGGTCTCGGTTGGATTTAAATCTCTGTTTTAAAAACCCGGTCCGACCGGCAAATCGCTTTGAACCGGCCCAATAGCAGTATATAAAACCGCTATTGGGCCGCTATCCCTAAAACCGGAAAAACCGATTGAAAACCGGTCAAAACCAAAAACTGGTCAACCTTTAAACCGGCGGTTTTGACCGATTTTCATTAAAATAATATATATATTTTTTTTTTTACTGAAAATTAAACGTTTAGATCAGATTTCAGAAAACTAAGAAAACCCAAGAGATTACACTAGTGCATGTCTAGTGCACTGAAGAGGACCTACAGGAGAACAAATTCTTCAGAACTGAACTAGGAAGAATTAGACCTCAATTGGTTCGTTATTTCTTAATCTTCGTCCCTTAAATAGGATCGCGTGTGGTTAGTAATTATTGCTTTGACTTATTACGGGTAGAGAATCAACGAGATTCAATACTTTATATCTTGGGCAATATTATTGGTCACATGTGTTGCTAAGATTTAATACGGAGAATCGTGTGCAAGTACGCTTGTTCGATTTGCCCCCTTGGGAGGTTCATAAATTTTATCATACCAAATCTTGCAAGTGGAACTGTTCCTTTACCAAGGATAAAAGATATTAATTAATGGAAAAACTATTTCAGTGGCTTGAATTAATTAATGGGCTAGATAATCTTAAACACGGGAAATAATAACCTGGAGCCATATTGACTATAATATGGGTTAAGATGGATAGTGCAATATTAATTATGTAGTGGGATTAATTAATATTTATGGGCTTGAATAATATTGTGGCTCAATATTGATAATTCAAGATCCATTGGAAGGTCCAATCTTAATTCTCCTAAAGGCCCCCCAAGTAGCCCAACATAAAGTCCAATAACTGAAAAAAATGTTTAAAAATAAAATAAATTTTGTTGCTTATTTTTCCTCATTTTTTCGAAAATTATGAATAAAAGGGGAGAAAGATTTTCTTTGAATTTTGTTATGGAATGAAGATATGTATTCTTGGAATACAAGATTATCTCATTAAATTCAAGAAATCTCCCACTTGGTTATTCATATGGATATTTTCGAATTTTTTGAAATAAAAGAGAAAGAAAAATTTTCTTGATTTTCTTGAAAAGATATTATGGAAGATATGTATTTCTTGAAATACAAGTATATCTCATAAATTCAAGAAGATCCAAATCTTGGTTTCTTGTTCCTATTATTTTCGAAAATTCCCATAACAAGAGGAGTTGGGATTTTTATGGAATATTTTAATTATGGAGAAAAGAATATAGGAGATATATTCAAGATTTCTTGGAGATCAAGAAAAAGATTTTCTTCCCCCTATTCCATGCCAAAAAATCGTCCAACACCCCTCTATAAATAGGGGATGAATGTTTCATTCCCAAGTACAATTTCATGTGCTGGAAAAATTAGTAAATCCACAAAGGTGGTGCAACAAATTTTTATTATCCCTTTTGTTAATTGTTCGCGAGCTTCCTTCCACCGGATTGACGAGCAAGGACTAGGGAATACTTGGGAACGCTTTTTGGTGTGTTCTTATCGACGAGACCATTGCCACCCCCAAGAGGTTAGTTCACGTAAACCCGTAGCAATTTCGCATGCGTAGGATTTATGTGAACTGTTTATACGCATGATTTGTTGTTGAATTATTATTTGAATTAATATAGGATTAATTCATGCTAGTAATAATTGTTAGAATTAAATTTGTATTTAAATATTCATCCCGAATAGATCCAGGCAATTAATTCCCCAACAGTTCGGGACCTACAAGTGGTATCAGAGCAGTGGTTCTACGGACCACTGACTTTGAGTATCATCGGTTCTTGAGGAAGAACCATTGTGGTCACTTGAACAAATCTTTGAAAAACCTGTTTTTAAAACTCATTTGTTTTTAAACTCACTTATTCAGCATGGATAACACTTCTGGAATGTATCATGATCTGCCGAAGTTCTCTATTGATGAGTATGCTGACTGGACCATACTCATGAGCAACCATCTAGGTGCGATAAGCAGTAGAATGATGGAAATTCTTGAACAATGACCCATCATCATCTATTACAACAGCCCAGTTGAAGGAGGTGATCCAGCACATCCTACTGGAGTTAGAATCAGAAAGAGTCCTTCACTGATGGATGCTGAGGAAAGGAAATTGTCCAATCTGGATACTATAGCCAAACATATCATCATGAAGATGGTTAAGACAAAACGTGAGAAGATCAATTATCTCAAGACTGCTAAGTAGATATGGGATACTCTTGCTAAGATTTGTGAAGGAAACGATCTGATTAAGGACAACAGACTACAAGCGGAACTAGTGAAGTTTGAGAAATTCAAGATGCTACCAGATGAAACTATAAATCAGCTTGATGGAAGAATTACCATGTCAGTTAACAAGCTTCGTGAACTAGGACGAGAAATGTCAGATAAGGACATCAACTACAAGATCTTGAGGTCCCTGACCAAGAAATGGGACATGAAAGTAACTGTGATTAAAGATTGCCAAGATATTGTGAAGATGAAGCCAAGCAACCTATCTCTGAGTCTAAAACCTCATGAATTCGACCTGATTGAAAGAGGTCAAGAAGAAGACGAGTCACCTGCTGAAGCTACACCTGCCACATCAAAAGCAGTTGCATTCAAGGCAGCTAACAGTAGTTCGAAGTCTACTGAACCAATAGGAAATATCATTAGTCAGTCTGAACAGATTGCTTTGCGGACCAGAAAGGTAGAAAGGTCAAATATTCAAGTGGGAAAGTATCGAAAATTTTATAGAGACTATCAGAACAGCAGAGGAAGAGACAAGAGATCTACTGACAGATCACAAGAAAGGAATTGTTCTGATGACAGAAGAGATGATCATAGAGATGACCGCAGAGGAGATAAGAGAGATGATCGTTCTGATGATAGAAGAGACAATAGATCAGATAGAAGGAATTCTGACTACACGCAAACTGGGAAGTCACCTGACAGATCCTATAGAAGAAATGACTCACCTGGCAGACGAAATTCTGGAGAACCTGAAGCTTGCTTCAACTGTCAAAAAATAGGTCACTACAGTGCTGATTGTCCTGACCTGACTCCAAAGGAGAGAGAAGAGAAGCGTAGTAGAAGAGAACAAAGACACCACGACAGAAAAGCCATGGTTGTTGATACATCAGGTATCGATGACTCTTATCTGCCTTCAGATGATTCTGGATATTAATTTGTCGAGGACTTCTACCTGATGACCACTACTGATGATGTCGACGACCTCGACGACCTCGACGATCTTTGTTCTCATCTGATGATGACATCTATCTCATGGCCAAAGATGCTGATCAAACTGAGGTAACTTTTAAACCTTCTGTGTTTTCTGTTTCCACACCTGTTGTGCTGAGCACACCTGCTGGAGAGATTGATCTGCAACTCTACAATGAGCAATTGCTTGATGATCTCTCTAATGCAATAGACACTTATACAATAGTGGAAGCTGAGAACGATAAGCTTAGGTTTGAGAACACTCAGCTTGTCAAGGATAAAGTTGTAAGTAGAGCTGTTGAACTGAAATCAGTTGAGACTGTTCAGAAGATGACTACAGAACTGGAGTTTCTGAAAGTCAGCTCTTCTGATCAGGGTAAACTGGTTAAGGAACAACAAGCTATCAACAAGCAGCAATCTGATGATCTCAAAATCCTCCAAGCTAAGTTTGATGAACTCTTCTGACTGCATGAGAGTCTAAAATAAAGTGAGGACAATTTGCGAAAGAAAGTAGAGATTTTTGGAAAAGCTTCTAAAAATGTTGATGAAATAACAAGCTACTTTTGGAAGCCAACTAATAAGAAGGGTATTGGGTTTGAAAGCCCTTCTGGATCCTCACATGTCCCGATTGGTTCATCCTCAAAAGGTGAATCAAAGAAGGTTTCTGGTAAAGATGCATATCATGCTAAATCTGTATCTGATAAGGGAAAGAAACCAGTTGATCAGGTAAGGCCAAAGCCTAATCAGAAAGGGAACAGAAATGGACCCCAACTGATTAAGCAACAAACGAGGAATCAACAGAAGAACCCTGTTCTTCTGAAAAGACTTCAACCTAATCAACATACTAGATATCAGCCTGGACCATCTCGCAAGGGACAGTCCCAGCTGAAATCTAATCAGGTTAAGCTGCCTAACAAGCATGCTAAGGGTAAACTGCTGAAACCATTTGTGCAAAAGAGATATGAATCTTTTGATGGTAGCAGTCGTACCTATCCCTTCAACCAGAAATCCAGGACATCTGCACCTGAACCACACTGTATTAAAAGAAGACAGACTAATCAGAAAAATCCCATGTCTTCTGGTTCATCCAAGGGTCACACTCGTAATTATACTAACCAGAAAGCACATGAAGAGATGTATGATTACGTAGATGCTTATGGGAGACAAATTAGGCTTTCTGATCTTGATGATTACCATAGAAGTGCCTTGTTTGTTTGGATCCCTGAAAGGTAACACTAACCCATCAAGACCCAATCCTACAGGGGTACCTAAAGCCTGATTTGATTGCAGGATAGTGTGGGTTTGGCCAATAAGGGAGGTGTACAAGCAACTATTTGTTAAATCGATAGTGGATGCTCAAGGCACATGACTGACAACAAACATCTCTTCAGCTCATATATAGAACAAGAAGGCCCACGTGTACTATTTGGTGACGATAACTTTGGATTTACCAAAGGATTCGGAACCTTAGGGAATGATGATGTACAGGTTACTGGAGTCTCGTATGTCGATGGTTTAAAGCACAACCTGTTATCGGTTTCACAATTTTGCGACAACGGATTTAGCGTTGAGTTCTCGACTGATTAATGCACTATCAAGAATCAAGCCACTCAACAAATTTTGCTAACTATTCCAGAAAGGGAACGATCTACACTGCAGATTGGAACAGTTATCCAAGAAATGCATGCCTGATTGTTAAGAGTTTCAAAAGTAGCAGTTGGCTCTGGCACAAGAGAATGATGTTGGGATTATACTGAAAAGTATGCTTTTTACTTTGTATAATCGAAACTGAATTTTCAGACTCATTTACTAAAATAAATTGTTTATCACTGATGCTTTAAATATGATTGAATGTTATATATATTTACTGCATAACTGTTCAATAATTCGTACGTGTTACACTATAGTTAATTTAGTGATACCAGATCACAGAAGATTAAATTAACAGTCCTTTGTAACTAAAAGTACGCCATTAACGACCTAGATGGAAATGAACAACCATCGCGAAAGGTTGAGGTGTAAGGCTCAGATTGGTTTGTCTTGACCAAGAGATTACACTAGTGCATGACTGATGCACTGAATAGGACCTACAGGAGGATAAATTCTTCAGAACTGAACAAGGAAGAATTAGACCTCAGTGGTTCGGTGTTTCTTAACCTTCATCCCTTAAATAGGATCATGTGGGATTGGTAACTATTGCTTTGACTTATCATGGGTAGCGAATCAGAGAGATTCAATACTTTTTATCTTGGGCAATATTATTGGTCACATGTGATTGCTAAGATTTAATACGAAGAATCGTGTGCAAGTACGCTTGCTTGATTTGCCCCCTTGGGAGGTTCATAAGTTTTATCATACCAAATCTTGCAAGTGGAATTAGTTTCCAGTATGGATAATAATGTTGAACCGTTCCTCGACCAAGGACAAAAGATATTAATTAACGGAAAGCAATTTCAGTGGCTTGAATTAATTAATGGGCTAGATAATCTTAAACACGGGAAATAATGACCGGGAGCCATATTGACTGTAATATGGGTTAAGATGGATGGTGCAATATTAATTATGTAGTGGGATTAATTAATATTTATGGGCTTGAATTATATTGTGGCTCAATATTAGATATTCAAGATCCATTAGAAGATCCAATCTTAATTCTCCTAAAGGCCCCCTGAGTAGCCCAACAAATAGTCCAATAACTGAAAAGGTGATTAAAATAAAATAAATATTGTTGCTTAATATTTTCTCTGTTTTTCGAAATTTATGGATAAAAGAGGGAGAAAGATTTTCTTTGAATTTTGTTATGGAATGAAGATATGTATTCTTGGAATACAAGATTATCTCATTAAATTCAAGAAATCTCCCACCTGATTATCTTTATGAATATTTCGAAATTTTTGAATATTATGGACAAGAAAGATTTTCTTGATTTTCTTGAAAAGATATTATGGAAGATATGTATTTCTTGAAATACAAGAATATCTCATAAATTCAAGAAGATCCAAATCTTGTAATCTTGAACCAAATTTTTGAAATTACCCCATTACAAGGGAAGGTGGAATTTTTGTGGAATATCATAATTATGGGAAAGAGAATATAGGAGATATATTCAAGATTTCTTGGTGACCAAGAAAAGTCTTTTCCCACATTGATTTTGGACCCAAAATTTCGACCACCTCCTATCTATAAATAGGGGATGATTAGTTCATTCCCAAGTACAATTCTATGTGCTGGAAATATTAGCAAATCCGCATAAGTGGTGCAACAAAGTTTATTTTTCCTTTTGTTAATTGTTCGACGAGTGTCCTTCCACCGGATAGTTGAGCAAGGGCTAAGGGAATACTTGGAAAGTCCTTTTGGTTAGTCCGTCCGACCGAAGTCACTGCCAACCCGAGAGGTACGCTCACGTAAACCCGTAGATTCCGCATGCGTAGGTTTTACGTGGCTTTTTATATGCATGATATGTTGTTGCAATTATTATTTGAATTAATATAGGATTAATTCATGCTAGTAATAATTAATGAATTAAATTTGTATTTAAATATTCACCCCGAATAGATCTGTGCAACTCATTCCCCAACAAATGAGTCATCTGAACTTTAAGACTCTTAACAAGATAGCAAGGATGTCTCTGGTTGAGGGTCTCCTGAATGAGGTATTCTCTAAGGATCAGACATGTGTCGCATGTCAGAAGGAAAAACAGGTTAAAGCCTCATTTAAGGGGATCCCAGGACCAGCATCCAGCAGAGTATTGCAACTGCTCCACATGGATATGTTTGGACCAGTTACACCACTTAGTTTCAGCAGACGCAAATACACTCTGGTGATTGTGGATGATTATTCCAAGTTTACCTGGGTTGTATTCTTGTATAAGAAGAATGAAACTACAACAAAGATACCTGAGCTGCTCAAGAGATTGCAGAATGAGAAGGGTGTCATCATTGTAAAAATCAGATCAGGTAAAGGTACAGAGTTTCTGAACTCTTTTATAACTGATTTTTGCACTGAGTTTGGTATACAACATGAAACATCAGCCGCTAGAACACCACAACAGAATGGTGTAGCAGAACGGAGAAACAGAACACTCAAAGAAGCTGCACAATGTTGGCACCGTTTCTGAGCAGAAGCTATCAACACAACATGTCATACTCAGAACAAATGTTCTCTGACTATGATTCACTTCAAAACACCCTATGAACTATGGAAGGGCAGAAAACCTCGTGTTTCTTACTTCCATGTTTTTGGGTGCAAGTGTTTTATTCACAACAATGGGAATTGTCAGTTGAAAACCTTTGAAGCCAATTCAGATGAGGGTATATGTTGGGGAATTAATTGCCCGGATCTATTCGGGATGAATATTTAAATACAAATTTAATTCTAACAATTATTACCAGCATGAATTAATCCTATATTAATTCAAATAATAATTCAATAACAAATCATGCATACAAATTCTTCACATAAATCCTACGCATGCAGAATTGCTCGGAGTTTACGTGAACTAACCTCTTGGAGTGACAACCGTTGAGAAGATGGATATCCTGTTCACACGAACAAACCCAAAGAGCCTTCTCAAGTATTCCCTCGTCCTTGTTCAACAATCCGGTGGAAGGATGCTCGCGAACAATTAACAAAAGGAAAAATAAAATTATGTTGCACCACCTTTGTGGATTTCTAATTTTTCCAACACATGGAATTGCATTGGGGATGAAAAATTCATTCCCTATTTATAATAAGATGGTGGACGAAATTTTTGAGGAAAAATAAGATGAGAAAATCTTTTTCTTGGTCTCCAAAAAATCTTGAATATATCCCATATATTATTTTCTCCATATTTAAAATATTCACAAAAATCCCACCTCCTCTTGTTATGGATATTTTCGGAAAAATAAGGGCCAAGATTTTCAAAATTGGGATCTTCTTGAATTTATGAGATATTCTTGTATTCCAAGAATACATATCTTCCATAGTATCTTTTCAAGAAAATCAAGAAAATCTTTCCTTTCTTATTTTACTCATAATTTTCGAAAAACACAAATAAATAGCCAGGTGAGAGTTTCTTGAATTTAATGAGATAAACTTGTATTCCAAGAATACTTATCCTCATTCCATAACAAAATTCAAAGAAAATCTCTTTTATTTTCGAAAAATACAGGAAAAATAGGCAACAATATTTTATTTAATTTTAAACACCTTTTTCAGTTATTGGACTTTATCTTTGGGCTACTTGAGAGGCCTTTAGGAGAATTAAGATTGGACCTTGAATTTCCAATATTGAGCCACAATATTATTCAAGCCCATAAATATTAATTAATCCCACTACATAATTAATATTGCACTATCCATCTTAACCCATATTACAGTTCATATAACTCCCGGTTATTATTTCCCGTGTTTAAGATTATCCAGTCCATTAATTAATTTAAGCCACTGAAATAGCTTCACATTAATTAATATTTTTTTCCTTGGTTCAGGAACGACTCAACATTATTATCCATACTGGAAACTAATTCCACTTGCAAGATTTAGTATGATAAAACTTCTGAGCCTCCCAAGGGGACAAATCAAACAAAACGCACTTGCACACCGATTCTCCGTATTAAATCTTAGCAATCGTCATGTAACTAATAATATTGCCCAAAATACAAGGTATTGAATCACATTGATTCTCTACCCATCATAAGTCAAAGCAATAGTTATTAATTCCATACGATCCTATTTAAGGAACGAGGATTAAGAAATAACTAACCATTGAGGTCTAATTCTTCTATATTCAGTACTGAAGAATTTATTCTCCTGTAGGTCCTCTTCAGCGCATCATAATGCACTAGTGCAATCTCTTGGTCAAGACAAGCGAATCTGAGCCTTACACTTCAACCTTTCACGTTGGATTGTTCATTTCCATCTAGGTTGTGAATTATGTACTTTTATTTACAAGGGACTGTTAATTTAATCTTCTGTGATCTGGTATCATTAAATTAACTACAATGTAATACGTACTAATTATTGAACAGTTATGCAGTAAATATATGTAACATTCAATGATATTTAAAGCAACAGTGATAAATAATTTATTTAAGCAAATAAGACAGAAATTCAGTCTGGTTATACAAAGTAAAAAACATACTTTCCAGTATAACCCCAACAGTATATTCTTAGGATATTCCTTAACCAGCAAAGCTTTCAGGGTATTCAACAGGCGAACTCTAGTTGTGGAAGAAACACTTCATGTGGTCTTTGATGAGTCGACATCTGATCAGGAAAACCTACTTTAGAAAGAATCGTACCAGAACAAGATGTATCTGATGCTCAGAAAATGGATCAGTTAAGTATCAAAGAAAAGGAATCAGATCACGTCACAGTGTATGTTCCTAATCTTGATCTTGACGGTTCACCAGGTCAGTCAGACCCCAAGGTACATACAACTGTCGATGAAGAAGCTGGTACAGCTGAGATAGTAACAACAGAACCATCTGGTTCAGGGGGAACACCTATTGTTCCGGCGGACAGACATCAGCCTATGATGATTCCAACATCAGCTGAGACATGTCCATGCCAAGTGGATCCTATTGATGTACCTCTCCCAACCTCTAGTGACTCAATATCAGACGAGGATGACAATGTCCAAACTGATATACATCAGGGAAGAAGGACTTGGTTGAAAGACCATCCGACTGACCAGATAATCGACAATCCTAATGCCCGAGTCCTAACTAGACATCAGGTTGGTGAAAGTGTTATGTATTGTTGCTATCTGTCTTTGAAGGAACCTACCACAACAGAAGAAGCTCTATAAGATGCCAGCTGGATTCTAGCTATGCAAGAAGAACTAAAGCAGTTCGAGAGGAATCAAGTTTGGGAACTTGTAGACAGGCCAACTCACCAAGATGTGATTAGTACCAAGTGGGTGTTCAAGAACAAGAGGGTTGAGAATAATTTCATCACCAGAAATAAGGCAAGACTTGTTGCGAAGGGGTAATCACCATCAGAAGGGATTGATTATGATGAGACATTTGCACCAGTCGCTCGCCTGGAAGCCATTCGGCTATTTCTGGCATATGCTACCCACAGAGGGTTTAATGTATATCATATGGATGTAAAGAGTGCATTTTTAACGGGGTACTAGCGGAGGAAATTTATGTCGAACAACCTCCTGGCTTTGAAAAAGGCAACCAGGTGTACCGTTTAAGAAAAGCTCTTTACAGACTGAAATAGGCTCCCCGAGCTTGGTATGATACACTATCTCAGTTCTTAATAGACAGTGGATTCACAAAAGGAGTCATAGACAGAACCTTATTCAAAATAGAAGATGGTGAAGACATTCTGATGGTTCAGATCTATGTGGATGATATCATCTTTGGATCTCCCAACAAGAGCTTATGCGATAGATTCAGCAAACTGATGCAAGGGAAGTTCGAGATGTCCATGATGGGTCAGATGAATTACTTTCTGGGTCTTCAAGTTAAACAAAGTACAGAAGGAATATTCATCTGTCAGGTAAAGTATATTAGGAATTTGTTAGCTAAGTTTGGAGTTCAGAACAGTAAGGTAGCCAAAATTCCTATGATGACTGGATTTAAGATGGATCCAGATGAAAATGGTAAGAAAACTAATCAGAAAGAATATAGGGCTCTCATTGGATCATTACTATACCTGACTGCCAGCAGACCAGACATAACCTTCGCAGTAGGTGTATGTGCCAGATTTCAGGCAAATCTAATGCAAAGCCACCTGGAAGCAGCTAAGCTGATTCTTAAGTATCTGAAGGGGATAGTAAATCTCAGTTTATTCTACCCATCAGATGATAATCTAGAGCTTAGTGGGTACTCTGATTCTGATTATGGAGGTTGCATGATAGACAGAAAGTCAACCTCAGGTACATGTCAGTTCTTAGGAAGCAAACTAATCTCTTGGTTTTCATAGAAGCAGACATCTGTTGCCACATCTACTACTGAAGCGGAATACATGGCCGCAGGAAGCTGTTGTTCCCAACTGCTCTAGCTTAGTCAGCAGCTGAGGGATTATAACATTGTAGCTATGAACGTGCCCATATTCTGTGACAGTAATAATGCTATTGCAATCACTCAGAACCCAGTTCTACATACAAGATGTAAACATGTGGACGTCATACATCATTTCATCAGAGAACATGTGGAAAAGAAGAATATCAGAATGGAAAAGATCCATACTGATAAGCAGAGAGCTGATATCTTAACCAAGCCACTAGCTAAAGTCAGATTCAGAGAGTTATCAGTTGAGTTAGGGCTTCTGGACTTAGGAGAAGATGCACCAGATTTCTTTGGTGGATTGGTCTCCAAGACCAGTTGGTTAAGAAACTGACCAGAAAAGAAGGATCAATTAAGAAATGGAACCTCAACTGATCAAGGAGGATCAGTCAGAGACTAATCAGAAAAGGGATAACAGTTGAAGGGGGAACTCAACTGATTAGATAGGATCAGAAGAATTCTGATCAGAAAAGTGGGATATTGTTGGGAAAATACTAAGGATTAGACTACAATCAGTAAGGTCAACAGTAATCAGGCAAGCCAGATCAGAACAAAGTGGTAACTGACTGATTACAATATCAGTCAGTCAGACATGTTTTTTGATTTATCTTTATACAAGTCTATGCTAATCTATGCTACTCTTTACTGTGCCCATTACTTTATGACGTCATGCCTGCAAGCATTAAATGCGGACGTGGGGTTTTTGTATTAAATGCATTTATTGTAAGTTTTTAAGTCCAAAAGTCTACCGCTTTAAATCCTTGACCGCACGATTTAATTACTTTTCAACTGCTTAATCTTGATCGTCCGATTGAAAAATACGGACACTCAAGTACTCTAAAAAATATTCGTGCAAAATATTTTCCCTCCCATCTATTTAAAACCATAAACCCTATTTTCTAAAAACCTTTCGCATTATATTCCTCAAAATCTCCAAAACTCAAACTTATCTAGAAAGCCTTCGAAACATTCATCCAGCGATTAAAATTTCTTTCAAAATTCTCAAATCGCTTTTCTGGTAATTTGTCTACTTTGATTGTATTACTCATGAATATTATACGTTAGGGTTATAGGTTGTATATGAATATGTTGTACTGCTCATTTGTTCATGTTGAAACAGATTTAACTTGCTTTATGCTTAACACTCTGAAAATTATGAACAATATGCATATTTGGGAATATTATTTGTGCAAATACTTTACACATTGCCCTACTATACTTTGCACTGTTTAAAATCATATGGGTTTTGAAAAACCTAATTTAGGTTATGTATGTGTGTGCAGAAATGGCAGCTTCAAAAGCATCCCCTGAAGTTTGCGATTACACTTCAATGATTAAAGATATCATCGACGAGAAGTATGTCATCTTCACAACCACAACAGATCTAGAAACACTTGAAATCTTGGATTTCATTCGAGCTCCAGGATTAGAGCAATTCTGTTATAGACACTTGAACAGTGTCTATACAATTGAATCCTTGGAGTTCTTGAGGAACTTAAAGGAAACTGACAACAAAGAGCTCTATTCGTTTGTTGGAGGAACAAATAGATGTAACCAGTGATGATCTGCAACGGATCTTTGCCCTACCAGCAGGAAGGAACACTCTTGACGAATTCTTAGCTGGAATGGCTGACAAGGAGTATTTGCAGAAGGTTCTACTCAGGCCACCAAACATTAATCAAGTGACAAATGTGAAGCAACCATACTTAAAGAGAAAATACAGGCTTTTGTTTGGAATATTCTCTAAGGTGATATTGGGCATTACCTTTAGTCCTGATGCTTTAACTCAACTAAAGCAAAGGGTGATGACAGCAATAATCGAGAAGGCACAAGACATGAACTGGTTGGGCTTATTCAAACACCGGTTATTGTAAGAGACAGACAAATTTGTGGTTGATGAGACGAATCAAGTTGTGTTGTCCAAGAAAATCTGTAACATTCACAAGGTTTCCATCATCTTGGCCGATAAACTTCCTAACTACACATGGTAAGAACAGGGAAGGAAGCCGTATCCGAGCAAATTCAAAGCACTTCTTTGGAAGGATGCTGAGATCCCAGGCCAAAGAGATGACGACCCTGAACCCTATGTGTCCAAGGCAAAGAAAGACAAAATACAAGCTTAATCTGTTCAATTAGAAGCCCAGGAGCACCAGCCCAGGAACTTCTCACAAGGCTGAAGATGTGAGTGAGAAAAGGCAGAAAAAGCTCACAGCTATGCTTCCAAAGAAGAAAGATATGCCCTCTGGTGGACTGCGAGATGAAGACAGCGATGTGGAGATTCTGGGTTCAGAAGAACAGGTGGAGGAACTCTTGGTTGAAGAAGTTGGTAGAGATATTGTTGTGAGTTATGAGCACACAATTAGTGCAGAAAGGGAAGGAGGAGAGAAAGGAAGGTTTGAAGAAGCACAGGATGAATCTGAGCCATCTAATTCTATCCACCTAAGCTCCTTATTCAAAGCTCACGAACTGACCCATCTACCCAAATCACCTACCCCTACATCCAAATCACCTTCACCATCGCCCTCATCATCCCCGCCAGCCCAGAGAACACCCTCACCCTCAACTGAACCTCAACCACAGCCCACACCTCAACCTACCTTTCAACCAGAAATATCATCTCAACCCCAACCCCAACCAGAAGTTCAACCCGAGGTTCAATCAGAACCTCCCACGGCCAGCAAACCATAAACACCCACACCTGAGAAATCATCTAAGGAGATCCCACTTGTTCAAGAAGCTGAATAGGGAACACAAGAAGAAGAAGAGAGAGAGGTTATGTTTGTCTTCATCTCTCATAATCCTTTCAACAAGAAGACCATCCTGGAATCACCTGAACAAAAACACTCTACAGTGTATTTCTTATGGAGACAGGTGAATGCTTACCTGGACAGGAACTTCCCTAATCTAATTAACCATCCGGGGATCAGAAAGCAGGTGGATGATATCGTCTTCTAGAGGGATATCAGACTCAGGGACATTGAAGATTGCATCTTCTGATGGAAGCCTTGGAGTCTGATTACTTTGTTGATTTGGAGAAGCGGGCCAAGTTAAATGCTGGGGTATCCAGCGTTGTGGAGTTGGCATCTGATGAGGATATCAGATGGTTGGTGCATCAGAAACTTGGAATTTCTGAGGAGGAAGAAGCTTTTGCTCATGATTACTTGGAAGATGAGCAAACTGCCGATGAACCAGCCCATGGTGCTGTAGATGAAACCCTAACTGGTGAGGCATCAACATCTGGACAGGTTGTTGCCTTTTCTGCTGAATCCCTAGATCTTATTTCGAAGACTATTCAAGATGGAGTGAAGGCATCTGTTGATTCTCAATTCAACAATTTGGCAACGAACCTGATGGTAAGATTCAGAGAAGAACAACAGGCACTGGTCGAAGCAGAACGAAAGAAGACAATTGAAAAGTTGTTGCACATGCACGACAAAATATCTGAAAGAGTAATGAAGCGCATAGATCCACTATCAGATAAACTTGCAGCTGAAGTGTCCATTCTTTCTGATATTGGAATCCTCCTGGAGAGTGTTTAGTCTTCTTTGGAAAAGACTGATACAAGCCTTGACGCTGCCTGGAGAAGATTTGAAGGCTCCATAAGCAAAGCCAGAAAGTTTCTGGAATCGGTTTTGAATAGGATTATGGGACCTGCGCCCACAGCTTCAAATGTTCAGATAACCCCCTTAGCCGTCGAAGAACTGGACGAAGGAGTGATGAGAGAATTCGAAGCCCTGAACATTTGTCTGATGAACCTTTTTGAAGTAACCAAAAAGGGGAAAGAAGGATTAGAAAAACAGGCTACAACTTCAACTGGTCGGGGTTTGACACTTGCCATTGTGGAGAAAACAATTGTTGAGGCTCCAAATACGGAGCTAGCTGACATGTTCCAGACAATTGAAGAACACAGCAGGTTGTTGGAGATTCAAGATAGGGTCGTAGCTGAACATAAATCTTCCCTTGGTGAACTGGTTACAAAGGTTGACAAAATTGAAGATTTCTCTTCAACTGTTCAGTAAAGATTTGATTCTGAAGATCAGGCCAAGAGTCTTGAACTGGCAAGGAAGCTGCATGAGGAAGAAATTGCAGAAACTGAAGCTGAAGAGAAGAAACAGCTGAAAGCCAAACAAGTAAAGAAGCCGATTCAGAAGCCAATTATGACTCGCTCTCAATCGCAGATGACAGCTGCACAGAAAGAAGAACAAAATATGAGACATAGAGTCATTGATGCTGCCATCAAGAAGAAGAAGCTTGCTGATGCTGCAGGGCTGAGCAGAACTTATGTCAGAAGACAAAATAAGAAAGATGTTGCTGTAGAAGAAAGGGTCTGGGAAGAACGTGCCTTACCTGAAGAGGTTGAAGGGATTCTGGTAGCACGACGAGATCTGATCCCAGAATGGACCAGGATCAAGGTCGATTGGCTAAGTGATGTTTACATCCTACAGAAGATATCATAACACACAGATCAAGGTGCTTTCGATGCTGAGTTTCTGGACTGGCTAGAGACAAAATATGAGAAATTTTACAAAGTTCTGATGCATGAAGACAAGATCATGACCTTGATGCCTTATGCACCCAAATTTGAAACCATGATCCAGCCCATTCAATCTGACAACTCTCTCGACTAAGGAGGGGAGATATCATTGAACGAGACAGATTGGAAGCCTTGCAACAAAGAATGTATAAGATTTTTGCTATCCCAGTAGATCTCCAGAGGTTCTCCTTTTGAAGGTTGGTTCAGAAGACTGCTGATAGGATCAGATAGATAGGTACCTGCTTGTTTTTTCACTGTAATTGTAATCTTTTTATCATTATTGAAAATGCACTACCTTTCTGATCCTAAGACAACTTCTCATTGTCTTCTGAACTGTTGTTTCTGTTCTTTACATTTTTTGTTATCTGTTTTTCTGATTAACTGTTTTGGTTCCATCAAAAGGGGGGAAATTGTTGGGAAATTTGTAGTTTTGATGGAAGTTCCAAAACAGATGTAATAGGACCAGTCAGACTTATTAGATGACTGCTGAACTAGAAATTAGTATAGGATGACCAGTTGAGATGTATAGACAACTGATGTAATAGATAGGTCACATATTGAGGGGAACTCAATATGTATAGGTTAAGTCTTGAAGAAGATCAGAAGATCATACAAGTCAAGAAGATCAGAAGATCAGACAAGACAAGAAAGATCAGAAGATCAGACAAGTTAGATAGTCAGATGATCAGGTGAAGACATGAAGCTAAAGACACAGAAGACCTGAAGATCAGATGACTACCAGAATAACAAAACCAAGAAGACCTCAGATATTTTACACCAGAAGAACGAAATAGAGTCTGTAAGTTGTGCTAAGACAACCTACATCAGAAGACTCAATCAGGTAGACTGATCAGTATTAACTGATCAGGTCAGCTAGATCAGGTGACAACCAAAGGTTCACCAAATCATACGAGTTCTTCAGATAAGAAGAAGGTCAACCTAAGTTGGTAAAGCAAACATTGAATAAGTGTACTTGTTAACCAATGAGAGCAAGACAAGGTATGGAGCTGATAATGCGGGATTCAGCGTATCACAGTCAAACGGCCAGAAAGGACAAACTTGCATGCTTTCGGCCATGCCGCATCTGTAAACGTCATATCCATCCTGCAAACCTACCTTAAATAGACCAAAATTCGAATTGCTCTCCAACGGCTAATTCGATTTCATGCCTATAAATATGGGATCAAACCTTCAGAGTAAGGTTACAGAAATAATCCACAAGCTCAAGCAAACAAAATTTCCACACGAAGAACACAAAAATTGAAGAATATTTCTAAGTGTTCATCCCATAGTTCTTAGCACGGAAATATTATCCTTTAGCTTTAGGCTACCCAAATACTAGGATAGATTTGCAGTTGGAACAACTCAAATCTTATACCCAAACCAAAAGTTAGGTTAAGTTTTGTTTAGCAAGATTTCAGACTAGGGTTTCTAGTTCTGATTTCTGAGATTGGTTGAGTGAGAACTCTTGAAACATTTGTTGTATTGTGTTGGACTAACACATTAATCTAAGTCCAGTTGGTTTAGTTGGTGCCCCTACTGATAGGGAAGAGTGGACGTATGACAAGTTGTCCGAACCACTATAAAAATCTTGTGTGCCTTAATCTGTTTTACCTGCTTTACACTATCTGCTCACACTTGTTTAACTATTGCATGCATATTCTAAGTCTGGATCAGATTTGCACCAAGCAACTAATCTGATCAGTTTGGCACTTTGTCATCTAATCCGATACAGATAACCTAGAACCTGATTTAGTAAACTGGTTTTTCACACGGGTTAAACTTATCTTCCTCACATCAGTTAAGTTGATAGTGTTGGGGAATAAGTTGCACAGATCTATTCGGGGTGAATATTTAAATACAAATTTAATTCATTAATTATTACTAGCATGAATTAATCCTATATTAATTCAAATAATAATTGCAACAACATATCATGCATATAAAAAGCCAAGTAAAACCTACGCATGCGGAATCTACTGGTTTACATGAACGTACCTCTCGGGATGGCAGTGACTTCGGTCGGACGGACTAACCAAAAGGACTTCCCAAGTATTCCCTTAGCCCTTGCTCAACTATCCGGTGGAAGGACACTCGTCGAACAATTAACAAAAGGAAAAAATAAACTTTGTTGCACCACTTATGTGGATTTGCTAATATTTCCAGTACATGGAATTGTACTTGGGAATGAACTAATCATCCCCTATTTATAAGATAGGGGTTGGTCAAAATTTTAGTGATTTTTCAATGTGGGAAAAGACTTTTCTTGGTCACCAAGAAATCTTGAATATATCCCTTATATTCTTTTTCCCATAATTAAAATATTCCACAAAAATCCCACCTCCTATATATATGGAATTTTCGAAAAAACAAGAGTGCAAGATTTCAAGATTTGGATCTTCTTGAATTTATGAGATATTCTTGTATTTCAAGAAATACATATCTTCCATAATATATTTTCAAGAAAATCAAGAAAATCTTTCTTGCCCTCTACTTTCAAAAATTTCGAAATATCTCTTATGAATAACCAAGTGGGAGATTTCTTGAATTTAATGAGATAATCGTGTATTCCAAGAATACATATCTTCATTCCATAACAAAAGTCAAAGAAAATCTTTCTCCCTCTTTTATCCATAAATTTCGAAAAATTAGAGGAAATATAAGCAACAATATTTATTTTATTTTAATCACCTTTTCAGTTATTGAACTATATGTTGGGCTACTTAGGGGGCCTTTAGGAGAATTAAGATTGGACCTTCTAATGGATCTTGAATATCTAATATTGAGCCACAATATAATTCAAGCCCATAAATATTAATTAATCCCACTACATAATTAATATTGCACCATCCATCTTAACCCATATTACAGTCAATATGGCTCCCGGTCATTATTTCCCATGTTTAAGATTATCTAGCCCATTAATTAATTCAAGCCACTGAAATAGCTTTCCGTTAATTAATATCTTTTGTCCTTGGTCTAGGAACGGTTCAACATTATTATCCATACCGGAAACTAATTCCACTTGCAAGATTTGGTATGATAAAACTTATGAACCTCCCTGGGGGGCAAATCATGCAAGCGTACTTGCACCACGATTCTTCGTATTAAATCTTAGCAATCACATGTGACCAATAATATTGCCCAAGATAAAAAGTATTGAATCTCTACGATTCGCTACCCATGATAAATCAAAGCAATAGTTACCAATCCCACGTGATCCTATTTAAGGGGACGAAGGTTAAGAAACAACGAACCACCGAGGTCTAATTCTTCCTTGTTCGGCCTCAAGAATTTATCCTCATGTAGGTCCTATTCAATTGTCGATCATGCACTAGTGTAATCTCTTGGTCAAGACAAACCAATCGAGCCTTACACCTCAACCTTTCACGATGGTTGTTCATTTCCATCTAGGTCGTGAATGGCGTACTTATAGTTACCAAGAGACTGTTAATTTAATCTTTCGTGATCGGTATCACTAAATTAACTCTGATGTAACACGCATCTAATTATTGAACAGTTATGCAGGAAATATATATAACATTCAATCATATTTAAAGCATAAGTGATAAACAATTTATTTCAGTAAATAAGTCTGGAAATTCAGTTTCGATTATACAAAGTAAAAAGCATACTTTTCAGTATAATCCCAACAATCTCCCACTTATACTCAAAGTCTGCTTTTAAGTATACTACAACATGTCTCGCGTAGTCCGTGACATCTAATGTCACCTACACGAACCTAATAATTTCTCCCACTTATACTCAAAGCAGATTAGCAAGCGGTCTTGACACCCATTCCACTCACATGTCTCTCGAATGTATTCAGAGGCGACGCTTTTGTCAATGGATCTGTTTAGGTCGTCCTCGGGACGCTATCTTTGCCACATCTATATCTCCTCTCTTAACGATTTCTCGTATAAGATGTCTTCCCTTTAATGTGTTTGTTTGACTCATGGACTCTTGGTTCTCTTGAATTTGCAACTGCCCCTAGCAGATATTGCTAGACAAATTCAGAACACCATCCAAGTCCACTAAGAAGATCTAGAGCCCATCGGTTCTTTTCATCGCTTCACAAGCGACTACTTACCCGACTTCCATGGTTGAGTCAATGATGCATTTACGCTTCACACTCGTCCATTTGATGGCTACACTTCCCAAATGGAAACACACTAACCGAGGCGGATAATTTCGGAATCTAAATCGATTGGAAATCCGAGTCCGGTGTGGAAAGATGGGGATTGGAGTATCGATCGATAAATCAACATTCTATCCCGAGTTCTTTTCGGACACTTTGAATGTTTTTAAGCGTAGATCAATGTGCTTTCCCGGGTTACTTTGATATCTTGCTACCATGCCTACGCAAGAAAGCGGATATCCGGTCTCGTGACACAAAGATTGCATACATAAGGTTTCCGACAGCCGAAGCAAAAGGAATACCTTTCATGTCATCTATCTTCTTTTGCGTCTTAGGGGACATTTTCTTGGATAGATGGATTCCAAATCTGAAAGGTATGAATCCTTTCTTGGAATTTTGCATGCTGAATTGTTTCAAAAACCAGTGTCTATGTATGAAACTTGCGATAACCCGATCATCCTTTTCTGGCGATCTTGAGTTATCTAGATCCCAAGGATATGTCCGGCTTTCCCTAAGTCTTTCATATCAAACTGTTTTGAAACCATGCCCTTACATCTGATCACACCTTCAAATCGTTCCCGATGATCACAATGTCATCTACGTATAGTACTAAGAATACCAATGCAGTTCCGAACGCTTTTTATGCACACAACTTTCAAACTTGTTTTGATCAAACCCATAAGACTTTATTACATGATCAAAACTTTGGTTCCAAGCTCTGGATGCCTGTTTGAATCCGTAAATGGACTTCTTGAGCTTACAAACAAGATGTTCTTGGCCTGTTTCAATGAAACCTTGGGGTTGTTGCATATAGATCTCTTTATCAAGACTTACGTTTAGGAAAGGCATCTTGACATCTATTTGCAGATTTCAAAGTCGAAAAATGCAGCAAAGAATCGATAAGAGAATCTGAGATGGACTTAAGCATGGCTACGGGAAAAAAAGTTTCCTCATAATCGATCCCTTTTTTCTCGAAAGTATAACCTTTCGCCATTAGTCTTGCTTTAAAGGTTTCAACCTTCCCATCCGGTCCTCTTTTCCTCTTATATATCCACTTGCATCCAATGGGTTTGACCCCATTAAGTGGTTCGACTAGCTCCCACACTCTATTATGAAACGTAGAACCCATTCCGGCTTTCATTGCTGTTTGCCAAGAATCTGCATCCTTATCTTGGAGTGCCTCGTCATATGTCCATGGGTCTGATTCCGGGAATCAAGTCCGAGGACTCTCCTATTCCCATGAATCTCTCGGGCTGTCTAACAACCCTCCCACTATGACGAGGCTCCGGTTGTGAAAGCGTATCGTTTGGTATATCATCTAAGACTGATTGACATCGAGGTTTGCCCTCTAAGCTCATTTAAGGTAATCTCACTTCGGGTTTTCTTTGGTTCATATAGTCTTCTTTCAAAAATCTAAAGTGGGTGTTGATTACCACCTTTTTGATCTTCGGAACTATAGAACATACACCTTTTTGTTTCCTCGGGGTATCCTACAAACAACCTTAATTAATTCGACGGATCCAACTTACGGCTTCCTTGTCCAACATGTAGGCCGGACACCCCAAAGTTCTCATGTGTCTCATACTATGCTTGCACCCGGTCCACAATTCTTTGGCAGTTTTGGGAATCGATTTGGATAGCACCAAGTTCAGAATGTAAGTCGTTGTTTCCAAGGTATGACCCGAAGCGACTTCGGGAAGATCCAAGATAACTCATCATTGATCTAACCATTTCCAAAAGAATTATGTTACTTCGCTCTGCAACCCCGTTTTGTTGAGGGGTTCCGGGTGCAGTGAGCTGGGATACAATCCTTTCATCAGATAAGTAGTTCAAAAACACATCGCTAAGGTATTCGCCTCCACGATCAAATTGTAGAGACTTGATACGTTTTTCCCTATGATTCTCTGTTTGAGCCTTAAATTTTTAGAATTTTCAAAGGTCTCATATTCATGCTTCATAAGGAAAATGTACCTTGAGTAATTATCAATAAAATTACTCATAACCTCCTCTTGCTTTGGTTGACATTTGACTACATACATCTATGTGAACGATCTCTAACACTTCTTTAGCCCCATTCCCCTTGGCTCCAAATGCCATCTTGGTCATATCACCCTCCAAACATGATTCGCAGGTTGGATTCGATTCAACTTGGAGATGCTCCAGTGAACCATCTTTCACCAACCTTTGGATCCTCTTTGGATTTATATGACCTAATCTTAGATGCCAAAGAAGTATTTCGTTCACGCTTTCTTTTGTCGGAAATAGTTGATGTGTTATAGGATGCATTTCGTGAGTGGTGTGCACAGTTAATTTTATAGAGATTTTCCATCAATGTCCCATAACAGGTACACTCATCATTTCAAAAATGATGCCATTCTTATTAGAAGAAACTTAGTGTCCTTTAATCGAATTTTAGAAACTGAAAGTGAATTCTTTCTAAAACTGGGAACATAAAGATAATCTCAAAAAAAAAACTTTATCTTCAAAAGATAGGTGCACTTCTCCCACTGCTTTAACTGCTACTCATGTAGCATTGCAATGTCTGCTACTTGCGTAGTATTGCAATAATCGTTACCATCGTAGCATTGCAATATCTGCCACTTCCGTAGCATTGCAACATCTTCTACTTTCGTAACGTTGCCCAGTGTGATGAGGATCTCACTCCCACTAAGTTGCCGGATCATTTAGAACCCGTGAAGCCAACATGATTAGTGGATCTCGTATCAACCACCCACGAATGAGAAGTATACGCCGCTAAACAAGTTTCAACAACTACTGTGTGAGAATTATCTTTCTTTCCGTCCCTTTGGGGTTGGAACAGGCAAGACCTCCATTGTCCTCTCTCACCGCAGCTAAAGCACTTCCTCTTTGGATTTTCCTTGACACAACAAGCATTCCTCATCTTACCATTGCCCTTGGCAACAGTTGAGTTTTATTGCTTATGGCCTTTGGTCCTCTTCTTTATCTTGCCTACCTTTGGCCTAGAAGATGAAGACGGACCACTTGCCGTCAAAGCTTGAGTTTGGTGCCTTATCAACATTTATGTCGAGACCAAAAGCTTGCAACAAATTAGCTAGCGAGGCCAAAATGCTCAAAAACTTTTGGGCAGAAAGTGAAGTACCAAATTCATCTGAGTCTCCAGATCATAATCTGCACTCAGAATCTCAAGTTTGTTCAGATGGGCCATCTATTTTGAGGACATAATCCCTTACGGGTTTGCCCTCCACCATTTTCAGCGATGACATCTCTCGCAAGGTGATCTGACGAGTCCCGCATGTTTTGACTCGTCAGTTGGCTCATCTGATTTTGGTGTGTCAAAATCCACTTGTGCTTTTGTGCAGTTAGGATAATTATAATTTTCCAATCAATATAGTTTCCATATATATTTGACTTTAAGTATAATAACAGTGGATTAAAAGGTAACGACATGCTGAACTGAAATAAACAACTATATGCAATAACACAAGTATATCACAAGGTTCGATCACATGCATCATATTAAAATCTCAAAAAAAATATGAACATGCATCAGCCAACATCTCAAAACAGTTTAAATAAGCCACGTGGGGTGGGTCATTATTTAAACACATTTAAGCAGGTTACAAACAAGAACAGTTACAAACCTTTAATATCCAGATTAATAGTTGACTCCACTTGACCAATATAAAATTGCCCGGGGACTTGAGGGAAGTATATATGCATATCAATTTTATACCTAAGTAATAACCATGATTAAATGGGATTACTATTTCGCTTTTGATCGAGCCTCGTGGGGGGGGTCATCGCCGCCACTAGTAATAATCCACAATCATCCGTTTGGAATTCATTCATGTGAAACCTATCTTTTGACCCGTCCGGTGGGGGAATTTCTCCAAAAGAATTCACAAATAAATAAATCATGGAGGTCAAAATTAATTCAATTTTATTATCCGGAATAAAATTGTCAATTAATTATTTAAACATACTTAGTAATTTTGAAGATGAGATTTTTCCATTTGGCAACCCTCATGCAAACACATTTAAACAAATTAAATAAAGCATAGGATAACACAAATAAATCAAGCAAAAGCAAAAAAAAAATAAACATATTGGGCACAAATTATCCAATTGTCATGGTTTGATTTTTTCTTAGCTTGATATTGAAGAAACACGTCTCGAATTTCTCCCACTCGTTCGTCTCGAAAAATACTGGCCGTCTCGAACGCCACGCCAAGCGATTCGAATCGGGATGCACGCCAAGATCCGGCCACTTGCTTAGGGGAGGGCCCTAAGCGGCCGACCGGCACCGCCCGGCGAGCCGTGCCCGCCGATGCTAAACGCGCCTCGGCGAGTATCGGCGGGGTCGGCGATTCTAGCGGCGGCGCAGCGTATCCGCTCATCCGCCATGTATCGCCCGCCTCCCGCCTCGCCCGCGTCCGGCGGCGACCAGCGTCTCGCGATCGCCCGTCGTACGCCCGGCATCGCCCGTCCTTCGGCTTGGAAGAGCGCGCCGCGGCCGTCTCGATCGACCCTTATCCTCTCAGACTTTCGGCGCTTTGGCCTCGCCTGCGCCCAGCGTTCAGCGCCCGCGCCGCCGCTACGCCTGTTCGGATTTCGTCCTTTAATTCTTTGTCTCTTCGTTCGATCCGGTTACAATTTATTTACAAAAATAAATAAACCTAGATCTAGACTAGTCTATTACATTGATCAAATCAAACAAATCTAGTCTACTCGTGAATTTTCTCACGAGGCAAAACAAATCGAGCGAATCGAATTAAAAAAACCACGGTTTATATGCATGCAAAATAAAACATTAAAATCCATGACAATTGGATACGCAAAATAGATCTAGCAGTTCTACTATCCGATTTCAAATTTAATGTCCATTTAATTAAATTACAATTTAAAAATTCAGAGCAAAAACAAAGTGGCTCGATACGCTTGTTGGGGAATAAGTTGCAAAAGATCTATTCGGGGTGAATATTTAAATACAAATTTAATTCATTAATTATTACTAGCATGAATTAATCCTATATTAATTCAAATAATAATTGCAACAACATATCATGCATATAAAAAGCCACGTAAAACCTACGGATGCGGAATCTACGGGTTTACGTGAACGTACCTCTCGGGATGACAGTGACTTCGGTCGAACGGACTAACCAAAAGGACTTCCCAAGTATTCCCTTAGCCCTTGCTCAACTATCCGGTGGAAGGACACTCGTCGAACAATTAACAAAAGGAAAAAATAAACTTTGTTGCACCACTTATGTGGATTTGCTAATATTTCCAGCACATGGAATTGTACTTGGTAATGAACTAATCATCCCCTATTTATAGGAGAGGGGTTGGTCGAAATTTTAGTGATATTTCAATGTGGGAAAAGACTTTTCTTGGTCACCAAGAAATCTTGAATATATCCCTTATATTTTTTTTCCCATAATTAAAATATTCCACAAAAATCCCACATCCAATATATATGGAATTTTCGAAAAAACAAGAGTGCAAGATTTCAAGATTTGGATCTTCTTGAATTTATGAGATATTCTTGTATTTCAAGAAATACATATCTTCCATAATATCTTTTCAAGAAAATCAAGAAAATCTTTCTTGCCCTCTATTTTCAAAAATTTTGAAATATCTCTTATGAATAACCAAGTGGGAGATTTCTTGAATTTAATGGGATAATCTTGTATTCCAAGAATACATATCTTCATTCCATAACAAAATTCAAAGAAAATCTTTCTCCCTCTTTTATCCATAAATTTCGAAAAATTAGAGGAAATATAAGCAAAAATATTTATTTTATTTTAATAACCTTTTATGTTATTGGACTATATGTTGGGCTACTCAGGGAGCCTTCAGGAGAATTAAGATTGGACCTTGTAATGGATCTTGAATATCTAATATTGAGCCACAATATAATTCAAGCCCATAAATATTAATTAATCCCACTACATAATTAATATTGCACCATCCATCTTAACCCATATTACAGTCAATATGGCTCCCGATCATTATTTCCCGTGTTTAAGATTATCTAGCTCATTAATTAATTCAAGCCACTGAAATAGCTTTCCGTTAATTAATATCTTTTGTCCTTGGTCGAGGAACTGTTCAACATTATTATCCATACCGGAAACTAATTCCACTTGCAAGATTTGGTATGATAAAACTTATGAACCTCCCAAGGGGGAAAATCAAGCAAGCGTACTTGCACACGATTCTTCGTATTAAATCTTAGCAATCACATGTGACCAATAATATTGCCCAAGATAAAAAGTATTGAATCTCTCTGATTCGCTACCCATGATAAGTCAAAGCAATAGTTACCAATCCCACGTGATCCTATTTAAGGGACGAAGGTTAAGAAACAACGAACCACTGAGGTCTAATTCTTCCTTGTTCAGTTCTGAAGAATTTATCCTCCTGTAGGTCCTATTCAGCGCATCAGTCATGCACTAGTGTAATCTCTTGGTCAAGACAAACCAATCTGAGCCTTACACCTCAACCTTTCACGATGGTTGTTCATTTCCATCTAGGTCGTGAATGGCGTACTTATAGTTACAAGGGACTGTTAATTTAATCTTCTGTGATCTGGTATCACTAAATTAACTATAGTGTAACACGTACGAATTATTGAACAGTTATGCAGTAAATATATATAACATTCAATCATATTTAAAGCATCAGTGATAAACAATTTATTTCAGTAAATAAGTCTGGAAATTCAGTTTCGATTATACAAAGTAAAAAACATACTTTTCAGTATAATCCCAACAGACAGACACTGAAGTGATCTGCTCTCAAGCGATCAGTAAGTTGGATATCAGTCCAAACTGATTCACACGCACTCTGATCATACATACTTGCTAATCACACCTGATCTCACAAAAAAGTTCAGAAGTCTATCCGCCCCTCCCCTCTAGACTTCTGTCTCACTAAAACCCGTTTGGGACCTACAAGAGGACATAAAAAAGAAGTGGAAGTCAAGGGCATGCAAGCGATATTATGATCTTCTCAACCGTTGGAAGAGGTTGAACGCTAATGATGAGAGAGTGAAGCCCCCATGGGATGAACGTGTATGGAATGCACTGAAGAATTACTGGGACTTACCAGAAGTTAAGGCTAAGAGCGATCAATGCCGACGAAATCGATTGTCCAATGGGTCTAAGCACATAGGGGGATCAAAAGGAGCTGCAGAATATTCATGGGAATATGTAAGTAGTTTTTATGATATTTTAATTACTTGATTACAATAATAATTAATTATTAACAAAAAGCTTATAAATTCAGTTTAAGAAAAATGGATTCCTTCCAACTGTCGTGATACATTTCCACGAAAAGAAGGAAAGGATGTCATGTACAATGACATGAAACCCACACTGGTAAGTGCTTGATTTTGTTTATTCAATATACTACTTAACAAGTTAATAATATATATAAATTTTAATGTCAAAATATTTGTATGTCCGAGAATCTTTGTGAGGGAGAAACTTCGGCCGGATTATCCGAAAGCGACCAAAGAATCGAGAAGGACAAAAAAGAAAAAATTGAGCCAGCTGTATGCGGAACAGGTGCCATATGCCCACAGAAAGTTTAGAGGTCTCGATCAAATGACGAATTTGGGGCGAATTCAATCTGGCCCAGGTGGGAGCTCAAGAGGCACTAGTATTTGAGGCTACTCGCAGCTTGATGTGGAACGTTTGTTGGCACAAGAAAGACAAGAACGAGAGAATATGGCTCAGGAGATGGCTAGGAAGTTCCAAGAGGAAATGGAGCGGCGCGATCAGCTTATGCGCCAGGAATGGATAAATATATAAAATCAAATTAGTGTGTATTATCAGGGGGCTCCAGGCAAACCTACGAAGTGGTCTTTATCCTCGGAAATTGCGGTAGGTTTTGTTCCCCCAAGATCGGCGAGTGGGACTTTTTTCCCCCAAAGAGGAAACCTATCGGGTTGTAGTCCTCGAAGAAAGTGTGTTTTGTTCCCCAAAGATCAAAGAAGGGGGACTTTTTCCCCAGCCGGGAAACCTATCGGGTGGTAGTCCTCATCAACAGGCTGGTGGTAGTCCGCAGCAGGCCGACGGTAGTCCTCACCAGGTCATTCCTGGTGCCCAGGGGTTTGGGCCGTTCGACGCCTTATTTCCCCCTTATCCCCAATATCCCCCGTCTCTGTTGGTGGTTATTCTTAAATTCTCGTGAACTTTCCTGGTGGTTTTCTTCCTCCGACCGGCGCCCCTCCTGTTCGTGCTCTTGGTCCCAGTGGTTCGACTTCTCGTGCTCGACTTCGTTCCCATAATGCTCCTTTTAATGAGTCTCAATTCCAACAATGATGATGATCATCATCATCATCATGATGTGAATGACATGTAGCTATCTTGCTGATTTTATTGACTGAATACTTTGTTATATTTTTTTGAGGAATTTCTGAATATTTGTCACATGTGTTTGTTATGGTTATTAATTATGAATATTGTTGATTAATTAATCTCTACGATTAGTTTATGAGAATTGGTGTTAGTCTATGAGAATTGGTACGTATATATATGTGTGCACATATGTAGTGAAAAAAGAATATAAAAGTGATTATTTGACAATTTAAAAAAATATATTTTAATAAAGTGATTATAGTGAAAGATAATATAAAAGTGATTATTTAGCAATTTGATTAAAAATATTTTAATAATAATTTAAAAATATATATAGTGTTAATAAAAACGAGTGTACTTATATATAGTAAAAGAATATAATTTAAAATTCTTTTGAAAATATTTTAATAAAAATGAGTGTACATATATAGTGTTAGTAAATTGTGAAGAAGAATATTAAAATATCATTTTTACAAAAGATTTATTCATATTAATAAGTATATAAAAGAATATAAATTATTTATTTCATAATCTAATTATAAACATTTTAATTAAATTAAAATGTGTATATATATATATATATATATATATAATAAACATTTGTATTATAAATGATATAATTAAGAAATACTAACACATAAATATACAATACATACAGACATATAATATATATAATTAGAAAGACATTAATGACAAGTAACTAGCTGTGCCCAAACAATTTGACAAAACACGCAAGGCCTCTACATACCGGGAGCAGGGACGGATCATAAGGGGGACTGCACCGGGCTCCAGCCCAGTGCATGTCCCCACTAAGCTGTTATATATCTGTATATAACATGTGAATAAAATTTAATATAAGAATTTAAGCCCAACCAAATATTATTTTTTATTTTATATTAATTTATAAATCTTAATTTAAAATTAAAGTTTATCTCCACACTCTGTATTCAGTTATTAAATTAAGATACAACTTGATATAAAATTTTTTCCTGATCTATCGTGTCTCTCCTTTTTTTTTCTTATTATAATTTAATTACAATATTGAGATTTAAGAATTTCATCCGCAACAAAGATTTTTATTTTATTGTAATTTTGAATGTGCTTTCTTGAGGCTCTCAAACCCAAAAAATTAAAATTTAATCATCTGAATATGATTCTATTTTTTTTATTTAATACTTTTATTTATTTAACTTGTTTAGTGTTAAATATCTACATTATTTTTCAATATTTGTCTTTTTCTTTTGAGGAATATGTATTAATAATTTATTTTTTAGTTGTTATATATTGTGATAATGATAAAATTTTAGCCACTTTAATATTAGAAAAAGAGAAATTGTAAATATAATAATGTATTAACATGAGTTAAATGAGATATTTTTTTTAATTGGGAAACATTTTTTGAAATGTTTAAAAAAATATTGAGCATAAGTTGTATGATTTGTTGGGAAATCTGTAATTTAGTTTTGATGGAAGTTCCAAAACAGGTTGTAATAGGACCAGTCAGACCTGTTAGCTGACTGATGACTTAGAATCAGATTAAGATGACCAGCTGAAATGTATAGATAGCTGATGTAAAAGATAGGTCACATATTGAGGGGGAACTCAATATGTATAGGTCAGGTAGTAGTATCAGATGACCCAGATAAGGTCAGATGATCAGAAGACTAAACACAAATCAGAAGACAAGAAGTCAGAAGATCAGGTGAAGACAAGAAGACACTGAAGACTCAGATGAACCTGAAGACTCAACAACAAACCTGAAGACTCTGTATGACTGAAGACACTGAGGCTTAGAGACACCTGAAGATCAAAAGACCTGAAGACCTATATCAGCGGAGTCTGCATATTGAGCTAAGACAATATGCATATGAAGACTCAAACAAGGTAGACTGATCAGTTACCTGATCAAGTCAGCTCACACCTGGTGACAATCAAAATGATACACCAGACAAGTGAATCTTCTACAAAAGGAATATCAATCGTCTAACGGATAAATTCCTGAAGTACCGCCTCGCAAAGCCAAGAAGAAAGCGACATGTGTACAAAAAGAGCTGACATTGCGTGATACGACGCTGCGGACAAAAATGGCGCTAATGATGCCTACGGCCACACCGATAATCGGAGCACGTTACAATCATATCCTATAATCTACCTAATATAGCCCGAAATTCAAATTGCTCTCCAACGGCTCTTTGATTTCGAGGTCTATAAAATGGGATTACTCGAAGGAAGAAAACAGAGACTAACAACCATATACATGAACTATTGAGCAAGCGGAACAACAACATTCACGCAAGAAAATTCAAGAAGAATTTCCGCTCGAAGAACACCATATTTAAAGATTATTCTTAGAGTGTTCATCCCATAGTTCTTAGCAAGAAATCCTATCCACTAGCATTTTGGCTACCTAAAACACCAGGATAGATTTCCAGTTGGAACCCTCAAATATTCTTTACCCAAACGCAAGTTAGGTTAAGTCTGTAGAGTGAGAACTCAATAAATATCTCGGCTATCCTTTTGAAGGATATAAGTCCCGCTGGTTACGTTTGTAGAGTGGGAACTCGATAAACATCTTGGCCATTCTTTTGAAGGATATAAGTCCCGCAGGTTACGTTTGAGTGGGAACTCGATAAACATCTCGGCCATCCTGAAAAGGATATAAGTCCCGCAGGTTAAGTTTGTAAGGGTGAGAACTCGGTAAACATCTCGGCCATCCCGTGAGGGGTATAAGTCCCGCAGGTTAAAGTAGGTTAAGGTTCCCCTGTGTTAAGGGAAGAGTGGACGTAGGACGGGTTTCGTCTGAACCACTATAAAAAGTCTTGTGTGCATTTACTTGCTTTCTTATTGCTTTACACAAGTCACACAACTGAGTTTAAAACAGCATACATATTCTAAGTTAAAGCTCAGTCTGCACCAAGTAACTGATCTGATCAGATTGACACCTTAGTCAACTGGTTGAAAACTGACTTAAGAATCTGATTGATAAAACTGGTTTTTCACACGGGTAAAAACAAGCTTCCGCACCACTCAGTTAAACTGACAGATATCAAACTGATCTGCCCTCAGGCACTCAGTAAGATTGAACATCAGTCTAAACTGATACACTAGCACTTTGATCGGGTAATCTGCAGTTCACACCTGATCCACACGAAAAGTTTTAGAAGTCTATTCACCCTTCCCCTCTAGACTTCCACCCTCACAAAAGCCGTTCGGGACCTACAAGTGGTATCAGAGCAGTGGTTCTACAGACCACTGGCTTTGAGTATCATCGATTCTTGAGGAAGAATCTTTGTGGTCATTTGAACACATCTTGAAAAACCGTTTTCAAAACTCATTCCTTTTCAAAAATCACTCAGCATGGATAATACCTCCGGTATGTATCATGATTTGCCTAAGTTTTCAATTGATGAGTATGCAGATTGGGCCATATATATGTGCAACCATCTAGGATCGATAAGCGGCAGAATGATGGAAGTCATTGAACGAGGACCCATCATCATATATTACGACAACCTAGCAGTTGGAGGAGATCCAGACTTTACACCGGGAAGTCTTGTACGAAAAAGCCCAGCCTAGATGGATGCAGAGGAAAGAAAGTTGTATACTCTAGATACAATCGCCAGGCATATAATCATGAAGACGATGGATAAAGTCACCAAGGAGAAGATAAAGTATCTCAAAACCGCAAAAGCAATGTGGGATACTCTTGCTGAGATATGAGAAGGAAATGATCAGATCAAAGACAGCCGACTACAAGCTAAACTAGTGAAGTTCAAAAAGCTAAAGATGTTACCCAACGAGACCATCAACGAGCTCGATGGGAGGATCACCATGTCAGTAAATAAGCTACGAGAACTTGGTAGAGAGATGTCAGACAAAGATATGATACCAATTGATGGTCGGTGGAAAACCCATTTTGCGCGTGCGGAAGAAAAAACATTTTTAAAATGATGCATATAAAACAGGGGTGAGGGCAGAGTGTTTCCAATTTGTGCTTTTTAAGCTCATGTGTTGTGTTTTGCTTATAATCAAATGCATATGTCAAGATAAGAACTTAAAGCAGTAAACAACACAACAAAGTATAGTGGTTCGGAGACTCAAGCTCCTACATCCATTCTCCCTGTTCCTAGGGAAATTCCTTCAACTGGACTTATCACCCTCTCGGGTTCGCCTCTAGATATTTAACGAGCTCACACTCCAACGGGACTTATCACCCTCACTCGGGATTGCCTACAGATGTTTACCGAGTTCACACTCCAACGGGACTTATCACCCTCACTCGGGATTGCCTACCCTCCCTTTAGGGATTGCTAGATGTTTACCGAGTTCACACTCACCTACAAACTTAACCGACTGATTTGGGTAAGGTTTGTTTGGTTTCCAACTAGGTTGAGATTTTCCCTTACATTTGTTTAGCCTCAATGCTAAGGATGGGAAAATCTCTCTAAGCTTAGGATATAACATTTGTGCTTAGATCTAGGGTAGAACACTTTTTGAATATATGCGTGTATTTCTTTCTCTGTGTTCTATGGTGGGAATGCTAGATGATTTGGCTTGATGGATGTTTCACGCATTCTTCCACACTTGATAATGAGGGAAGAACTTGTATTTATAGTGTGGATTTGAATGTTACCGTTGGATGGAGTCACATTCAAATCCATACTATTACGTAACTTTTTGCGGCTTTTCGGTGGTTGTCTTCCTCTCATTGGTCCACGTCAGCTGAATCTAATGGATATAATCTTCAGGATCTTCTGAGTCTTCAGTGCATGCGAGCGAGTCTGTCATGTCGAGCCTCGGTGTCCGGTGACATCTTGAGTCTCGGAGTTTTCTTGATTCACAGACTTCTCTCCAGCGGACCTTATCGTCGGGCATACCGACACTCGGTGGCTGAGTTCGATTCTTCGACCCGGACATCGACCCTCTCAGTCACTAGCTTTTCGAGCTAAGCGATCATCGATGGCGTTCGATTCTCAATGAATATGACTTGGATGACTTCTCTTACGATGCGGTATGAAGATTTACGGTTTTCGATGTCGATTTCTCTTACTTTGATCGATCGACTCCATGATCGGATCGATTATAGCATCAGTCGATATATCGGTTTATACGCATCAGTTAGTACATCGGTTTAGCATATTAGGTTAGCATATCGGTTTAGCACATCGATCTCAATCACGCGTCGATTTTGATCATCCGCTCATCTTCATATCGATCTCGATCACATTTGATCTCGATCGGTCTCATCTCCGCTCCTCTTCGATCCGCAACCTTCTCTTACGCTCTTCGATCACCGAGATCGGCTCGTGCATTCTTCGATCATCGATCGAGTCATCTGGTCATCGATCTTTGATCGGTGGCTTAGCTTTTCTTCTCTTCCCGATTTTGCTCATTTCGTGATTAACTCGAACTCATCTTACTCATCGATCTCGTCGGTCTAAATCTGCAACCTCGTCTAATCTCGATCATCTACATCTGATTTCGTGAGTTCCCCCTCAATTTGTTCCCTCGTTTCCCCTCAACTTGTTATCTGTAAAATAGCTTCAACAACACAAATTGATAATGTTTTGGCATAATTCATTAAAACTAAAATATCCCAACAATCATGAAGACGATGGATAAAGTCACCAAGGAGAAGATAAAGTATCTCAAAACCGCAAAAGCAATGTGGGATACTCTTGCTGAGATATGAGAAGGAAATGATCAGATCAAAGACAGCCGACTACAAGCTGAACTAGTGAAGTTCGAAAAGCTAAAGATGTTGCCCAACGAGACCATCAACGAGCTCGATGGGAGGATCACCATGTCAGTAAATAAGCTACGAGAACTTGGTAGAGAGATGTCAGACAAAGATATCAACTACAAGATCTTAAGATCTCTCACCAAGAAATGGGACATGAAAGTCACGGTAATCAAGGATTGCCAAGACATTTCAAAGATGAAGCCGAGTAGCTTATTCCTAAGTCTTAAAGCTCACGAGTTCGATTTAATCGAAAGAGGACAAGCAGATGAAGACGAGATGCCTGCTGAAGCCTCAACGTCTAAATCACTTGCATTTAAAGCAACCAGCAGCAGATCGAAGGCCACTGAACCTGTTGGAAACATAATGAATCAAGGTAACAGATCGCTTCCGCTACAAAGAAACTTGAAAGAACAAATACTCAGCTTGGTAAGTATCGGAGATTCTACAGTGACTTTCAAGACAACAGAAGAAACAAGAGGCCAACTGACAGATCACGAGAAAGAACCAGATCTGATGATCGAAGAGATCACAGAGAAGAAAAGAGATGATCTGACAGATGAGAGAAGAGATAACAGATCTGACAGAAGGAGTTCAGATACCATCGAAAAGGGAAGTCACCCGACAGATCCTACATGACGGAGTGACTCACCGGCAGAGGAAGTTCCAGAGATCGAGGATCATGCTTCAATCGCGAGAAACCAGTCACTACAAAGATCGACGCACGACCGACTCCCAAAAGAAAGAGAAGAGAAACGGAACAAAAGATAGCAACGCCTCAGAGATAGGAAAGCCCTGGTCGCTGACACATCTGGAATTAATGATTCATAACTGCCCTCTGAGGACTCTGGCTACTCATCTGTAGAAGACTTCTGTCTGATAAGCAGTGCTGTTGACTTCCACGAGCATGAAGATCTCATATTCTCTTCAGATGATGATGAAGTCTGCCTGATGGCCAAGGAGGACCAATCTGAGGTAACCTCCAAACCTTCTGCTTTTTCAATTTCCACACCTGCTATTATTAGCACACCTGCTGGAGAGATTGACTTGCAGCTATACTCTGAGCAATTGCTTGATGATCTCTCTGATGCAGTATGTTGGGAAATTTATAGTTTTGATGAAAGTTCCAAAAACACATGTAATAGGACCCGGTCGGACACATTAGGATCGATGTTTATATTACCGCTATAGGAGACCGGTTGATAATGATTGTATAGAACAACCGATGAAATAGATAGGTCACATATTGGGGAAACTCAATATGAATAGGTCGATCTGAAGACTCAAAGGACAATTTGATATCATCCGGGGCGGAATGCTAGAAAAGAATAGAAGATCGGATCGATCCGATCTAGTAAGATATCTGTTTGAAGTCATAAAGCTCAAACTCGGGGATACTTGAAGATCGGATGACTTTAGAAGATCGGACGGAAAGACCTACATCGGTAGAGTGCGCTAGTTGAAGCTAAGTCAACCAAGACTGAAGACTCTATCAGTAGATCGATCGATTCAGACCGATCAAAGTCATTTCACCGGTGAAAACCGATGTTTCACCTAATCATACGTCTATGATGCGAACAAGAAGAATGTCAACCTTAGTTGGAAGAACAAACACCGAAAAGTGCGCTCGTTAACCAATAAGATCAAGACACGTATGATCGAGCCCGACACTTTAAGGGATTTGATCTCGCTCTCTCTAACGGATATAAAATACAAGTTCACGCTTTCGGCCATGCCGTTCTCAAGACGCCACATCAATCCGCAAACCTACCTAATATAGCCGAAATTCAAATTGCTCTCCAACGGCTCTTTGATTTCAAGGTCTATAAATATGGGATCACACTTTAGAGTGAAACAACGGAAATCTTTGAACAATCAAGAAGCTCAAGCTAATATCGATTTTCGCACAAGAACACGAACAAGAAGATTAATTTTTATTAAGTGTTCATCCCATAAGTTCTTAGCATAGAAATCTTTTCATCTAATTTGTTAGGTCGCTTATACGCAAGAAAAGATTTCATAGTTGGAACCAAAACAATCTTACCCAAAACCCCAAGTTAGGTTAAGTTGTTTAGCAAGATTCGGACTAGGGTTTCTAGTTACGATCTGCGGGATCGGTTGAGTGTGAACTCCTTAAACATCTAGTTGGTGTAATTGTGTTGGACTTACACATAAAACAAAGTCCAGTTTGGTTAAGTAGGTGCCCCTTGTGATAGGGAAGAGTGGATGTAGGATTTGGTTTGTCCGAACCACTATAAATCTTGTGTGCCTTTCTTTGCTTTGATTAAGCGATTACACAATCGCACACAACCCTTAAAGCGCATACATATTCCAAGTTGAGATCAGTTAGCACCAAGCTTCTGATCTGATCAAACTTGACACTTCAGTCAACTGATTAAAAGATTAACTTTGGAATCTGATTTATCAAAACTGGTTTTTCACACGGGTAAAACTTAAGCTTCCGCACACATCAGTTAAACTGATAGTTACCGAACTGATCTGCCTTCAGGCGATCAGTAAGTTTGTTATCAGCCCAAACTAATTCACTCACTCTGATCAGGTTAACTGCCCTCACATCTGATTTGCACAAAAGTTTTTTAAGTCTATTCACCCCCCCTAGACTTACGCCCCATCAAAAACCGTTCGGGACCTACAAAAGTGGTATCGAGAGCGTTTGGTTCTATCGACCACTGACTTTGTGTATCATCGATTCTTGAGGAAGAATCTTTGTGGTCGACTGAACTGATCTTTAAAAACCATTTTTAAAACTCATTCATTTTCCAAAATCACTCAGCATGGATAACACCTCAGGTATGTATCATGATCTGCCGAAGTTCTCAATCGATGAGTATGCAGATTGGGCCATATATATGTCCAACCATCTAGGTTCGATAAGCGGCAAAATGATGGAAGTCATCGAAAGAGGACCCATCATCATATACTACGATAACCCTGCAGTTGGAGGAGATCCAGACTTTGCCCCGGGAAGTCTTGTGCGAAAAAGCCCAGCCTTGATGGATGTAGAGGAAAGAAAGCTGCACACTCTAGTTACTATCGCAAGGCACATTATCATGAAAACAATGGATAAGGTCACCAAGGAAAAGATTAAGTATCTCAAATCTGCGAAAGCAATGTGGGATACTCGCCGAGATATCGAGGAAATGAACAGATAAAAATGTACCGTCTGCAGAGGCCGAACTGGTAAAGTTTGAAAAATTAAAGATGCTGCCTAACGAAACCATCAACGAACTCGATGGAAGGATTACGATGTCAATAAACAAGCTTCGAGAACTTGGTAGAGAGATGTCTGATAAAGATATCAACTACAAAATTTTAAGGTCTCTCACCAAGAAATGGGACATGAAGGTCACGGTAATCAAGGATTGCCAAGACATTTAAAAAATGAAGCCAATTAGCTTGTTCTTGAGCCTTAAAGCTCACGAGTTCGATTTGATTGAAAGAGGACAATGTTCGATGAAGATGAGGTGCCATTTGAAGCCTCAACTTCAAAATCGATTGCTTTTAAGACAACCAAAGAAAGAGAACGAAGGCCAACGAACTGTTGGGAATATAATGAGTCGCAAATGCGAGCGGATCGCTCGCTTACCGGGAAGCTTGAGAAGTTGAACGTCCAACTTGGTAAGTATCGAAGATTTTATAAGGACTATCAACATAGCCGGGAGAGATAGGAGATCAGCCAACTGGATCTCCGAAAAGAACAACCAGATCGATGATCGGAGGGATCATAGAGATGAAAGGAAAAGAGATAATCGATCGAGGAAGGAAGAGATAACCAATCGATGAAAAGCTCGACTACTATCGAAAGGGAAGTCACCGATAGGTCATACTGCATGACGGAGTGATTCACCCGAAGGAAAGGTTCGTGGATCAAGGAGTGTGCTTCAACCGTGAGAAGCTGTGTCACTATAGCGCAGACATTTTAGACGACGCCAAGAGAAATGGAAGAAAAGAGGAATGTAAGAGAGCAACATTATAGGGACAAGAGCCATGGTTGCCGATATACGTCAGAATTGACGATTCCTATTCCGCCCTCCGAGGACTCGGATACTCCTTCAGAGAAGACTTCGATCAAGAAAGGTCTGCTGACTTCTATGAAAATGAAGATCCGATATTCTCTTCGCAGCGATGATGAGATCTCGCTTCGATGGCCGAGGAGGACCAACTGAGGTAACCTCCAAACTCGCTTCAGACGCTTCTACACCGCTATCATTAGCACACCGGGGGAGATTGACCGCAACTCTACTCGAGCAATTGCTTGAGGATCTCTCCAATGCAAAAGAGAGACACTTATGCTATAGTGGAAAATTTGAAAATGACAAGTCGAGAATTAGAAATAATCACTTGCTAAGGAGAATGATCTCGAAAAAGCCTCTCCGAACTTAATCTGCTTTGAAACCTTTCGAGAAGGCAACCGAGGAATGTAACATTTCGAAAGTTAAGGCTTCGATCGGGAGAAGCGGATCAAAGATCGGTGGATATTAACAAACAAACAAAGTTTGGTGACTTCAAACTTCTTCAAGCAAAATTTGATGAGCTATTAGAATGCATGAAAGTCTGAAATCATCGAGGATAATCTGCAAGAAGAAAATAGAGGTTTTCACAAAATCATCTAAAAATCGTTCAAGACATGAACACCTATTTTCGAACAACGATTAATAAGAAGGGACTTGGCTATGAGAACCCTTCCACATCCTTAAAAGCCCCGGCTGATTCATCTCAAAAGGGTGAAATCAAACGAGTTTCTGACAAAGATACACCAAAAGCCAAACATGTATCTAATAAGGGAAAAAGACCGGTTGAAGCGTAAAGTAAGGCGGTGTTTAAACGAAGGGAACATAAATGGACCCCAACTGGTAAAGCATCGATCGAGGAATCAACAGAAGAACCCAGTTCTTGAAGAGACCCTAACCCCGATCAACAGATCAAGAATCGAAAAAAGACAACCCAGAAAAGGGAAGTCCAATCGAGACCCAATCAAGGTCGGCCTAATAAGCATGCTTCGTAAACCGCAAAAACCACCTATGCCAAAAAGATATGAATCTTTTGATGGTAGCAATCGTACCTACCCTATAATTAGAAATCTAGGGTTTCTTTTTGAACGATTAATCGGATAAAAAGAAGACAAACATAAAAGATAAATCCCAAGTCTTCTAAGTCATCCAAGGTTCACACTAATAATCATACAAATCGAAAAGATATAAAGAGACGTATGATTATGTTGATAGGTATGGGAGACAAATCGGGCCTTCGATCTGGCGATCACAATAGAAGTGCTCTATTTGTATGGATCCCCAAAACTAATCCTAACCCCTCGGGACCCAATCCAAAAGGGTACCTAAAGCTTTTTGATTTGGTTGCAGGATCGCGTGGGTCCGCCAACAAAGGAGGTGTGCAAGCAACTATCCGGTACATCGATAGTGGATGTTCAAGGCACATGACAGAAGCAAGCACCTCCTCGGCTCATACATAGAATGTAAAGGCCCACGTGTACTCTTCGGTGATGATAACTTTGGTTATACCAAAGGGTTCTAACCCAGAGAATGATGATGTACAAGTGGCGGAGTCTCAGATGTCGAAGGTCCAAGCACAACCTATTATCGGTTTCACAATTCTGCGATAATCGATTCAGGTGTTGAGTTCTCGGCCCGATCAATGCACTATCAAGAATCGAGCCACTCAACGATTTTTGCTAATCGGTTCAAGGAAAGGGACGATCTACACGGTGATTGGAACAGTTGCCCAAGAAATGCATGTTCGATTGTCAAGAGTTCCAAAAGTAGCAGTTGGCTCGGCACAAAAGAATGAGCCAGATCCGAACTTTAAAACTCTTAATAAGATAGCAAGGATGTCTCTAGTGGAAGGACTTCGAATGAAGTATTTTCAAAGGATCGGACATGTCTTGCATGTCGGAAGGAAAATAGGTCAAAGCTTCATTCAAGGAAATTTCGGACCGGCATCCGCCAGAAATCTTCGCAGTTGCTTCATATGGATCTATTTGGACCCGGATTACACCCGGTCGGTCTCAACGGACCCAAATACACTCTCGTAATCGTGGATGACTATTCCAAGTTTATTCGGGTTATATTCTTACATAAGAAGAATGAGGCGACAACGAAGATACCCGAGTCGCTAAAAAGATTACAAAATGAGAAGGGTGTCAACAGTAGTAAAAATCGGATCGAGATAAAAGGTACATAATTTCGAACTCCTTTATTCTTGATTTTTTCTCTAAGTTTGGTATCTGAAGATGAAACATCACCGCAAGGACGCTTACAACAAAATGGAGTAGCGAAGCGGAGGAACAGAACTCTCAAAGAAGTTCGCTTTCAGACGATGTTATTTGAACATGCTATACCAAGTCGTTTAGGCGGTATAATCAACATTGCATGCCATACTCGAAATGGATGTCTTCGACTAAGGCTCACTACAAAACACCCTATGGTTGTGGAAGGACGTAAAACCTCGTGTCTCTTACTTCCATGTTTTTGGGTGTAAGTGTTTCATACACAACAATGGGAAGAGTCGGGTTGAAAACCTTTGAGGCCAAGTCGGATGAGGGTATATTCTTAGGATATTCCTCATCTAGCAAGGCTTTTCGGGGTCTACAATGCAGGCGAACCCTACTTGTGGAAGAAACACCCCATGTAGTCTTTGATGAAGCATCTTCTCGATCAAGAGAAATCTGCCTCGAGAACAAGATGTACACGATCAACAAGTACCGATGCTCGAGAAAATGGATCGACTAATGATCAAGGAAAAAGAATCGTAAAACCATAACGGTATACATTCCGGATCTAGTCGATTCACCAGATCATTCGTGATCCTAAGGTACGAAAAAACCGCCGGTGAAGAAGCCGTCTGGTACCGAGATAAGATCAACCGAACCATCCGGTTCGGGGAACACTGAAGTTCCCATTTAGCGGACATCAAGACATGATGAGTCCAACATCACCGAGACTTGTTCTTATCAAGTGGATCATAACTCGCACCACTCCCAATCGCTAGTAATGAAATTTTATCGTAAAACGGACGATGTTCTCCAAACCGATTTAAATCGAAGCGAAGGACACGGATAACCGGTCATCCAACCGATCGATATTCGAGACCCATCGATAAAGTTAAAACTAGACATCGATTGGTGAAAGTGCCATGTATTGTTGTTATCCATGCATGAAGGAACTAACAACAATAGAGGAAGCTCTACAAGACGCAAGTCGGATTCTAGCCATGCGCAGGAGGAGCTGGAACGATTCGAGAGAAATCAAGTTTGGGCGGTAGGCAGATGACCAAGTCATCAAGACGTTATTGGCACGGTGGGTATTCAAGAACAAGAGAGATGAGAAAAATGTCATCACCAGAAATAAGGCAAGACTTGTTGCTAAGGGGTATTCACAATCAGAAGGAATTGATTATGATGAGACCTTTGCACCAGACGCTCGCCTAGAAGCCATTCGGCTGTTTCTGGCATATGCTTCCCACAGAGGGTTCACTGTGTATCAGATGGACGTAAAGTGTGCTTTCTTAAACGGGGTACTAGCAGATGAAGTTTATGTCGAACAACCTCCAGGCTTTGAAAAGGGCAACCAGGTGTACCGTCTAAGAAAAGCTCTCTATGGCCTGAAACAGGCTCCTCGAGCTTGGTATTATACACTCTCTCAGTTCTTGATCGGAAGTGGGTTCACTAAAGGAACAGTGGACAGAACCTTATTCAGAATAGAAGATGGAGAAGATATTCTGATGGTTCAGATTTACGTGGACGACATCATCTTCGGATCTCCCAACAAAAGTCTATGTGAAAGATTCAGCAAACTGATGCAAGGGAAATTCGAGATGTCCAAGATGGGTCGGATGAATTACTTTACGGGTCTTCAAGTAAAAGCAAAGTCTGAAGGGATATTCATCTCGCAAGGCAAAGTACACTAGGAATTTATTGGCTAAGTTTGGAGTTCAAAATTGTAAGGAAGCCAAAATTCCTATGATGACTGGATTCAAGATGGATCCAGATGAGGATGGTCAGAAAACAAATCAGAAGGAATATAGGGCACTCATTGGATTTCTACTATACCGACCGCCAATGAGACCCGGATATAACCTTCGCAGATGGGTGTATGTGCGATTTCGAGCAAATCCAATGATAAGTCACCTAGAAGCGCTAAGCGGATTCTTAAGTATCTGAAGGGACGAAAATCTTGGTTTATTTTACCCATCGATGATAATCTAGAGCTTAGTGGGTATTACGATTACGATTATGGAGGTTGCAAGATTGACAGAAAAATCCACCTCGGGAACTTGTGGGTTCTTAGGAAGTAAAAACCGATCTCGTGGTTTTCAAAAAGTTAGACATCGATTGCAACATCTACTAAGAAGAAGAATATATGGTCTGCGAGGAAGTTGTTGTTCCCAAGCGCTTCGGCTTAGTCGGCCGGTGAGGGATTATAACATTGAAGCTAAGAATGTACCTATTTTTACGTGATGAAATAATAATCTTATTGCAATCACTCGTAATCTGTTCTACATACAAGATGCAAGCATGTGGATGTGGGACACCATTTTATAAGAGATCATGTTGAAAAGAAGAATATCGAATGGAAAAGATTCATCGATATACGAGAAAAGTCGATATTCTAACCAAGCCACTAGTCGAGATCGATTGAGAATTATGCAATGAGCTAGGGCTTCGGATCTTGGAGAAAATGCACCTAAATTGTTTGATGGAATGATCTCGAAAAACGGTGGTTAAGAAACTAATCGGTTCAAGTGAAATCGGTTGAATTTGGTATCTCAATCGATCGTAAGATCGATCAAGGAACCGATATGAGAAGGTCTTGATCGATTTAAAGGTTATCGATTAAATGAACCGATCGTTTAAAGGATTATCGATTAAATCATTCGGTTATACTTTGTAAGTCGATTGTGAAATTCAACAAGATTCACAAGTGGTATTCACAAGATTAAAGCTTAAAATCGCATAAGGATACAGAAATTTTACACAACAATGAAATAACAGAAATTTTCATTAATAAAGACCCGAAGGTCAGGTTACATTACAAGATACAAGTACAAGAGGACCCGGAGGTCAGTACATAAACCCTAAACCCTAAACCTTAGACCTTAACACTAAACCCTCATCCTAACCCTTGAAGAAGTGGAGAGAGATTTTTAAATCGATGCTCTCATTTTCCCCACTTAACAAGGGTGAGAGAGGCTTTAAAAAAAAGAAATCCTAAAGCCTTATTTAGCCGGAAAGCTAAAACCAAAGTGGAGCGGCATGAACGCCTTGATAGATTTTTTAAGCCAGAGCCCTAAGAAAGAGTCAATTGGGCTCTCCATTTTAAATGGTGAGTTGATATACGGGCATCATTTGTTGTCGATGCGCACCGTACATCAAACTCATGTTCATTTTCGCATCGAGTCTGTTGATGCGCGGTTACGTCATCTCGATAGACACACAAGGTGCATCGGTTAGGAGAAGTGTCTTCTCGATTGCGATAAAAAACCGCCGCCGGTGGTAGAGAAGCTTAAGCAACGATTGTATGTGAAATCTTTGATGATGACGAAGACAGTGATAAGGGAAACACAGGGTTGATTTGAGAAGCTGAAATTATTGAAAAAGGGGTAAAGGTGTTTGCCGGAAGTTTCACCGGAAATAAGGGTTCACCAGAAAGCATGATTTTACAAAGAAAGATAAGTATGGTGAATGGGTTATGTTGTGTAAAACAATTGGTCCAATTTATAGAGACCAAGCAAGGGTGCAAATGCAAATTCGAGTTCTCAAAACCTTTTAGAGAAATCTGCACCAAAAGGACAGCGTGTAGGAATCACGCGACTGATAATTGGATAAATTTACGGCGGATTGACATATCGAAAGATTCAGACGATAATTACGCATGTCAAATCGCGCCAACTTAGGAAATAGAAGCTACTATTCTAGACTAAGTTTTGGCAGTAACACTTATCCCAAGAATTGGCTTGATCCGAGAAGAATCGATTAGGTCAACTAAAATCGATTACATCTGGTCGATCGGATGAGGAAGATCACCGAGCTTGAAACTCCAACAAATCGGATACATCGGTCTATGGGAAAAAGTAAATATCGGTTGAAGGGGAACTTCAACCGATCAAGGATGATCGGAAGGAAATCGACGATTCAAGGAAGATCAGTTGAGCTTGAAACTTCAACAAATCAGATGCAAGTGAAGAAGATCAGTTAAAAGGATCAGTCGGGAAATTTTAAGGCTTAGGCAGAATACTAAGATCAACAAGTGAAATCAACATGGACAAGTGGTATTGACTGATTACAAATGTCCAACCGGATACACCTTTCTTTTTCTCTTGTTCTTTGCTTATTTATCCGAACTTATATCGAAATTATTTGCCTTTATCGTACCCATTATCCTTGTGACATATTCCCGCAAATCATTTAATGCGGACGTGGGGAACATGTATTAACCGCTACTAAATGTGCTTTTAAATCCAAAAGGTTTTTAAATGCGTGCTTTTCGACGACCCTACGATCAAAAACCGCTTAATTTGGAGCGTTTAATCTTTTCAAACGGTTGATCTTCCAAATTTTGTCTTCTTTTTTCCCTCCTCGTCTTTATAAAGTTCATCAAAAAATCATACCGAGTTTTCCATTTCACAAACTTGCGATTTATTCTCTCGAAAACTCAGATTACTTCTCTCGATTCAAAGTGTTTTTCCTAAGTTTCAAAATCATCCTTCCGAAAAAGCGAGAATCGGTAATTTATGTTTATTTGATGTATTCTTTTTAAAATCCATTGATCTTAAATGCTTTTATCCTGTGTTATGCTTTATTGTTTCTTGGTTTCGTGATATGTGATGTTCTTATATATATATATGCACAACTTTAATCGGGTCCATCCCTTTGTAGATGGCCACCCACGGAATGGGAAAGATAATGTGCAATTATGCGGGAATCGCAACAAAGATTGTGGATGATAAGTTAAATGCGGTTCAATATCACACGAGATCCAGGAATCCATGGAGGTTGAGCAAATTCGCGGCGCTGTGCAGGCCTTGAGAAATTTTATTGCTCATTGCAATCCAATGAATGCAAGACTAGAATTCCTAAGGAATTTAAGAGTGGATCAGAGCGTTCGAAATGAAGCGCTCTCGACGGTCAACGGAGAAGAAATCGATCGATTTAATGATGATATAACCCGTCTGTTCAACCTACCAAAAGGACGGATCTCTTTGCTCATTCTTGGGAGAACGAAGATGAGTGATCGTAAAAGAAGCTCTTGAGAGAGGCCGACAAACATCATCGTCGGGTTTTGTCGCCAATGCTCAAGAGGAAATACCGATTGTTGTTTGACATATTGTCAAAAACAATTATGGGTATTAGATTCAGCCCAGATGCTCTTACATCCGGCTAAAATCAGACAAAGATGGCGCAATAATTGATGAAGCCAAGAACATCAATTGCACGGGTTCTCAAGGCCATTCTGCTCCAAGAACATGAGAAATTTGGAGTCAATGAATCGAGGCAGTATATTCGAAGAGAAAAATCAGCAATCTCAACAAGGTTGCGTTATTCGAAAAGATAAACCGCCTTATCTTTGAATGGGAACAGATTGGATCGAAGTCCTATAAGGCCTTTCTCACACCACTTCACCATCTTTGGGCCACCAGACGATGATATGCGCCAACCCCCCAAAGTCAAAGAAAGGAAAAAAAAAAAGGAAGCAACTTGCGTCTACACCGGATGCCCCCCGAAGAAGAAAAGGAAACCGGTGAAGGCCCAAGAGAAGAGGCCTAAGAAGCAAGCCTCCATGACTCGATGCTTGAAGATGAGTTGATGAAGAAAGAGCGCCAGATCGGTCTGTTATAACACAAAAATCAGGTGAAAAATCGACGGCGTGCTTCTCAAGTCGAGAGCTCGGCGGATCATTCTCGAGGAAGAAGCATGTTCGATCGATCTCCCTCTCCTCAAGCTCGAGATGATTCACCACTCGACTAATGGTCGCCGAAAGCATGTCTCTCCTATTCTTCCACCCGCCCGCTAATTTAAATAAACCGGGTGGGCGAACTGAAAGTTTACCCGATGTGGAACTGTAGCACCGCTTCCAAAGCAGAACCTTTGTAGGTCGAACCGATCACCCAACTTCGCCTACTCAAGCACAACGTAACCTTCCACATCTCATCAAACCAATCGACAGCACAATTCCGAGTCCAGATCAACAAAGATCATAATTGGGAAATTGATCGTAATGCTAATCGAAAGAGAAATTGATGAGTTATATCCGTAATCGGTCTCCCATCCCGCCATAAGAGAGGAAGTTATGGAGATCCTCACCGAGAGATCTTCGATTAAAAAGCTTCTCGGACTTTATAATAATTATTGAACAGATGGGATGGGTGCGGATGAGTTTGCGGAACCGATTTCGACATGAGGAAATTGCTAAAGTGGGATCACCACCTAAAGCCGATAATCTTAAATCTTTCAAAGCTCGATCCACGCGAAGCTAGGGTTGCTTAACAGATTTAACCGGAGATGGCGACAAAGCTCTCAAGCAAATGCCATCATGAAGGATGCAGAGTCGCCGATGATAGTGGAAATGTGCCGCAGTTCATGACCAACCTTTGGAGGCACAAACAACGAATCGAGATCAAGTGACACCCAACATTCCAACATCAAACGCTACTCATTGATCAACTTCAGAGATCAAATCTTGTCTCAAAGATCTCCCGAAAGAAGAAGTTGAGGGATCGATAGGCGATCAAAGGCGATTGCCATCAAAGAAATAATGATCAAAGGGAATTGGCTATTTCCCAGATTGGGGCAATCAAAGATCGCTTTTCCTAAATCAGGTCCATCAAGCAAACCGAATCGATAAAGACCGTTGATGCCAAATCGACTCTGTGGATAAACAACAAGTTTTTTTTCGATGCTCACCGACAAGCTAGAATTGATGTAAGAGAAACATGACAAACCGATTAAAAACACTCTCATCGCCATGGAATCTGGCCAAGATCGAGCCGATATCGAAGATTCAAAATCTAACTGCTCAAACTCAAGGCATATCTGTTGCAGATCTCAACAGGCTTATCGCAATCAACTTTGGTTCTCGACCTCCCCACTCACTACTTTTTTGATCAAACCAAAAGGGGGAAGGACAGAATGAGAAACCAATCGACAAAACAGTCCAGGGACATCACAAACTCGGATCTTGAAAAAGATGTCCAAAGAGCAGAGATAGTCAAGAAGCCCGAAAAAGTCAAGAAGAAAAAGAAGGGTAAAAAAAATGGCAGAGGCGTAAAATCAAGAAGAAATTCAGATCAAGAGCGAAGAAAGGAAGAATTTGGGAAAATCCGTACGTAACCTAAGCCGCCAAAGAAGAGTTGATGAGATCATCCCAAAAACCAGCTGCAAGATCTTAAGAAATTTGAGGAATGGAATAAGATCAGAGTGAATGGCTTCGGATGCCTTTGTTCTTAATCTTGTTCCACAAGAAGAATCTCTCGATGAAGAATTCCTCAACTGGTTAGAAAATAAATACCCGGATTTTTCAAGTATCGGAAAATGAGGCCAAGCTTATCAATGTAAAAATAACTCGCCAAGAGTATGATCCGTTGGAATACTCGAAGAAGGCGGATGGCTCATTTGATGATGGCATTTCAAAGATTCTATTTTGTCATCCCGCATGTAACGCACATAATCGATCCTCAATAGATCGATGATGTCAAATGGAAACTTTATCAGATTTTCAACGTACCTCAAGATCAAATAGAGATGCCAGAAGGATACAAGCCTAAAGAGTGAAGAATCAAGACTCGGGATCAGATTTGTTTTTTCTTATTTACAAACTTTTTCGATGTAACATGTAATCAACATTTATTAATGAGAAAAGTTTATTTTTCTCGATCCTAAGACAAAGTCTCATTGTCTTCGATTATATATGCTCTTAATCGTTTCTATTTTTTTATCAATTGTATTTGGTTTCTCAAAGTGTTTTGGTTTCATCAAAAGGGGGAAATTGTTGGGAAATTTATAGTTTTGATGAAAGTTCCAAAAACACATGTAATAGGACCAGTCAGACCTGTTACATGAGTGATGTTTATATTACCTGCTATAGGAGACCAATTGATAATGATTGTATAGAACAACCGATGAAATAGATAGGTCACATATTGAGGGGAAACTCAATATGAATAGGTCGATCTGAAGACTCAAAGGACGGTGATATCCAAGGCGGCCGAATGCTAGAAAAGAATAGAAGATCGGATCGATCCGATCTAGTCGATATCTCAAATTTGAAGTCATAAAGCTCAAACTCGGGATACTTGAAGATCGGATGACTTCGGAAGATCGGACAGAAGACCTACATCACCGGTAAGTCCGCTAGTTGAAGCTAAGTCAACCCAAGACCGAAGACTCTATCGTAGATCGATCGATTCAGACCGATCGATCAAAGTTTCCTTGTGTGAAAATCGATGTTTCACCTAATCATAAATCTATGATCTGAACAAGAAGAATGTCAACCTTAGTTGGAAGAACAAACACCGAAAAAGTGCGTCTCATTAACCAATAAGAACAAGACACATATGATGGGAGCCGACACTTAAGGGATTTGATCTGCCGCTCTCTCTAACGGATATAAAATACAAGTTCACGCTTTTCGGCCATGCCGTTCTCAAGCACGCCACATCAATCCCGCAAACCTACCTAATATAGCCCGAAATTCAAATTGCTCTCCAACGGACTCTTTGATTTCAAGGTCTATAAATATGGGATCACACTTTAGAGTGAAACAACGAAATTTCTGAACAATCAAGAAGCTCAAGCTAATATCGATTTCCGCACAAGAACACGAACAAGAAGATTAATTTTTATTAAGTGTTCATCCCATAAGTTCTTAGCATAGAAATCTTTTTTCATCTACCATTAGTAAGTCGCTTTATACGCAAGAAAAGATTTCATAGTTGGAACCAAAACAATCTTACCCAAACCCCAAGTTAGGTTAAGTTGTTTAGCAAGATTCGAGACTAGGGTTTCTAGTTTCGATCTCGGGATCGGTTGAGTGTGAACTCCTTAAACATCTAGTTGGTGTCTTGTGTTGGACTTACACATAAAACAAAGTCCCGATTGGTTAAGTAGGTGCCCCTTGTGATAGGGAAGAGTGGATGTAGGACCGGTTTGTCCAGAACCACTATAAATCTTGTGTGCCTTTATTGCTTTGATTAAGCGATTACATAATCACCTGACAACCCTTAAAGCACATACATATTCCAAGTTGAGATCGGTTAGCACCAAGCTTCGATCCGATCAAACTTGACACTTCAGCCAACTGATTAAAAGATTAACTTTGGAATCTGATTTATCAAAACTGGTTTTTCACATGGGTAAAACTTAAGCTTCCGCACACATCAGTTAAACTGATAGTTACCGAACTGATCTGCCTTCAGCGACAAGAAGTTGGTTATCGCCAAACCGATTCACTCACTCTGATCAAGGTTAATCGCCCTCACACCTGATTTGCACAAAAGTTTTCATAAGTCTATTCACCCCTCCCCTCTAGACTTCTGCCCTCACAAAACCCGTTCGGGACCTACACAGTAGACACTTATACAATAGTGGAAGCTGAAAATGACAAGCTAAGGATCGAAATAATCACTTGTTAAAACGCCTCAAGAAAGCTATCGAACTGGAAATCACCGAAACCGCTCAAAAGGTAATCGAGGAACTTAATGTTCAAACTTAAATCTTCGATCGGGGAGAAGCAGATCAAAGATCGCCTAGCAATCAACAAACAAACAAAGTCGATGATTTTCAAAATCCTTCAAGCTAAATTTGATGAGCTATTCCGACTACATGAGAGTCTAAAATCTACTGAGGATAGTTTGCGCAAGAAAATAGAGGTTTTCATGAAGTCATCTAAAACCGTTCAAGATATGAACACCTATTTTCGAACACCGACTAACAAGAAGGGAATTGGGTATGAGAACCCTTCTACATCCTCAAAAGCCCCGTTTGATTCACTTGTAAAGGTGTAATCAAACGAGTCTGACAAACAAAGATACACTAAAAGCTAAACTTGTATCTCGATAAGGAAAAAGACTACGAAAGCAAGTAAGGTGTGCCTAATCGTAAAGGGAACAAAAATGGACCCTAATCGATAAAGCATCAGCCGAGGAATCAACAGGAAGAACCCGGTTCTTTCAAGAAACCTCAACTCGATCAAACAAATTAGGTATCGAGAAGAGACAAACTGTAAAAAGGAAATCTAACTGAGACCCAATCAAGGTCACCGCCTAATAAGCAAGCTATAGGTAAACCGCAAAAGACCACCTATGCCAAAAAAAGATATGAATTTTTGATGGTAGCAATCGTACCTACCCTTATAACCCAGAGATCTAGGCTTTCTTTTTGAGCCCAATTGGATTAAAAGAAGACAAAATATAAAGAAAAATCCCAAGTCTTCTAAGTCACCCAAGGTTCACACGAATAATCATACTAATCAGAAAGCATATAAAGAGACGTATGATTATGTTGATATGTATGGGAGACAAATCAGACCTTCTAATCTATCTGATTTTCATAGAAGTGCTCTGTTTGTGTGGATCCCTAAATCTACCACTAACCCCCCAGGACCCAACTCCAAAGGGGTACCTAAAGCCTGATTTAATTGCAGGATCGCGTGGGACTGGCCAACAAAGGAGGTGCACAAGCAACTATCTGGTCATCGATAGTGGATGCTCAAGGCACATGACTGGAAGCAAACATCTCCTTAGCTCTTACAAAGAACAAGAAGGCTCACGTGTACTCTTCGGTGATGATAACTTTGGTTTTACCAAAGGATTCGGAACCTTAGAGAATGATGATGTACAAGTAACTGGAGTCTCGTATGTCAAAGGATTAAAGCACAATCTACTATTAGTATCACAATTCTGCGACAACGGATTCAGCGTTGAGTTCTCGAGCGACAAGTGTACGATTAGGAATCGAGCCACTCAACAAACCTTGCTAACTGGTTCAAGGAAAGGCACAATCTACACAGCAGATTGGAATAGTTGCCCAAAGAATACATGCTTAATTGTTAAGAGTTCCAAAAGTAGCAGTTGGCTCTGGCACAAAAGATTGAGTCATCTGAACTTCAATACTCTTAACAAGATAGCTAGGATGTCTTTGGTTGAGGGACTTCCGAATGAGATATTCTCCAAAGATCAGACATGTTCTGCATGTCAGATGGGAAAACAAGTTAAAGCCTCATTCAAGGGAATACCTGGACCAGCATCTAGTAGAGTATTGCAACTGCTCCATATGGATCTATTCGGACCAGTTACACCAGTCAGTCTTAGTGGACGCAAATATACTCTAGTAATCGTGGATGATTATTCCAAGTTTACTTGGGTTGTATTCTTATACAAGAAGAACGAGACAACGACAAAGATACCCGAGCTGCTCAAGAAGCTACAAAATGAGAAGGGTGTCAGCATAGTAAAAATCAGATCAGATAAAGGTACAGAGTTCCTGAATTCCTTTATTATTGATTTTTGCACTGAGTTTGGTATATAGCATGAAACGCGTCACCGCAAGAACGCCATACAACAAAATGGAGTAGCGAGCGGAGAAACAGAACTCTCAAGGAAGTTCGCTTTCGACTATGTTAAATTGAACATGCCACACCAAACCGTTTCTAAGCGAAGCAATCAACATTTGCATGCCATACCGAACAGATGTTCTCGACTAAGACTCACTTCAAAATACCTTATGAAGCGTGGAAAGGCGTAAAACCTCGTGTTTCATACTTCCATGTTTTTGGGTGAAAATGTTTCATACACAACAATGGGAAAAGTCAGTTGAAGACTTTTGAGGCCAAGTCAGATGAGGGCATATTCTTAGGATATTCCTCGTTCAAAGAAGGCTTTCGAGTTTACAACAAACGAACCCTAGTTGTGGAAGAAACACCCCATGTGGTCTTTAATGAGACACATCTTCAACAAGAGAAAGGCGCCTCGGAACAAACCGTATTCGGATCAAGCTGTTACGACACGCAGAAAATGGATCAACTAAGCATCAAGGAGAAAGAGCCTGAACACGTAACAGTGTACATCCCATAACTTGATCTTGCTGATTGAACAGTCAATCGGACCTAAAAATACGCACAAACCGTCGAAGAAGAAGGCATTACGGTGAGATAAAGATCAATCGAACCATCCAGTTCAGGGGAACTCTGAAGTTCCTGAATAGACATCAGCACATGATGAGTCCAACATCAGCTGAGACATGTTCTTATCAAGTGGATCATAATTCTGCACCACTCCCAATCACTAGTAATGAACTACTATCAGATATGGATGATGTTCTCCAAACAGACGCCTTACATCATAATGAAGGACTGGATTTACCATCCAACCGATCGATTATCGGAGACCCATCGATAGAGTCAAAACTAGACATCAGTTGGTGAAAGTGTCATGTATCTTGTTGTTATATGTCTTTGAAGGAACCAACTCTGAAGAGGGAAGCTCTACAAGACAAAATTTGGATTCTAGCCATGCGGGGAGGATTTGGAGCAGTTTGAGAGGAATCAAGTTTGGAACGGGTGGGATGCACCAACTCATCAAGGCATAATTGGCACGAAGTGAGTATTCAAGAACAAGAGAGATGAGAAAAATTTCATAACCAGGAATAAGGCAAGACTTGTTGCTAAGGGGTATTCACAATCAGAAGGAATTGATTATGATGAGACCTTTGCACCAGTCGCTCGCCTAGAAGTCATTCGGCTATTTCTGGCATATGCTGCCCACAGAGGGTTCACTGTGTATCAGATGGATATAAAGAGTGCATTCTTAAACGGGGTACTAGCAGAGGAAGTTTATGTCGAACAACCTCCAGGATTTGAAAAAGGCAACCAAGTGTACCGTTTAATAAAAGCTCTTTACGGCCTGAAACAAGCTCCTCAAGCTTGGTATGATACACTCTCTCAGTTCTTGATAGACAGCGGGTTCACTAAAGGAATAGTGGACATAACCTTATTCAGAATAGAAGATGGAGAAGATATTCTGATGGTTCAGATTTACGTGGATGACATCATCTTCGGATCTCCCAACAAGAAGCTATGTGTGAAGTTCAACAAGTTGATGCAAGGGAAGTTCGAGATGTCCATGATGGGTCAGATGAATTACTTTCTGGGTTTACAAGTCAAGCAAAGTACAGAAGGGATATTCATCTGCCAGGCGAAGTACACAAGGAATCTACTGGCAAAGTTTGGAGTTCAACATTGCAAGGAAGCCAGAATTCCAATGATGACCGGGTTTAAGATGGATCCAGATGAAGATGGTCAGAAAGTTAATTAGAAAGAATATAGAGCTCTGATTAGATCACTACTATACCGATCGCCAGAGACCGGACATTACTTTTGCTTGGAGGTGTATGCGCCCGGATTTCAAGCAAATCAATGCAAAAGCCACCTAGAAGCGACTAAGCGGATTCTCAAGTATCTGAAGGGATTTGTAAACCTTGGTTTATTTTACCCATCGATGACAATCTAGAACTTAGTGGGTATTTACGATTTGATTACGGAGGTTGCGAAATTGTGGTGAAGTCAACCTCGTGTTCATGTCGGTTCTGAAATAAACCGATCTCTTGGTTTCGAAGAAGCGAGACATCGATTGCGACATCTACTCTTCGAAGCGAGAATATATATATGGTCGCAGAGTTGTTGTTCCCAACCGCTCTGGCTAAGTCGGCCGGTGAGGTATTACAACATCGTAGCTAAGAACGTGCCTATATTTCGTGATAATAGTCTATTGCAATCACTCAGAATCCTGTTCTACATACAAGATGCAAGCATGTGGATGTCAGACACCATTTTATTAGAGATCATGTTGAAAAGAAGAATATCAGGATGGAAAAGATCCATACTGACAAGCAGAAAGCTGATATCTTAACCAAGCCGCTTAGCCGAGATCGATTCAGAGAGTTATGCAACGCAGCTAGGGCTTCGGATCTTGGAGAAAATGCACCAGATATATTTGGAGGATCGATCTCCGTAACCGGTTGGTTAACAGACTAACCAGGTTAAGTGGAATCAGTTGAGTAAGGAATCTCAATTGATCAGACGACCAGACGAGGAGCCGTTCTGAAGTTCAGATAAGGAGCAGATCAGAAAGTCAAATAAGTAGACGATCTGAAGTTCAGACAAGGGGCAGATCAATTCAAGACACATCAGATTAAGGGGGAACTGATCAGATTGGAAGATTACTTTATAAGTCGATTAAAACTGCAGTCAACAAGCAAATCAAGAGTAAAGCTACAGATCGCATAAGTCAGAAGAAACAACACAGCAATGGAATAACAGAGTTTTTCATTGATAAAGACCAGGAGGTCAGATTTACAAGTTACAAGTGATATCACAAGCTACAAATGCTACAAGCTATCTTCAAGTGGTATTACAAGTACAAGAAGACCCAGAGGTCGATACATAAACCATAAGCCCTAAGTCAACCCTAGGCAGGGAAGGAGAGAGAGAGATTTTAAGAGCTGATGCTCTCAGACTCTCCAACCCAGGGGGCAGCAGAGAAGCTTCTAGAATCCTGAAAGCCGCTCTTAGAATCTTGGAGTGAGGAGCGAGAGCGAGCCTTGAAGGATCTTTAAGCTAGGAGCCCTTAGACCTAAAATCAATGGGCTTTCCAGCTGTTAAATGGGACACAGTGCCACAGGTTTGGTCACAAAGACCATATGGCCATGAGTGGCTCATGCAAATATTGAGTTTGATACACTATTTTGTATATCAAACCCATGTTTTGTTTCAGACTAAGTCTATTGATGTTAATTTCGTCATCTCGATAGGCGCACAAGGTGCATACGGTTAGGAGAAGTGCCTTCTCATTTGCCTTAGCAGATCCGCCTCCACGGTGGTAAAGAAGCTTAACATTGATCGTATGTGAAATCTTAGATGACGACGAAAGCAGTGTGAAGGAACACACAGGGTTGATTTGAGAAGCTGAATTCATTGGAAAAGGGCTAAAGGTTCCCACCGGAAGTTTTACCGGAGGAACTCATCGGAAAAGCATGAAGGATATGCTAAAGAAGATGAAATGGTTTATGTTGTGTTGTTTGCCTAACACCCCAGGCTAATTTATAGAAGAAAATTAGGGGTATAAATGTAAATTTTATTTTCTCAGAAGATCTTAAGAGAAATTTGCATCGACAACGCGTTAGGAACACGCTGCTAATGGTTGGATGAGTTAACGGTGTGATTAAATCACAGCGTATCTATAACATTATTAAGGAATGTCAAATCGCGCCGATTTGGGAATCGAGGCAACTTTTGGACTCCCCGAAGTAAAAGTTTTGATGGGAGTTGACTTCAGTAAATGCGAGTTGATTAGAAGAAGACTGAAGGATAAAGAGTATCAGATAAGTGGAGAAGTGTGTCAAGCAAGAATCTGATCAGATAAGTGAGATATTGTTGGGAAATGCATGAGGCAACCATCAGATAAGTCAACAAAGTACTAGATCATATCACCGTGGTAACTGATTGATTACAATATCAATCAGTCAGATACACTCTCTTATTTATCTCTTTCTGAATACCTTATATGCGTTATTTAAATAATTAATTTATTTTACTCTGTTCATGATCCATGCTCTGCAAAGCTTTTAATGCGGACTTGGGAAAATGTTTTCAAAACGTTTTATTGCGAATTTTCGAGTCCGAAATACGAGAAGATAACTTTTTCTCAACCGTGCGATCAAAATACCTTTTGGCCGACTAATCTCAGCCACTGTTTTCAAATCACGGATACTTGAGTACTTTGGAAAGTTGTGCAAAAAGGTTTTCCCTCGTTTTCTATAAAATCCAAATCTTTCTCAGAAAGCCGCTTTCCACTACTTCGTCTTCTCAAAGTTCTTAAAAGATCAGATTTTCAAAATCTTCAGAGAATTACTTTCGAGATCAATTGATTCTACTCTTCCGATTTCTAAATCTTTCGAATCAATTTCTGGTAATTTCTTGTTTAATTAATTGTATGATCTCAATTTCTCTCTGGTACCTAGGTTTACAAATCGTGATGATATATTTATGTAATCTTTATTAGATCTAAACGCTTATTTGCTAAATTGATGCTGAAATTACTAGTTTGACTGAATTTATTGAAATATCTTACTCAAACTAAACATCAATTTGCATATCGTACAGAAATGGCACATCTTGTTTCAAGACCGGGCCAAGGGAAAAAGTACTGCAACTTTGCATCGATGAAGAAAGACATCATTGATGAAAAGTATGTAGTCTTCACCATCACCTCAGATCCAGATTCACTGGAAATTCTGGAGTGCTTACGAGCGTGTGGACTGGAACGATATTGCTCTACTCATCAGAACATTGTTCACACCCATGAAGCCTTGGAGTTTCTCTATAATCTGCAGAGGGATGAAGACAATGATGCTGACCTGATTTCTTCCGTTGGCGGAATGGAAGTTCGAGTGACGAATGACGATCTACAGAGGATATTTGGCCTAACTCGAGGAAGCATCAATCCAGAGACCTACACATCTGATGTAGGAGAAAAGGAATTTCTTGAAGCCGAACTGTTGAGACCAGCAAACAAGGAGAACATGACGAACGTCAAAGCCTTCTACCTGAAGAGAAAGTATCGCCTTCTTCTTGAAATCGTTCAGAAGGTGATCATGTGCTCAACATACAGCCTTGATGCGGTCACTTCGTACAAGATAAGTGTCATGGCTGCAATAATTAAGAAGGCTTCAGACATCGATTGGTTGGGTATGGTCAAAGCACGTCTACGAAAAGACTCCGGGAAGTTCGAACTGACCCAGAGCAATGAAGTGTGCTTATCTTCCAAATGCTCATTCATACACAAATTCTTTATCATTCTGTCAGATAAGCTACCACAGAATTATGAATGGAACAAGAATGGAGCGAAGATTTACCAAGTAAAGCACAAGGCCATACTGGGCAAAGATGAGTCCCTACCTGTACAATCTGATGAGGATCCAACTCCTTATGTGCCCAAACCCAAGGGAGAAAAGAAGGGAAAAGATAAGGCAACTGCATCGTCTGAAGTGCAGGAAAAGGCCGTTCCAGAGAAGAGGATGAAGAGGAAGGATCTGGCCAAGAAACCAGATGCTCTGCGGAAACATCAGAAGAGATTCTCATCTCCTCTGAAAACTGCTCCAAGTTCTGCACAGCAAGTCAGCAAAACGAAGGATCTGATGCAAATAAGATCAGAAGAAGAGATAGCAGTCCGCTCTGAGCCAACTATCAGAGAAGTAAGGGAAGATCAGATGATCGCAGCAACATGAGAGAAATCTGTCAGAGGGACATAAGTGGAGCAATCTGAGGAAGAATCACCATCTGATTCTCTGCCTCTCACCAAGATCTTCCAGAAAGCAAGATCGCCAACGCCCACTTCCAAATCACCATCACCATCACCCTCTCCTCAAAAATCATCATCCTCTCCCTACAAAACCTTCTCACCCTCACCCTCACCTATCAGACCAACATCTCCCACACCACCAATCAATGAACCCGTTCAGGAAACTGAACACCCTCAACACGCTAAAAACGAACCTGAACTACAAACATCCCAATCCCCAATCAAGAGTCAAGACCCTGAGAGATCCGATGAATGTGTGTCCATCTCTCATAATTCCTTCAACACCAGAACAGTGCTTGCTTCACCTGCTCCAGAGAGCCCCATCATAAGGATTATGAAGCAACAGATCAAAGAGTATCTGCTGGATCTGTGCCCTGAATTGGATCAACATCCTAGCATCCAACTACAGATAGAAGAGATAGTGTTCTGGAGGGATATCAGACTGGAGGGCATTGAAGAATTTCTGATTCTAATGACAACTCTGGGATCAGATTTCTTTGTAGACTTGGAGTTGAAATGTCTAAACAATGCTGGGATTGAAAGTGTTGTTGAATTGGCATCTGACGATGATATCAGATGGTTAATTCACGAAAGGTTCGGTATTGCTGATAATAGGAAGGAAACCGTTCAACCTCCTACAGATCATGAGGGAGCTGCCGATGAACCAAGAATGGGTGCTGCAGATGAGACCCGACTTGGCAAGGCTTCAACATCTGAACAGACTGCTACGATGAGCTCTGATACCCTAGATCATCATACTCAGAAGATTCAGGATGGGATCAAGGCTGCATTTGAAGACAAATTCGCAGCTCTCACAGCTGATCTGATGAAGCGTTTTGAAGATGAGCAAGCAAAACTAGTTGACAAGGAACGAAGTCACACAGTTGGGATGCACCATGCCATCCTTGCTGAAGTAATGCAACTAGTATATCCTCTTGCTGAGAAGCTCAAACTCCAGTCTGACAAACTCTCAGTTCAGACAGAGATGCTCAATCAGACACAGGTACTTTTGGAAAGTGTCTGGGCATCCTTGGACAAAACCAACAACCACTTGGATATGGGTTGGAAACATTTTCTAGCTTCTACAGAACGAGCAAGACAGGAAATAGAAACTGCTCTCAGACGCTTCTACACTCCTTCACCTTCTACCACCATTCAGATCACTCCTCTTGTTGTCGAGGAACTCAGAGAGGAGATCTCACGGCAATTAACTGCTTTGAACCTCAAGATGTCCAACCTCTTTGATGAAACCAAAAAGGGGGAAGGAAAAGAGAATAAAGAGAAGAAAGAAAAAAAGACTCAGACACAGTTGGTAACTTTTTCATCTCTACCAAAAACCACTGTATCTGACTTGCTAGCCACTCCATCTACCGATCTCGTTGCGGAAATGAAAGAAACTGTGGAGCAACATAGCAAAGAGATCGCTGAGCAGAAAAGTGCTCTTTCAGAGGTTACTGCCAGAGTCGACAAAATTGAAGATTTTTCTTCGTTCGTTCAGAAAAGAATGGAAACTGATGATCAGGCCAAGAGCCTTGAACTCGCTAAGAGATTAGCTGAAGAAGACGAACAAAATGAACCTGAGCAGACTCTGAGAAGAAAGAAAGGCAAAGGCAAGATAATGAAAGCAACTGCGGAAGATCAGAGACAAGGCCAGCTATTCTCCACCAAAAGCCAGATGACTCCTGAACAAGTTCAAGAGCAGACAAGACAGAGAATAAGAGAGGCCGCAATCAAGAAGCAGAAGTTAGCAGAGGCTAAGGGACTGAACATCGCTTACATCCGAAGGAAGAGGAAGAACGAAGATGCAGCAGAGGAGATTGCTTGGGAGAAGAATGCCCTTCCGGTACCTGTTAAAGGCATCCTCTGTGCATGGCAAGATCTGCTTCCTGAATGGGATCAAATCAGAGGAGAATGGTTATGTGACGTCTACATCCTAGAGAAGATTCCAATTCATCAAGATCAGACTGAGAATGATGATGAATTTCGAAACTGGTTAGAAACAAAGTATCCAGACTTCTACCAGACAGTGATGAACGAAGGCAAGATCATGTCACTAATACCAGAAGCTCCACCCTTTGAAATACTCCTTCCACCTTTGCGTCCAGACAACAAGCTAGATCCTGTTAAATTCAAGAATATCTACTATGGACTTGCTGAAAAAGGAGGAATCCATAGAAGAGAAGAGCTGGACAAACTAATGCAAAGGATGTACAGGATGTTTGGCATCCCCAAAGAGCTGCAAATGTTCAAGTACACCTGAAGAAGACAACTTGGAATCAGATGATAGGTACGCTTTTCATGTATTCTACAATGCACACACCTATCTGAATGAAATTTCCCATCTCATTGATTCTAAGACAACATCTCATTGTCTTCTGAGGTATGTACTGTTTACATTATCTACATTTCCATTCATGGTATCTGTTTTTCTGATTAAGTGTGATTAAGTGTTTTGGTTCCATCAAAAAGGAGGATATTGTTAGGAAATCTGTAATTTAGTTTTGATGGAAGTTCCAAAACAGGTTGTAATAGGACCAGTCAGACCTGTTAGCTGACTGATGACTTAGAATCAGATTAAGATGACCAGCTGAAATGTATAGATAGCTGATGTAAAAGATAGGTCACATATTGAGGGGAAACTCAATATGTATAGGTCAGGTCGTAGTATCAGATGACCCAGATAAGGTCAGATGATCAGAAGACTAAGCACAAATCAGAAGATAAGAAGTCAGAAGATCAGGTGAAGACAAGAAGACACTGAAGACTCAGATGAACCTGAAGACTCGGATGAACCTGAAGACTCAGATGAACCTGAAGACTCAGCAACAAACCTGAAGACTCAGTATGACTGAAGACACTGAGGCTCAGAGACACCTGAAGATCAAAAGACCTGAAGACCTATATCAGCGGAGTCTGCATATTGAGCTAAGACAATATTCATCTGAAGACTCAAACAAGGTAGACTGATCAGTTACCTGATCAAGTCAGCTCACACCTGGTGACAATCAAAATGATACACCAGATAAGCGAATCTTCTACAAAAGAAATATCAATCGTCTAACGGACAAATTCCTGAAGTACCGCCTCGCGAAGCCAAGAAGAAAGCGACACGTGCACAAAAAGAGCTGACATTGCGGGATACGACGCTGCGGACAAAAACAGCGCTAATGATGCCTACGGCCACGCCGATAATCGGAGCACGTCACAATCATATCCTACAACCTACCTAATATAGCCCGAAATTCAAATTGCTCTCCAACGGCTCTTTGATTTCGAGGTCTATAAAATGGGATTACTCGAAGGAAGAAAACAGAGACCAACAACCATATACATGAACTATTGAGCAAGCGGAACAACAACATTCACGCAAGAAAATTCAAGAATTTCCGCTCGAAGAACGCCATATTTGAAGATTATTCTTAGAGTGTTCATCCCATAGTTCTTAGCAAGAAATCATATCCACTAGCATTTTGGCTACCTAAAACACCAGGATAGATTTCTAGTTGGAACCCTCAAACATTCTTTACCCAAACGTAAGTTAGGTTAAGTCTGTAGAGTGAGAACTCAATAAATATCTCGGATATCCTTTAGAAGGATATAAGTAATGCTGGTTACGTTTGTAGAGTGGGAACTCGATAAACATCTCGGCCATCCTTTTGAAGGATATAAGTCCCAAAGGTTACGTTTGAGTGGGAACTCGATAAACATCTCGGCCATCCTGAAAAGGATATAAGTCCCGCAGGTTAAGTTTGTAAGAGTGAGAACTCGGTAAACATCTCGGCCATCCCGTGAGGGGTATAAGTCTCGCAGGTTAAAGTAGGTTAAGATTCCCCTGTGTTAAGGGAAGAGTGGACGTAGGACGGGTTTCGTCTGAACCACTATAAAAAGTCTTGTGTGCATTTACTTGCATTCTTATTGCTTTACACAAGTCACACAACTGAGTTTAAAACAGCATACATATTCTAAGTTAAAGCTCAGTCTGCACCAAGCAACTGATCTGATCAGATTGACACCTTAGTCAACTGGTTGAAAACTGACTTAAGAATCTGATTGATAAAACTGGTTTTTCACGGGTAAAAAACAAGCTTCCGCACCTTTCGATTAAACCGACAGATATCAAAACCGACCGCCTCGAGGCACTCAAGAAGATTGAACATCGATCTAAACTGATACACTAGCACTCTGATCGGGTAATCTGCAGTTCACACCTGATCCGCACGAAAAGTTTTAGAAGTCTATTCACCCCTCCCCTCTAGACTTCCACCCTCACAAAACCCGTTCGGGACCTACATGATTTTAATTTAACTAAATATTATTTATAATTAGGGATATATTTTATAAATGAACACCAATCTATTAAAATATATTTTATTAAAAATAGAGATAAATTCGAATTTAATTATTGATGAGTTTTTATATTTTGAAGTCCCATATGACACCACCTAAATTAATATATTAAAAAATCTTATATGTAAATATAAAATTATAATGTGACGAAACTTCAAAAAATTTCAGCCTACCCCATCATTAAATCCTAGATCCGTCCCTGACCGGGAGGTCGCGTGTTCGATACACCATGGGGGCAAAAATCGCCCATATTATGCTAAAAGTACAGTAATTCGAGTGTCCAAGTGGTTGTGTGATTCCGGGAGATCGCGTGTTCGATACACCATGGGGGCAAAAATCACCTATATTATGCTAAAAGTACAGTAATTCGAGTGTCCAAGTGGTTGTGTGGGTGCGTTAGGGACCTTGCGACGGGGGTTCGAAACCCGCGCGTTTCATTTTTATAAATTTTCGCCAGAAGTTGAGGGCTTGAAACCCTCGTAAAATTTATTGGGAAATGGGATGAGGGATAAAAACCCTCGCTAATTTTCTGGAATATTTGACTTAAGATGGCGAGGGTTTTTATCTCCCTCGGGAAACACGCGAGGTAATTGGCGAGGGTATTTTCGGTCGGCAATTGGTGACAACTTTTTACCCACGCAAAACTGACACATGTTAGTACCTCGCCAAAACCCTCATTAATTTAACGAGGGTTTAATTTTTCCCTCGCTAAATGGTTCCCGACGCACATTTTACAGAGGGATATTTTCTCTCATTAATTAAAACCCTCACGAAACAGTTATCCCTCTTTAAATCCCTCTCTACCACCCTCTTTAAATTGCATACATTTTGCATACATTCACATGACATGATTACAAACGCCAACAATAAAAGGAGAAACATGCTCGAAACAAATACAACAACATGACGACTCAAAGTGAACATAAAAGAATAAGAAAAAACGAAAAAAAAAAAAACACAGAAGCTATTTTAAGAAAATAGCATCACCACCAAGACGGAGGATAAAGTAAAAGTTGAATTCCTCATAGATAGGCATCGTCCCATCAAAGATCAACTTTCGTTGTTTGGTTCTATTCTTCTTATCCTCCTTGGTGATAATTTTCAAATACGTCTCCATCGGCAAAAAATAGACATAAAAAAGATATACATGTCAAATACGTTCAACTAATTTCATAATTAACGTGACTAACAATTAATAAAATCTACCAATTTCAGCATATAACTCTCCAACGACCATTACTTTAAGCACTAGAAGTAGACATGAAAATAACAGTTGAAACAATGCCATATAATATCTTTAAATTAATAAAAAACTCCATTGAAAACAGATCAATATTCAAATAATACTAACAGGATTTAACGCGTTTAGATATACATTTAAATTAAGAAAAAACGTTCAAAGAGCATCAATGGTAATTAAGATTAAAAGGATATAATTACTTTAGGGGAGGATGCACATACTGTTATTATTAGTATCCTAGAGACAATTATTTGTAAGGACATAATACTCGATGATATTTAGATTGATTTAGTGTTGGTCCCGAAAAACCCGATTTAAAACTCATAAAATCTCAATGGGAGGTGACTTAAATTTTTTTCCGAATGTGTTATGCAGATTTGCTAAAGTATGTATGACAGTTAATATGAAAGCAAATAAGAACATACGTATTTTTATAGTGGTTCGGACAACTCGTCCTACATCCACTCTTCCCTTCATTGGGCACCAACTTAACCAACAGATGTTTACCGAGTTCTCACTCAAACGAGACTTATCACCCTCTAAGGGATCGCCTACCCTCCATTTCGGGATTGCTTAGATGTTTACCGAGTTCTCACTCAAACGGGACTTATCTCCCTCACGGGATCGCCTATAGAAGTTTAACGAGTTCTCACTCACCTACAAACTTAACCTATCAAACTGATTTGGGTAAGGCTTGTTTGGTTTCCAACTAGGTTGAGATTTTCCCTTACATTTGTTTAGCCTCTATGCTAAGGTTGGGAAAATCTCTCTAAGCTTATGATATTGCATTTTTGCTTAGATACAATGAAGAACACTCTTGGGTAAATTTGGATATTTAATGCTCTGTGTTCTTGAATGGAGTTGCTTGAATATTTGGCTTTAATTTCACTTTGCAGATCCTCCATTATCTTCTTTTGAAAATAGTGCAATGTATTTATAGTGTGGATTTAAATATTACCGTTGGAAAGTAATATTCAAATCCATACTAATAACTTCCAGCTTTTCTTTGTCCTTTTGCACTTTTCCTTGCAGCTTTATGTCACATCAATATGTGTGTTGTCATCTTCTCATTGGCCAGCTTTTTGTGTGTCTAACGGATCTGATTTCAGCTCGTCTTATTACTGTTCAGCTCTTTTGATTCTGGTCGTTTGATCTGGTATGCAGATTTCTAGTCTGCAGAAATCTGGTCTGTAGAAATCTGGTCTGCAGATTTCTAGTCTCGATCTGACAAGACCTGCCAGATCGATCAAGACAACATCAGTCAACAGGACATTCGGTCAATCGATCAGTCAAAACATCGGTCAGAAGATCGTCACCAGATCCGGTCATCGAAGATCGTCACCAGATATGGTCACCGTGATCTGTCAAGAAGATCGTCACCTGATTCGGTCACCAGATCTCGTCACCGATCAAGAAATCGTGATCAAGATCTTGATCGACATTTCTTCTTCAAAAATCAGCATGTTTCTTCTTGTTCAAATTTCATCGGTTTACTCGGAACTCATCCTACTCATTCGATCTCGATCGGCCTAAATCATGACCTCGTCGATCTTGATCATCTTAAATCCGATTTCATGAGTTCCCCCTTAACTTGTTCTCTCGTTCCCCCTCAACTTGTTATCTGTAGATTAACTTAAATAACACAAGTTGATAATGTTTTGGCATAATTCATCAAAACTAAAATATCCCAACATTTAGTATTATAGTTCATTTAATATTAATATATGACAATACACTTGTTTGAATATTATGGTTTGATTGTTTGCATTTATTCTTATTTGTGTTCCCATGAATCATTGTTATCATTGAGAATGTGAGAACTCAGATGACTTAAGCATGATTCTCAAATAGCCCCGATCAAGGATCATCAAGAATGGGATATTGATAATGCAATTGAGATTGGTGTACGATTTGCATCATACTCTTAGAGAGTGTAGTAAGATCTCACTTATTACTAGATACTAGGTATCTCATGATGGATGCACAGATATCTTAGAGGGTATTGGTATACTCATCCGAGAAATCATTTGATGTAATTTCACAGTATGTGTCTACGGGTGTCTTAGTTAGTGGGAGCGATGTGATACCCCTTTGACTTGAGGTCAATACGCACGACATGTGTGTAGTGATGTACTTTGACCATGACCAACGCTTGCACCCTCCCATGGGTAGATATGACTTGGATTGGGTTCATCACGAAATCCATGTAAATGGTAGTTGAGCCAAGAATATGATTCATTCCTCAATGTGGATTTAGAGAGAATACTCATCTTCTCATCATAATTGGATCTAAGTTATCGGCCGACGCACGTCAACTTGAACTTTGTGGCCAAGTGTGAAATACGTGATCAATTAGTGATTAGAGATAATATATATGATTAAGTTATTTGAATAGACACTTCATCACGTTCAAGACTTAATCAAGTATTCGCTAATGAAAGGAAGATATCACAATAGCCTACATGTTACAGATAGTTGCAGAATACATCGCAACGTACCTCGTATATTGAGAATATCTGATTTATTGTATAGGGTTCAATTAAGGCCGTTAGTTTGACTAATCACTCGATATACGAGGGCCTATAGGTCACACAACAAGTAACAATTGTTTACCGATTAAAGTTGGTTGATTAAATATCATATTGGATATTAATATTTAATTTATGAAGAATATAATAAAAATTATATTTAGAATTAATTATTATTATTATTTAATTAAATTGGATTTAATTAAATATGATTCCCAATAATAATATATGAAATATTATTGTAGGATTTGATATATAGGGAAATCAAATCTGTAGGATTTGATATATATGGAAATCAAATCTATGAGATTTGATTTGCAAGATTAGGGATTTTATTTCCTAATTATAAAGATATCTTAAGATTTAAGTTGGGCTTCCCCTATATATATGAGTTCTTGAGAATTCATTAAAAACACAAGAAATTTACTTCTCCATAAAATCTCTAGTTAAAATTTTCCTAGCAAATTTATCTCGGGATTCGACGCTGGTAAATCTGTGCGAGTTGGTGAACGATTGTTATGTGGATACCATATTAGAGGAATCCGTGTACGAAGCACTGTAAGAATTTTGTTTATGTTTATTCGTATTTCAATTATGCAATTATACATTCGTTGTTGGTGAACTGTTTAATTCTGCTGCACATGTTTTACGTGTTTACGTGCCTCTAAATTCCAATACATATTGCCGAAAACAAACATAACTATTGTAGAAAATTAATTCAAAAGGAGAGAGAATAAGTAGGGATTATAAGTGAGTGGTGTGAAGAAAGATGGTGGAATGTTGGGTATATATAGATGTTGTGTAGTTATCAACATAATTTCTGTAATAATGGTAGAAAGATGCTTGTAGAATAATTAAGAAAAAATTATATACGTATTGCCCCTTGGCTATATTTTAATAAATAGCAAGCCTCCCATAAAACTTGTTTACAATATGAAACTTATAAAATTGTACTTATAAATTATATAAATTCTTATGTGGAACTTGTTCATATTATGAAATTCGTACCATTACACTTATAAAGTAATATCACTACTCGTAGAGTTGGTATGCAGTTAAACTTATTCACTGTGAAATTGGTTCTTTTTTTTTTACATGACCCTTAAGTTATCATGACTAATACTTTTTTGTAACATAAGTCACACCTTTCAATTATCACTACTTATATAAATCACACCCTTCAGTGTTATGAGTAATACCCTTTATAGTAAAAAGTCACTTGACCCTTCAGTTAATACTATTTGGTAATATAAGTCGCACTCCTTAACACGTTTCATAGATTCTTGTGTGAAACTTGTTCACCTTATACGTTGCCCTACTCTTATAAATTAGTATTTATAGCATTTAATATTATGATCTCAGTTTATAAGTGTAATGATATCAATTGATAAGTGTAGTTGTATTAGTTTGTAAATATAGTGATATAAATTTTATACTATGAATAAATTTCATCGAACATCTACTCTATAAATTAATATCATTACACTTATCAACTGATATCATTACTCTTATAAGTTAAAATTAAAGTATTAAATAATATTAAGTATTAATTACATGCTTGCATGCTAAACCATATAAAAACTATTAAATAAGAGTAGGTTTCTTATGCACTAGGTGTACCGTGCACTTCGTATGTATTTTTGAAATATATAACTTGTTGCATTGAAATATGTAATTTGTGTTCATGTAACAAATTATACATTTTATTATAAATAAATTATATATTTAAATGCAATAAGCTGTATATTTTTAAAGTATCATCATAAAGATTCGGTACACATTGTACATACAAGACCCACCGTTAAAATAATCAGCACTGATTAAATACGGAGGAGTATCAATTAGGTACAAAGTAGTAGGAGTTATATCAATTAGATACAACTCAAACCCCTTATTTCAATTAGATACAAAATGAAAGCTAATAGGACTGAAATACCCTTAATGAATAAAAACAAAAAATCTGTTACCTTAACCCATTTTCACCCACAAATAATTTTTTACTTTATTTTTAATTTTTTATTCTGTCTTTCTTTTTATTATATACATTTTTTTATTATGTCTTTCTTTTTCCTTTTTTTTTTGCACGAGCACAAAATAAATTCAACTCGGTGCAAAATATATTTGCACAATAGCTAAATATTTTACTAATTTCAGAATGAGGAAGAAGAAAAGAAATGTGCAATTATGGGTTGAAAAAATAGTTCATCAAATTATAAAAAATGGGGAAGAAGACAACAATATTGCAATTCATCTTCATTTATAGACAAGCATCAACACTAAATAAATTTTACACCCAAAATATTTTCATCTGTGCAAATTTTTTTGCACAAATTCACTTTATACCCAAAAATAATTATTATCTGTGCAAAAAAAAAAAGCCAGTAAAATATGAACTTCCACTCCTTCTCCAAAATACCAGATTTAAAAAAAATTGCATAATGGAAAACAACCAGAGTTTTTGGGGTAGGGGGTATCCCTTCATACGATGTCTACCCTACTGTTAAGAAGAAATCCCTCTTATCTGATCACTAGGTTGAAATTATGGGGGGTGGCGTTGATCTTGAATTTAGGGGTGGTGCACAGGAATTCAGAACTGAGCTCGTTAAATATTGCACACAAATAGGTTTTAACTTTAGGTATACTAGAAATGAACGTAGATATGTTTCAGTGGTACGTACTGAGGCTGGAACTACTGGATGTGATTGGTTCATAAGAGCCAAAGAACAATCAGTGACAGAATATTTCGAGGTCGCAAAATGCAATTTAGTGCATAAATGTGTGGGTAATCTTGTGAGCAATCCTACGAAGCGCATGGGAAGAAGGATTTTGGGGGGCTTGGTGCTACAGGATGTTCGAGCAAACCCGGCCGTGGGTGCTAAGGCTATCATGGCTAGCCTGTTACTTAATTATGAAATAGAAATACCTTATTTGAAAGCATGAGCAGCGGCGGCGGCGTCTCCTTCATTGATGTCGTCGCCGTCTTCACCTCAGCGCACTCGCCAGATCTGTATTTTGAACTAGGGGGGGAGGGGGGAGAGAGAGGAGACGTGTGTTTGGATCTGTATTTTGAAACAGGGGATGAGAGAGAGATAGGGGGAAGTGAGTTATAATGAGAGAATGAAAGAGTAAGGGTATAATGGATTTCTTAGCAACCATTTAGTATTTAATTGAAATAAAGAAATATATTTATATTTAATTGATATTTGAATGAAAAACTTGTATCTCCCTTAAAATTTCCCATTAAATGCTTATACACAAATTCATTTAAAAACACTTCAATAAAAAGACGTGCCCCACGTGAATTACAGTAGGATATATGTTGAACCATTATTAATTTTTATTAGTAAAATATAACACATGTGAAATCACGTGGAGTGGAGTAGGATCCATATTTGACAATTATTAATTTAATTTTCACAGAAGTGGCATGGACAATTTTTTCTATGCTACAGTGTTGAACATTATTAAATAACGCAATGGCATATTGTACTACATATTTAATATATTATACAATACAATGCTTTAATATATGTAGTACAACATGTTAAAACAATGTTGGGCAGTGTCCAATAATGTAGAATAGAAATAATCGGCATGGGCAGGGATGACAATGGGGGGTTGATGTGGCCGTCCAGCCAAGTTTTTTTTGGGAAAATTACTATTAGATACAAATATTTTATACAAATTATTAATAAGTACAAATGAAATTGCATATATAGTGAAAGTCCTCAACCCCACATCTAAAGATTAAAAATAAATCTAAACTTTATATGTTAAATGACTCTTGTGAAATATTGCACAATAGTGGTATGTGCAATACACCACAATTAAAGCAAATTAAACAAAAACTTGCAGGTCATATGGCGGGTCGGGCAGGCTGAGCAGGTTGGGCGGGTCGCTTGGCTATTTCCCTATTACATATTTATGCAAGGATATTTTTATCAAATTGTGTTGCAGTCTAGTGGTTCAGGTTTATTGTTAAGGTATTTGGTCATAAGCAGGGATGAAAATATCACGAAATATCGCGGATATAGCGCATTTTTTAACTATGCGATATGGATTTCGCATGTAAATTTTTTCTTACCGTGAACAGTGCAAATATCGCGGATATATCGCATAATATCGCAAAATATCGCAAAAAATCAGGAAATATCGGGAAATATCGCGATATTATTATAGATTTCGATATATATATATTTTAATTTAATTGCACCATGGGTATGGACACAGATCATAGTGATATGTCTCAAAATTTATATGCTTTTGACACATATGCAAGTTCACAGTTTGATTGGAATACTCAAAATGTTTTTCATCGTCCAACTCCTCAAATTTCTTATGAAAGTCAAAACGTGTATCAACAAAATATCTGGGTCATGACACATGTTGTGTTCGATATAATAAATCAGGATTAATCGAACATCAAAGAGCGACACGTGTAATGTTTGAATATAATAATCATGCGTTGGGCGAAGAGTTTTTTTGTTCGCCAACCGATCGTAATTGCTCGCCACCCTACCGAACAAACGAAAACCAGTCAAGATGTTCGAACTCAAATCTCTGAAAAACCGACATCTTAAAAGGCGACAAACGAAAAGTCCAACCGAACAAAAGATTAATTTCGACGATTAAAAAGAAGCGCCCCTGCAGGCGGCGTTTATAGAAAGATCAATCTAGAAGATGAAGTCAGAAACGTGGCAACACCACCGGAGTTCTTGCATGGTCCAAAGAATCCAGCACATGCTTTACCAATCCAGCTCATGCTTGACAAAGTACGATGAATGGAAGTAAAAAGAGGAAAAAAAAAGGGTTGGTTGATAAGAAATAATCCCAGAGAAATAGCCTACAAAAAATTCCCTGAGAGGTGAGGAATAGAAAAATTAGAGTGTTCATCCACATATATGAAAAACCCTGAAACTCATTCGATAACCTGCATCGATTCATCTTCATAAGATGTATCAAGAATCAGCGTGTAAGGCTCTCAAGATTACACATCGGCTTGGTATGCCCCCAGAGTAGTCTTTTATTGACGAACTGGGTCAACAAATCCATCTTATTTACTTTTTATTTTACACGTATATGTATTGTTTGCGAGTCGTAATTAAATTAGCCACATAATATTCATCAACGAAAACGACTCGCGACAATTGGCGCTAGAAGGAGGGTGTGCAGGAAAAATCAACTCATACACGAACCCTTAGTTAGCCGAGGCAGAAAAAAGAAATATAATGCCTCAATCTAGGAACACCCAAACGGAGAGGTCGGAACAAAGCCGACCATATGACCGAAAAGAGGCCCAGCGTCAGCCTCATAAAGATCAGGCGGCGGAAATTATTAATCTTGAGGATATAGCCAATGATCCGGCGGCCACTACAAAAGCAATCACTTTCTTCTTTGCGAGCACGTAAAGAGAGGGCGTAAAAAGAATTGGCGAAGTTAGAGGCTCAAAAGCAGGAAGAGCAACACTCACATACACCCGGCAAAAAGCAAGCTAAAAAAGAAAATCGCAAAGCGGATCGGTAAAAAGCCGATGATATGTCGGATGACGAACAGCCCCAAGGGTCTAGACCATCGGCGTTTGGACGTTTGAGGCTCTCCGCCAAAGACCGAATCGGCAATAATAGGCGACAGGATCCAGGAAAGAGACATCCGATAGAGGTGCCCGCGCATTCAGATCTTCAAAAGCATCCGTACACCGAACAAATATCGGCGGGAACAAAGTTGTCTATCCATCACCGATTGGGTAGTCAGGACAAACTTGGAGAGGGGATCGCCCCATCACGAAGCATGATCCACGAGATCCTCATGATGGGAAACAGCCCCAATCTAAGTCTATCGATCCATGAAATTTGCGTAAATGCAAAAAGCCATCGTGGAATTACAAGCCCGATCCGCGCGACTAAGAGCTACCCTCGAACGAAAGCATCAGACCTTGTTCGCCATTATCTCCGGCCGATCATGGCGGCAAGTCCAAGAGAAAGTCGCAAAGACCCGACCACCAATTCCTATTTTTAAATGAGTCGGATCCTCATGTCCATCTCGGCAAATTTTCGGACTTTATGATCGCGATGGGGGCTACAGATGCGACGCGAAGGCCGATCATTCCCATGACTTTGGGAGATCGAGCACATAGGTGGTTTACCACTTTACCCGCAAACATCCATCACATCTTTTCGCATGTTGGGACGGCAATTTTTGTCCCATTTCTCAAATCCATGTGCTTTCGCCTGTAGCAAGAAACAAAGGTTGGCGATTTTTCCCAATTAAAAGGTGAGTCCGACGGTCATACATAGAAAGATTTGATAAATGTTTATATGATGGAGCCCGGTTGAAGAGGATGCTAAGATCCCTCATGGTGGTCGGAGGTCCGACTTTTAAATACTGACATGTGGAAGGCCATGCATCAAGATTGGCGAACTCATACTCGAGTTTAGAGAATGAAAGGCTAAAATTATAGCCATGCAAGATTTGCTCGCACAATCACAATTGAGACAGAGCCTACCGCTAGGAAAGCTCGAAAAAGAAAACAATGAATGAAGGGGTACAGATCCTCAACCTCCTTCAAACCTTTTGAACAAAGAGTCAAGCAAATGCCCTACGAAGTCTTTTTGGGCGTTTGGTAAAACTATCTTTAATCAAATCAAAGATCGGGACATGTTGGACGAGGCAAGAAGAATTGTAATGGATAAGCGTCGACTTAACGCTTCCAAATATTGTAATTATCACGAAAGTACGCCGGGCACAATCTGAAAATTGCCGCGATTTACTCCGCCAACTTTGAAGTCAGATGAAGAAAAATCGTCTTTCCCAGTTCTTAAAAAAGCCAAATAACGAGGATTCGCGAAAGCGAAAAGGATAGAAGACCGAAGCGGAAAGAGGAAGGCCGAACAAACATTTGACGGTGATCCAGAAGAATTACGCGAAGAGATCCAAACGCCCAAAAGAGGGCCTCCTACTATTGGAAGAGGTCGAGAAAGTCAAGAAATCCAAATGATTGGCCACGAATATGGACACGTGGGTGGATGTTACCAGGCGCCAACGTTATCTAACAGACGTAAAAAGATGGAGATACGTGCCATGCAGAACATCCATCAGGTAAAGGTGGCGAACACATCATCCAGTTCCCCACCTACACACCAAATCATTTTCTCGGAGGACGATCTCGACGGGATTATAACTCCCCATAACGACTCCTTAACCATCGATTGCTTTCGTCTCCTTGGATTGAAGGTACATCGCCTCTTAGTTGATCATCGGGGCTTATGCAAACATTTTGTTCGTTAATACCCTTCGCCAGATGGAAAAACAAGTTGGGGATTTGAGCAGTTATATTGAACCATGTAATCATACTATAATGGGTTTTGGGGAGTCTGTAACCCGACCCTATGGTATGATTAGGTTAGGAGTCGAGCTAGAGTCAACTTTGAATTCGGACATTAGACGAACTAGAATGTTAGATTTTGTAATCGTCGATGCTCAGTCCACTTATAACGGGTTTCTAGGTCGCCCGTTTATTCAGGAATTCAAAGCGGCTTGTTCCACGTATTACTATTGTGTTAAATTTCCGACACAAGATGGAACGGGAAGTGTAAAAGGAGATCAAAAGAAGGCTCGAGATTGTTTGCTGTCATGTGTGCCAGAAAAACAAAATATGGTTAACATGATGGAACAAACAGGGGAGATTGGTGAGTCAAGCCAGCGAGTAAAAACACCGTCTAAATGTCTCCCGACGAACACGAGTTCGGCGAGCATAACCATTCGAGCAAATACAGAAGGCGTGAACATAAACTTCGGAAAGACAACTAATTCCCCCGATCTCCTAGAACAAATGAATATTGATCAGCCGAACGAGCAAACGGACCTAGAGCCTCGCATAGGTTTTGAACCCATGGAGGTTGATGATGAGCCCCGAGGATCCATTCAAGACCCTCGGTGGAAGCAAAAAAGAAAGCAGGCGACTCCTGTTGAGCAATTGGAACCAATCAAGATCGAACCCAATGCATTGAGTTAGAAGTGTTCGTTGGTTCGTAATTACCGAACCAATCGAGCGTAAATAATTACTTACCTTCAAGCAAATTTAGATGTGTTCGTGATGGTCACGGGGACATGGTTGGAATAGATCCAGAGCATGCCTGCCACTCCCTCAACCTTGATCCAATACAAGCTCCAGTTGTCCAGAAACGTAGAAAATTTAGTCCGGAAAAATATGCGGCGATGAATAGTGAAATCAAAAAGCTGCTCGATAACAAACTGATCCGAGAGGTAAAATGCCCAAGATGGCTTGCGAAACCCATGACTGATTCGCAAGTCAAATGGATCTTGGAGATTGTGTATCGATTTCACTGATTTGAATAAGGCATGTCCAAAAGATAATTTTCCGATGCCCCACATTGATTATTTGGTTGATAATACAGCGGGCCATGAACTTATGACATTTATGGATGCGTTCGCTGGTTATCACCAAATACCAATGCATCCGGACGATCAAAAGAATACAAAGATTCGCAGTTGAAAAGAACATGTCTTCGTTGGCAACGCATGCCATTCGGATTAAAGAATGCCGGAGCAACGTATCAACGTTTGGTGAACAAAATGTTCGACGAACACATCGGCCGAACAATCGAGGTATATATTGATGATATTGTGGTTAAGAGCGAACATAAGGAAGACCACATCACCCACCTCGCACAAACGATTGATATATTGAGGAAGTATAATATGAAGTTAAATCCCAAGAAATGCAGTTTTGGGATTCATTCAGGGAAATTCCTCGGACACATGGTTAGTCAACGGGGGATTGATGCAAACCCATCAAAGATTCAAGCAATGCTCGATATGCAAGCCCCCAGAAATGTGAAAGAGGTCCAAAAGTTAACCGGACGATTAGCTTCCGTAGTAAGCGGTTTATATCATTTAAATGGGGACAAATGTAAACCTTTCTTTGATGCATTAAAGAAGGGAAATTTCATGGACCGAGCATTGCTGAATGCGTTTGAATCATTAAAGCAATACCTTGCAGATACTCAGACACTGTCTAAGCCTATCCCAGGCGAACAACTCTATTTGTATCTCGCTGCATCTGAACATGCGATCAGTGCTGTGCTCGTACGGGCAGAGGAGACAACGCATTTACCCATTTATTATGTTAGCCAAGTGCTAAAAGAAGCCGAGCTCCGGTATCCTCCGTTGGAAAAATTAGCGTACGCCCTCGTAATGAGTGTGCGAAAATTGCGACCATATTTTTTCGACCACTCAGTTGAGGTATTGACTACGTTTCCATTGCGCCAAGTCCTCCACCGACCAGATACTTCGGGCAGATTGCTCAAATGGGCGGTGGAGTTAGGACAGTTCGGCATTACTTTTGCTCCTTAACAAAGAATGAAGGGCCAAGCTATGGCCGATTTCATGGTTGAGTTGACATATCCACAAATTCCTGACGAAATTGTCGATCAACCATGGCACATGTATGTTGATGGATCATCAACAAGTTCAAGAGCCGGAGCAGGCGTAGTTCTCATCAGCCCAACTAGGCAAACGCGTTTAAATGACCATTCGATTTGATTTTCCAGCTACAAATAATGAGGCTGAATATGAAGCTTTGATCGCTGGACTACAAATGGCAATGACAATGGGAATTCAAAGGCTGATGATCTATAGCGATTCTCAGGTAATCGTTTATCAAGTAACAGACGAGTATGAGGCCCGAGGCGAACAAATGGCACAATATCAACAACTAGCAAAAGAGTTGCTCGAGCATTTTGACCAAGTTTTCATTGAACAATTACCACGATTGGGTAATTCGTTCGCCGATGCTTTGGCACGCCTGGCAACGGCAGAAGGAGTGACGAACACAACAGACATTGTGATCGTCACAGCCTATACGCCCTCGGTTCCCAGGATTGCGATCGCACAGATAACAAGCAAAAAAAAAATTTGGTGACTCCCAATAATGAGTTATTTACAAAGGGACTTCTCCCTGAAAATAAAGCACAAGCTACTCGCCTCAGATTACAGTCTGCTCGATATACTATTATAGGCGAGCATTTGTACAAAAGAAGCTTCTCTCTTCCACTTTTGAAGTGTATTACTCCTGAAGAGGGACATGTACTTCTGCAACAAATCCATGATGGAATATGCGGAAATCATACAGGTGGGCTCGTCCTGGCACATAAAATAATCAGGCAAGGTTATTATTGGCCAACCCTTAGAAAGGATTCGCTTGCATATGCTCGTGCATGTTATCAGTGCCAGGTACATGCTCCACTCATTCATAGCCCACCTGAAGAGTTAGTATCAGTTTATAGTCCATGGCCATTTGCTAAATGGGGATCGATTTAATCGCCCATTTCCTACCGGGCACATCGGGGAGTTAGATATCTTTGTGGTAGCCGTTGATTATTATACTAAATGGGCGGCCGAGGCAATTGTTAAAATCACCGAACAAAGGATGTGGAACTTTGTTTGGAAAAACATCATCTGTCGATTTGGGCTTCCCCAATCATTGGTCACGGATAACGGCAAACAATTCGATGGAAGTGAATTTAGACAAAATTGTGCTCGCTGGGGGATTAAAAAGCACTACTCAACTCCGTATTATCCCCAGTCAAATGGTCAAGTCGAAGCCGTTAATAAAATTATCAAGCATACCCTCAAGGCTAGACTTGATAATTCCAAGGGGGGAGGATGGGCAGAAGAATTGCCTGAAATATTGTGGGCTTACCGAACAACTTTCAGAACATCAACTGCAGAGACCCCTTTTGCTTTAGCATTTGGTGCAGAGGCTGTTATACCCGCAGAAATCAAAGTTCCAAGTCATCGAACAATGACTTTTGGAGAGCATATTAATGACCAAAGCTTCGCTCTGAATTGAGACTGTTGGAAGAAAGAAGGACGGAGGTCGATTTCAAGAATGCTATGTACAAAAAGAGATCGAAAAAAGTTTTATAATTCCAAAGTCCGAATCGCGAGGTTTAATGTGGGCGAATTTGGTTTTAAGGCGATCGATGGGGGTACCCAAAGTGGTGTTTTTGGTCGCGTGGGAAGGTCCTTTCAGAGTCACGAACGTTTATCAAAGCGGGGCATATGACTTGGAGGACCGAATGGAGTCCCATTGTCTTACTCGTGGAACAGCGTCAAATTTGAAAAAAATATTATCAATAAAGGCAGTATAGTCTCGACCGAACAAAGTTGAAACAAATTAAAGCGAAGCATATTGTTGGCGAAAGCACAATCGACCCATTCAAATCAAGTGAGTAGGACGATCTTAAAAGAAGAATATATTATTTTCGATGCATATCTTCAAGGAAAAAGCTGGACAACACTATTGACTGACAGACAGGAGCTACGTGTCAGAACGAGTTGTCAATAGAAGATACGTGTCGGAGCAAGTTGACAAGTGGTGGCAGCCATGCAGGGGTGAGTTAATTCTTTGAGCAAGAGCTGTCAAAAAGCCGAACAGATGTCAAAAAGGAGAGCAAAAATAAGAGAGCTAGCACCAGTTATCTATGCCAGCACTAGCTTGGGACAGTTCTATAAATAGGGGCATACTTATGGTTAAGAAAAAGAAAAAAAAAAAAAAAGGGAAAAAAGATGAAGAAGAAAAAAGAAAAAATACTGCGATCCTCAGTAGGAAGATGGTTTAGTATGCCCCCAGACGTAGAAGAATCCAGCTCTCGATTCAGCAGTCAATTAGCTGAATCGAGCATCTGTCCGGATACGAGCTTTTTACCTCACATTCATTGCAAGCACAGGTTGAAGCTCGTTCCCGGACTCAAGATGCTCGGAAGAGTCATGGTTGCCACTCCACGTTACTCACTGCTTATGCAGTAATAAGCCATGAAGTCCCCTATGCATCCCCAAAATCTCCTCTGAAGGGGAGGGATGTCATAGTGTCCACCCAAAATAAGATGCCGATGCTGACGCTCAGGCATCTACTGGAGGGGACAGAATGGTGCGAGCTGAAAATTTTGTTTCAAGACCTATTTTTTAAGCGGCGAGGAATGCGCGCCACATGCTCAATACCATGACGCCCGCAGATAACCGCAACTTGTCCAGGAGGGACAAAAGTTTATGCTGCTGCTGCTTGAGCATGTTACAAAAGAAGAAAGGGTAGACAGACCGATGTGCCACATCCTTGTCAACATCAATTCCGCGGACAAGGTAAAAACAGGTTCTACTCAAGACAGATTTAAATTCAAAAAACCCGGTCCCGATAACAATAGTTGTGTAATAGATAGTCTTTTTCAGTTATGAACGATGTAATAGAATACAAAGTGTTGCAAAAGAAAAAGAAAGATATTTGTACTTTTGTTCGCTAAAGAGATTCTAGTTCAGGCCTATTTGAGGTCGCACCTAAGCCGGACGACCCGAACAAAGACGAACGAGCCCAGGTCTATGTTCACCGATTTAACGCAATTCAGATTCGATTCATGAAAAAAAAAGCTTAGTAATGGGTACGCTGCGAAGAGTCAAGATAGTTTAACTAGTACTTACAGATACCAGAAGACAAGCGGGTGATTTAAATACGTGGTCGCAATTTAAATAAGACGGCCCGAGTAACGGCGATGATCGACCTAAATAAGACGATCGCAAGACCAAGAAAGGGGGTTCATAAAGTAACCCATCCGTCGCACCTAAATAAGACGATCAACCGATTGCAACGCGTCAATAAGACAATCAAAACCGAAAAGAAGTCGGGGAGCGGCATAGCAAAACCCAATGTTCAATTCATTCGGAAGAAAAGAGGCAAAAAACGGAAAACAATAAAGTTTAACGCAAAGCAACAAAGAAAATATCGTGCAACACAAGTATCAACATTCATCCTCAACAAACAGGTTAGAGGAAACAATTCAATATGAAATTCATTTGTTCAATTGACAAAATATTCGGACAAAAGAAGAAGTATCAACAAGAAACAGCTAAAGATATATTGTTCGAATTAAAAAGTGAAGAAGACAAAATTACACAAGTCTTGTAAAGAAAAAAGACATCAAGGCATAAAGTCAAAATTAGGGGTAGATGGAAAAGAAATGTCGAACACATTATGTTCGGTCCCCTCAACAGCTTCAGGATGTCCGGGTATCAGATGCTCGCTGGGAGGCGCATTTTGCTCGGTTGCCGGAGGTTCTTGCTCGTCCTGTACTTGATTGATCCCAGATTCAGTATGAAGATTTTGATCGGCAACCTCAGTGGCAATAATGTCTGAGTTCTCCTCTTCATCCGGAATTGGATCGTCAATTTTGATCCCTTCAGGAAGAACGGAAAAGTCACACAAACCATTCAAATCTGACATTGGGAGGTTGCGATCTGGAGGGTTATCAACCAGGTACTGCTGAAAGTCGGATATGAGGGGGGCAATTTGCTCGCTGTTGAGTGTGTGGCGAACAGATCGAATAGCATCGGCAAAGGCGCAAATATACGAGAAATTAGACATGGAGTCAATGTGTTAAATGTCATGCAAACTTAGAGTTTTCAAGGCCTAAACGAGTGTTAGTCTCTTCAGCAACGATGAGCTGTTGGCCAAGTTCGTTCCTCTCACTTTCCATTTTTTCAACACCAGCCCGAAGTTTTCTGGCTTCAAGATTCATTTCTTCTTGAGCCCTTCAGTATATTGATCACCTCCTCGAGGCGATTCGATTGCCTCTTTTCGTGTGACGAGCATCCTCTTGAGCTAGGGCGAGCATCCTCTTGAAATTGGCGAAGCATCCTCCCGAGGCTGGATTAGGGCGCCAACATGTTAAAACAGGTTTGCTCTCGAGCAATTTCAATTCATCTGGACCACATTCACTCGATCACTTTGTCTTGAAGTTCTAATCAAAGCCAAATAATTGGCTTGGATGTTATGATTTGGGCATAAGCTTTCTCAAGAGCGACCAAGGATCGACCACGAAGCACCGCCCCAAAAACATGTTTTCTAAGGGTGGGACCGTCCGAGACTCCTCCGGATCGATAGTCCACTTTCGAAGCGAAGTCCGGCAAGCTTTTTGAACATGCTCAAGACGCTCGAACTTTCGCGAACACTTTCACAACGAAAAATAATTCTTTAGATTCGGGCATTAAGGGCGACAAACTGCTCAACCTACAAGATATATATACATGTTGACTAAGTGAGTACGTAAATATCGACCAAAAACCAAAGCGACTCTGAGCGCGAGCAAAGCGTGCACTATACACGAAGGTGGATCCCATCCCAGGAATGACTTATCTTCGGGAGATCGTAGCTCGGAGTCGATTGGAGTCCAAGATCGAGGACCAGCTGGAGGAGGAGAAGATGTGCCAACTTCCATTTCGACAATCTGCGAAATGGGACCAACAACAGAAGCGGCCGCTCTGATCGCCTCGACGGTAGGGGTCCGAGTCGACCTGACGGGATCAGTGCTTGTTTGAGGTTGCTCGGTTGGCCCCTGTTCGATCAGCCCTTGTTCGCTCGGGCCCTGTTCGTTTGGCCCTTGTTCACCGATCTCCACCCTTGGTCTTTTCGGTGGCGGAGTTTGTTCGCCAGTCCCATGCTCAGCCGAACGGGAGCCCCTCTGTGCTCGACTTGATTCTCCAGGGTCGGATGAGGGTCGTTTGGCCCTGCTTGCCTCCCCTCTACCTGCTCGCTGAGCTTCTCGCTCAGCTTGAATCCGAGCAAGTTCCTGTGGCCTTTTTCTCCGAGCCATCTCAGTGTGTTCAGACGTACTCACAGCGATGGTCACAGCTGGAAAAGCTATAAATAAAGCGAAATCAGAATTAACGGGTAACAGCGAACAAAAAGACACAAGACTAGTACAAAAACAAAAGATTATCCTTACCGGAAGGATCAACAGCAACAAGATGGTGAGGAGGCACGAACAAACCACCTTTCTTTCTCTGTTCGGCAGTATTCAAGGTAATCACGGATCTTTCTGAACGAGTTTCTAGATCGATCTGGCCAAACTTCCTTGAAATAGCCGTCGTTTGTCTCCTTATCCGTCGCGGCTTGAATCCCTGAAATAAAAAGTGAGTTAAAATCAGTTCAAATTGAAGAATGAAAGTTACAAAATCACTTACTTCGGTACACTCCGAAGTCAGTGGGGATGTCCAAACGAGCATTTGGCTCGCTTCCAGAGGCCGGGCTTTTCCAATCGCCCCACTGAACCGAATTTCTCTTTCAAACATCGATTTTGTTCGGCACATCCTCGATAATTTTGCACTTGGCGTTAGCTTGCATAAACAACCACCCATGCTCGCCCCTCGGACGAGTCAAGTGCACTAACCGAGCAAGTTCAGCTGCCGAAGGATAATACCTTGGTTTCATTTTGCCGAACAACGTCAAAAAACTCATGACCATATGCCATCCATTCGGTTTGAGTTGTGTAATGGAGATATTCCATTCCACGAGCAAACGGGTAATTACCGGATGGAGAGGAAATCGAAGACCAGCCTCCATGGTATCCAAATTCACGGCAACACAACCCTCAGGGGGTTGGTCGGCTCGTTTCATCGAAAGGGTGCCCGAAAAAAAGACATCCTTAGGGGTTTCATAAATTTATGCAATTGAGCGAGCATATCTACATCAATTATGCTCGCCATTTTGCTCGCTGGGTACTCGTTCTCTACACTAATCCTATGAGGTTGTTCGGGCAAGCCAAAATTATAACGAGCATTATACTCGCTATATGTTGGACTGTGAGGAACACCAACAGGTATACCAATTTCGGAGTTTTGCCCACCATCTACACCTATGTTCGATTCGACTAAATTTGCAGTTGCTAAAATTTCCCCCCTTACAGCAGTATTATTTCTATCTACATCAATATTATCCGTAACCCTAGACCTAATTTGAATATGGGGCGAAGAGTTATAATCAGAATCGTCCGACGAATCATTACGGGACAAACCCCTATCCGACTCCGTTTGGGCTCTATCGGAGTCAGAAGAAAGAACGGTAAAAGGTTGTCGAAATTGCCAACGGAATCCTGAATTCGAGGCATTTGCCTCCGATGTATTTACATTATTACGGGGGATTCTACTAATGGGGGAAGACGAAGGGGAACTATAATGGTCGGATTGAACAGAGGAATTCGAGCAAGAGGCCATGATTATAAAGTAGAAGAAGAATGCGGCAGTTACCTGAATGAATTCCTTCGCCGGAACAATGAATCCTTCGCCGGAAACTTTCGAATGCGGAAGACGATAAGAGAGTAGAGGAGAAAGGAAAAATTTTTAAAGTGGAGAAATAAGATTTAATTAGACACCGGGTACTAATTCGAAGTTTCAGCGCGGAATTCGAAGCGACGCCAAACATGGCCCAATCAGATTTTAACAGCCGGGCCCAATGTAGAATACAAGGCGACCCGGCTGGGGGGTATTGTTGTGTTCGATATAATAAATCAGGATTAATCGAACATCAAAGAGCGACACGTGTAATGTTTGAATATAATAATCATGCCCGGTGGGCGAGTTACTTTTTGTTCGCCAACCGATCAGAATTGCTCGGCCAGCCTACCGAACAAACGAAACCAGGTCAGTATGTTCGAACTCAAATCTCCTGAAAAACCGACATCTTAAAGGCGACGAACAGAAAGTCCAACCGAACAAAAGATTAATTCTGACGATTAAAAGAGCGTCCTACAGACGACGTTTATACAAAGATCAATCTAGAAGATGAAGTCAGAAACGTGGCAACACCACCGGAGTTCTTGCATGGTCCAAAGAATCCAGCACATGCTTTACCAATCCAGCTCATGCTTGACAAAGTACGATGAATGGAAGTAAAAAGAGGAAAAAAAAAGGGTTGGTTGATAAGAAATAATCCCAGAGAAATAGCCTACAAAAAAATTCCCGAGAGGTGAGGAATAGAAAAATTAGAGTGTTCATCCACATATATGAAAAACCCTGAAACTCATTCGATAACCTGCATCGATTCATCTTCATAAGATGTATCAAGAACTGTACGTGTAAGGCTCTCAGTACTACATCCTGGCTTGGTATGCCCCCAGAGTAGTCTTTTATTGACGAACTGGGTCAACAAATCCATCTTATTTACTTTTTATTTTACACGTATATGTATTGTTTGCGAGTCGTAATTAAATTAGCCACATAATATTCATCAACGAAAACGACTCGCGACAACACAATATTCAATTCATGGTAAAGTAGTTGGAAGAGATAGGAAAACATATAAATGACATGTGCATAATATATCCATGAGTACTTTAATGTAATGAATTGGTACCAGTATTGTTTGGATAGAGATGTCATTACATCTTCTATTTTTTAACCTTATAGGTCATCATTTTGATACTAATTATATTTTATCATGTAATTTTAGTCATTTTGTATTGTATTATATATTGTATTGTCAGCTGTTTTTTTATGGAAAGTACTATTTATATAGTTTATTCCTAATATTTTTTATTTAAATATGCCATTTTATTGTGATTTTAAATGAAATGTATGCATAATTGTGTGTAATAATAACCTGTAAAATTTCATGTCAAATTTTCAAAATTTTAACATAATTTCCATCAGTTTTTTAATTTTTTTGCGATATCGATATATCCATCGATATATCCGTGAAATTAAGGTTGCGATATTACTTGCGATAGCGATATTTTCATCCTTGGTCATAAGTTCAATTCTTATTGAGCACATAATTTTTAATTTTATTTTTTTGTTAAATTTTTGTGTGTTATTACATCTATGTGTAAAGTGTTACTACATTGTTATATTAAAATAACTTCATATCTTAGGTAACACGTATTAAAACATAATGTAACACACAAATATTCATAAGGTAACACATTGTTGTTCATATGGTAACACATGAGTTTTCACATAGTATTACGACATATATACATTGTTACATATTACAAAAAAAAATTCGAAAAGTGTTACCTTATGAAGAAAAACGTGTTACCACATAAATAAAATTAGTACAAGCGCGAAAAGAAATCCCAAGTCTAAAATTACAGATTTAAAGAAATTTGTTACTACATAAACAAAAAAGTGTTACCCTATGAGCAAAAGAGTGTTACTACATGAACAAAAATCAGTACAAGTGCGAAAAAAAATTCAGTCCAAAATTATTGAAGAAAACGAGAAGAATATGGAAGAGAAAAAAAAAAGAAAAAGAAGAACAAAAGAAGAAGAAGAAACCTAGAAACGCAGCGCTGTGAAAATCAAAAGGAGATTTGGTCGCGTTTGTTGCAACGCGAGGAAGAAGTAGAAATCTAGTTGCCCCGGTTGCTGCGTGATACGAGGAAGAAGAAGACACAGATCATAGTGATATGTCTCAAAATTTATATGCTTTTGACACATATGCAAGTTCACAGTTTGATTGGAATACTCAAAATGTTTTTCATCGCCCAACTCCTCAAATTTCTTATGAAAGTCAAAACGCGTATCAACAAAATATCTGGGTCATGACACAATATTCAATTCATGGTAAAGTAGTTGGAAGAGATAGAAAAACATATAAATGACATGTGCATAATATATCCATGAGTACTTTAATGTAATGAATTGGTACCAGTATTGTTTGGATAGAGATGTCATTACATCTTCTATTTTTGAACCTTATAGGTCATCATTTTGATACTAATTATATTTTATCATGTAATTTTAGTCATTTTGTATTGTATTATATATTGTATTGTCAGCTGTTTTTTTATGGAAAGTACTATTTATATAGTTTATTCCTAATATTTTTTATTTAAATATGTCATTTTATTGTGATTTTAAATGAAATGTATGCATAATTGTGTGTAATAATAACCTGTAAAATTTCATGTCAAATTTTCAAAATTTTAACATAATTTCCATCATTTTTTTAATTTTTTTGCGATATCGATATATCCATCGATATATCCGTGAAATTAAGGTTGCAATATTACTTGCGATAGCGATATTTTCATCCTTGGTCATAAGTTCAATTCTTATTGATCACATAATTTTTAATTTTATTTTTTTGTCAATTTTTTGTGTGTTATTACATCTATGTGTAAAGTGTTACTACATTGTTATATTAAAATAACTTCATATCTTAGGTAACACGTATTAAAACATAATGTAACACACAAATATTCATAAGGTAACACATTGTTGTTCATATGGTAACACATGAGTTTTCACATAGTATTACAACATATATACATTGTTACATATTACAAAAAAAAAATTCGAAAAGTGTTACCTTATGAAGAAAAACGTGTTACCACATAAATAAAATTAGTACAAGCGCGAAAAGAAATCCCAAGTCTAAAATTACAGATTTAAAGAACAACTTGATGTGTTACTACATAAACAAAAAAGTGTTACCCTATGAGCAAAAGAGTGTTACTACATGAACAAAAATCAGTACAAGTGCGAAAAAAAATTCAGTCCAAAATTATTGAAGAAAACGAGAAGAATATGGAAGAGAAAAAAAAAAGAAAAAGAAGAACAAAAGAAGAAGAAGAAACCTAGAAACGCAGCGCTGTGAAAATCAAAAGGAGATTTGGTCGCGTTTGTTGCAACGCGAGGAAGAAGTAGAAATCTAGTTGCCCCGGTTGCTGCGTGATACGAGGAAGAAGAAGACACAGATCATAGTGATATGTCTCAAAATTTATATGCTTTTGACACATATGCAAGTTCACAGTTTGATTGGAATCTCAAAATGTTTTTCATCGCCCAACTCCTCAAATTTCTTATGAAAGTCAAAACGCGTATCAACAAAATATCTGGGTCATGACACAATATTCAATTCATGGTAAAGTAGTTGGAAGAGATAGGAAAACATATAAATGACATGTGCATAATATATCCATGAGTACTTTAATGTAATGAATTGGTACCAGTATTGTTCGGATAGAGATGTCATTACATCTTCTATTTTTGAACCTTATAGGTCATCATTTTGATACTAATTATATTTTATCATGTAATTTTAGTCATTTTGTATTGTATTATATATTGTATTGTCAGCTGTTTTTTTTATGGAAAGTACTATTTATATAGTTTATTCCTAATATTTTTTATTTAAATTTGCCATTTTATTGTGATTTTAAATGAAATGTATGCATAATTGTGTGTAATAATAACTTGTAAAATTTCATGTCAAATTTTCAAAATTTTAACATAATTTCCATCATTTTTTTAATTTTTTTGCGATATCGATATATCCATCGATATATCCGTGAAATTAAGGTTGCGATATTACTTGCGATAGCGATATTTTCATTCTTGGTCATAAGTTCAATTCTTATTGAGCACATAATATTTAATTTTATTTTTTTGTTAAATTTTTGTGTGTTATTACATCTATGTGTAAAGTGTTACTACATTGTTATATTAAAATAACTTCATATCTTAGGTAACACGTATTAAAACGTAATGTAACACACAAATATTCATAAGGTAACACATTGTTGTTCATATGGTAACACATGAGTTTTCACATAGTATTACGACATATATACATTGTTACATATTACAAAAAAAAAAATTCGAAAAGTGTTACCTTATGAAGAAAAACGTGTTACCACATAAATAAAATTAGTACAAGCGCGAAAAGAAATCCCAAGTCTAAAATTACAGATTTAAAGAACAACTTGATGTGTTACTACATAAACAAAAAAGTGTTACCCTATGAGCAAAAGAGTGTTACTACATGAACAAAAATCAGTACAAGTGCGAAAAAAAATTCAGTCCAAAATTATTGAAGAAAACGAGAAGAATATGGAAGAGAAAAAAAAAGAAAAAGAAGAACAAAAGAAGAAGAAGAAACTGTTGGGAAATTTATAGTTTTGATGAAAGTTCCAACAACACTTGTAATAGGACCAGTCAGACCTGTTAGCTGACTGATGTTTATATTACCTGCATAGGAGACCAGTTGATAATTACTGTATAGAACAACTGATGTAATAGATAGGTCACATATTGAGGGGGAACTCAATATGTATAGGTCAGATCTGAAGACTCAAAGAACAAGCTGATATCCGACAGGCCAGAACGCTAGAAAAGAACAGAAGATCAGATGGATCTGATCCAGTCAGATATCTCAACTGAAGTCATGAAGCTCAAACTCAGGATATTCGAAGATCAGATGACTTCGGATGATCGGACGGAAGAAGACCTACATCACCGAGTAAGTCGCTAGTTGAAGCTAAGTCAACCGCACCGAAGACTCTATCGAGTAGGTCGATCGATTCAGATCGGTCAAAGTCACCACCTTGTGAAATCGATGTTTCACCTAATCATCGTCGATGATCTCGAACAAGAAGAATGTCAAGCTTAGTTGGAAGAACAAAGATCAAAAAGTGAGTCTGCTATCCAATAAGAACAAGACACGTATGATCGGAGCAGCAATTGTGGGATTTGATTTTACCTCTCTCAAACGGCTACAAAGTACAAATTCACGCTTTCGGCCATGCCGTTCCTGGAGCTAGTCACATCAAGCCTGCAAGTCTACCAAATATAGCCTGAAATTCAAATTTCTCTCCAACGGCTCTTTGATTTCAAGGTCTATATATATGGGATCACACTTTAGAGTGAAATACGGAAATAACGAACTAAAACTTATTTGAACAATCAAGAAGCTCAAGCTAATTTGATTTTCGACAAGAACACGATCAAGAAGAATATTTTTATTAAGTGTTCATCCCATAAGTTCTTAGCATAGAAATCTTTTCATAAAGTGATTAGGCTACTTATATGCAAGAAAAGATTTCATAGTTGGAACCTCAACAATCTTACCCAAACCCCCAAGTTAGGTTAAGTTGTTTAGCAAGATTTTAGACTAGGGTTTCTAGTTCTGATTTCTGGGATCGGTTGAGTGTGAACTCTTTAAACATCTAGTCGATTGTCTTGTGTTGGACTTACACATAAAACAAAGTCCGTTGGTTAAGTCGGTGCCCTTTTGATAGGGAAGAGTGGGACGTAGGGATTGGTTTGTCCGAACCACTATAAATCTTGTGTGCCTCTCTTTGCTTTGATTAACTGTTCACATAATCGCACACAACCTTTAAAAGCATATATATATTCCAAGTTGAGATCGGCTAGCACCAAGCTTACGATCGATCATACTTGACACTTTCACCAACCGATTAAAAGATTAACCTTGGAATCGATTTATCAAAACTAGTTTTTTCACACGGGTAAAACTTAAGCTTCCGACACATCAGTTAAACCGATAGTTACCGAATCGATCCGCTTCAGCGATCAATAAGTTGGTTATCACCCAAACCGATTCACTTTCGCGACTCTGATCAAAGCTAAGCGCCTCACACCGACCGCACGACGAAAAGTTTTCGTAAGTCTATTCACCCTCCCATCTAGACTTCTGCCCTCACTAAACCCGTTCAGGACCTACAAGTGGTATCAAAGCTGTTGGTTCTACAGACCACTGACTCTGTGTATCATCGATTCTTGAGGAAGAATCTTTGTGGTCAACTGAACTGATCTTGAAAAACCGTTTTTAAAACTCATTCATTTTCCAAAATCACTTTCGGCATGGATAACACCTCGGTATGTATCATGATCTGCGAAGTTCTCAATCGATGAGTATGCAGATTGGGCCATATATATGTCCAACCATCGAGGCTCGTCGATTGGGAGAATGATGGAAGTCATCGAAAGAGGACCCATCATCATTTATTACGACAACCCTGCAGTCGGAGGAGATACAAACTTTGCCCCGGGAAGTCTTGTACGAAAAAGCCCAGCCTTGATGGATGCAGAAGAGAGGAAACTGCATACTCTAGATACTATCGCACGGCATATTATCATGAAAACAATGGATAAGGTCACCAAAGAAAAGATCAAGTATCTCAAATCTGCGAAAGCAATGTGGGATACTAAATTTTAAAAATATCGCGAGGAAATGAACAAATAAAAGACAAACCGTCTACAAGTTTAACCGGTGAAGTTCGAGAAAAAGATGCTGCCAACGAAACCATCAACGAACTCGATGGAAGAATTACAATGTCCATAAACAAGCTTCGAGAACTTGGTAGAGAGATGTCTGATAAAGATATCAACTACAAAATTCTAAGGTCTCTCACCAAGAAGTGGGATATGAAGGTCACGGTGATCAAGGATTGCCAAGACATCTCAAAAATGAAGCCAAGTAGCTTGTTCTTGAGCCTTAAAGCTCACGAGTTCGATTTGATTGAGAGAGGACAAGCGGATGAAGATGAGGGTGCCCATTTGAAGCCTCAACTTCAAAAAATCGGTTGCTTTTAAGGCAACCAGCAGCAGAACGAAGGCCAACGAACCTGTTGGGAATATAGTGAGTCAGGCAGAACAGATCGCTCTGCTTACCAGAAAGCTTGAGAAATCAAACGTCCAACTTGGTAAGTATCGAAGATTCTATAAGGACTATCAACATAGCCGAGGACGAGATAGGAGATCAGCCAACAGATCTCCAGAAAGAACCAGATCTGATGATCGAAGGGATCACAGAGATGAAAGGAAAAGAGATAGTCAGACGGAGGAAGGAAGAGATAACCAATCGAATGAAGAAGCTCGGACTACTATCGAAGGAAATCACCCGATAGGTCATCTGACGGAGTGATTCACCCGGAAGGAAAGGAACGGTGGATCAAGGGGCGTGCTTCAACCGTGAGAAGCCAGTCACTATAAGCGCAGACGCCTGGACTGGACGCCAAGAGAAAGGGAAGAAAAAGAGGAGCGTAAGAGAGCAACGTTATAAAGACGGAAGAGCCATGGTTCTTTGATACGTCGAGAATCGACGATTCCTATCCGCCCCTCGAGGACTCTGGATACTCCTCTGTAGAGAAGACTTACTTTTTGATCGGTGATCTTTGTTGACTTCTATGAAAATGAAGATCGATATTCTCTTGGACGATGATGAGATCTCTGCCGATGGCCGGGAGGACCAATCTGAGGTAACCTCCAAACCGCGCCCGTTCGCTTCTACACTTGCTATCATTAGCACACTTTGGGGAGATCGACTGCGACTCTACTCCGAGCAATTGCTTGAGGATCTCTCAATGCGATGAGACACTTATGCTATAGTGGAAGTTGAAAATGATAAAGTCGAGGACGTAAAAATAATAACTTGCTAAAGAAAATGATCTATGTAAAGCCTCTGAACTTAGATCAGCTGAAACTGCTCAGAAGGCAACTAAGGAATTTAAAATTCTCGAAGTTAAAGCTTCGATCCGGAGAAGCAGATCAAAGATCACGGGCAATTAACAAAAAGCGCAAGCTGATGACTTCAAAATCCTACAAGCAAAATTCGATGAGCTGTTCCAAAAGCATGAAAGTCTAAAATCATCTGAGGGTAATCTGCGTAAGAAAATGGAGGTTTTTTCAAAATCATCTAAAACCGTTCAAGACATGAACGCCTATTTTTAACAACGATTAATAAGAAGGGACTTGGCTATGACAACCCTTCAACATCCTCAAAAGCCCCGACTGATTCATCTAAAAAAGGTGTATTCAGACGAGTTTCTAACAAAGATACACCAAAAGCCAAATATGTATCTAATAAGGGAAAAGGACCAGTTGAGCAGGTAAGGCAGGTGCCTAACCAGAAGGGGAACAGAAATGGACCCCAACTGGTAAAGCATCAGCCGAGGAATCAACAGAAGAACCCAGTTCTTCTGAAGAAACCTCAACCTAATCAACAGATCAGGAATCAGAAAAGACAACCTGTAAAAGGGAAGTACAATCTGAGACCCAATCAAGGTCAGCTGCCTAATAAGCATGCTTCAGGTAAACTGCAAAAACCACCTATGCCTAAAAGATATGAATCTTTTAATGGTAGCAGTCGTACCTACCCCTATAATCAGAAATCTAGGGCTGCTGCACCTGAACCACACTGGATAAGAAGAAGACAAACAGAAAAGGAAAATCCCAAATCTTCTAATTCATCCAAGGTTCACACTAATAATCATACAAAACAGAAAACATATAAAGAGATGTATGATTATGTTGACAGGTATGGGAGACAAATCAGGCCTTCTGATCTAACTGATCACAATAGAAGTGCTCTGTTTGTATGGATTCCCAAAACTAATCCTAACCCCTCAGGACCCAATCCAAAAGGGGTACCTAAAGCCTGATCTGATTGCAGATTCGCGTGGGTCTGGCCAACAAAGGAGGTGTGCAAGCAACTATCTGGTACATCGATAGTGGATGCTCAAGGCACATGACTGGAAGCAAACATCTCCTCAGCTCTTACATAGAACAGAAAGGCCCGCGTGTACTCTTCGGTGATGATAACTTTGGTTATACCAAAGGATTCGGAACCCTAGAGAATGATGATGTACAAGTAACTGGAGTCTCGTATGTCGAAGGTCTGAAGCACAACCTACTATCGGTTTCACAATTCTGCGACAACGGATTCAGTGTTGAGTTCTAATCGATCAATGCACTATCAAGAATCGAGCCACTCAACAGATTTTGCTAACTGGTTCAAGGAAAGGGACGATCTACACAGCTGATTGGAACAGTTGCCCAAGAAATGCATGCCTAATTGTCAAGAGTTCCAAAAGTAGCAGTTGGCTCTGGCACAAAAGAATGAGCCATCTGAACTTTAAAACTCTTAATAAGATAGCAAGGATGTCTCTAGTGGAAGGACTTCCGAATGAAGTATTTTCAAAAGATCAGACATGTACTGCATGTCAGAAGGGAAAACAGGTCAAAGCTTCATTCAAGGGAATTCGGGACCGGCATCGGCCAGATCTTCTGCGGTGCTTCATATGGATCTATTCGGACCAGTTACACCAGTTAGTCTCAACGGACGCAAATATACTCTCGTAATCGTGGATGATTATTCCAAGTTTACCTGGGTTATATTCTTACACAAGAAGAATGAGGCGACTACGAAGATACATTTGCTAAAACGATTACAAAATGAAGAAGGGTGTCGGTGTAGTAAAAATCGGATCGATAAAGGTACAAAATTTCGAACTCTTTTATTCTTGATTTTTTGCTCTAAGTTTGGTATCAAAGATGAAACATCGGTGCGAGGACGCCACAACAAAATGAAGTAGTTGAGCGGAGGAACGAACTCTCAAAGAAGTTCGCCGCACAATGTTATTTGAACATGCGATACCAAGCCGTTTTCAAGCGGAATAATCAACACCGCATGCCATACTCAGAACAGATGTCTTCTGACTAAGGCTCACTACAAAACACCCTATGAATTGTGGAAGGACAGAAAACCTCGTGTCTCTTACTTCCATGTTTTTGGGTGTAAGTGTTTCATACACAACAATGGGAAAAGTCAGTTGAAGACTTTTGAGGCCAAGTCAGATGAGGGTATATTTCTAGGATATTCCTCATCTAGCAAGGCTTTCGTGGGTCTACAATGATTTAACCCTACTTGTGGAAGAAACACCCCATGTAGTCTTTGATGAAGCATCTTCTGATCAAGAGAAATCTGCCGCAGAACAAGATGTACCTGATCAACAAGAACCTGATGTTCAGAAAATGGATCAGCTAACGATCAAGGAAAAAGAATCAGAAACTGTAACAATATACATTCCAGATCTAGCTGATTCACCAGATCATTCAGATCCTAAGGTACGAAAAACTGTCGATGAAGAAGCTGATACAGCTGAGACAGTATCAACTGAACCATCCGGTTCAGGGGGAACATCTAAAGTTCCCACGAACAGACATCAGCACATGATGAGTCCAACATCAGCTGAGACTTGTTCTTATCAAGTGGATCATAACTCTGCACCACTCCCAATCGCTAGTAATGAAATTTTATCAGAAACGGACGATGTTCTCCAAAACGCAAATCAGAACAGAAGGACCTGGATAACCAGTCATCCAACTGATCTGATAATCGGAGACCCATCTGATAAAGTTAAAACTAGATATCAGATTGGTGAAACTGCCATGTATTCTTTGTTATATGTCTATGAAGGAACCAACAACAATAGAGGAAGCTCTACAAGACCTTAAGCCGGATTCTAGCCATGCGGGGAAGATTTGGAGCAGTTAAATAAATACGTAAAATCAAGTTTGGGGAACTGCAGACGGACCAAGTCATCAAGACGTTATTGGCACGGTGGGTATTCAAGAACAAGAGAGATGAGAAAACGTCATCACCGGAAATAAGGCAAGACTTGTTGCTAAGGGGTATTCACAATCGGAAGAAATTGATTATGATGAGACCTTTGCACCCGCCGCTTTCGCCTAGAAAGCCATTCATTTGTTTTTCGCATATGCTTCCTACCAGAGGGAGGGTTCATGTATCGATGGACGTAAAGAGTGCTTTCTTAAATGGGGTACTAGTAGAGGAAGTTTATGTCTAACAACCTCCGGGCTTTGAAAAGGGCAACCAAGTGTACCGTTTAAGAAAAGCTCTCTATGGTTCAAAACAAGCTCCTCGAGCTTGGTATGATACACTCTCTCGGTTCTTGATCAATAGTGGGTTCACTAAAGGGCATTGGGACGTAACCTTATTCGAGAATAGAAGATGGAAAAGATATTTCGATGGTTCGGATCACGTGGGCGACATCATCTTCGGATCTCCTAACAAGAGTCTATGTGAAAGATTGAAAACCGATGCAAGGGAAGTTCGAGATGTCCATGATGGGTCGGATGAATTACTTTACGGGTCTTCAAGTGAAGCAAAGTGCGTATGAATATTCATCTCGCCAAGCAAAGTACACTAGGAATTTATTGGCTAAGTTTGGAGTTCAAAATTGTAAGGAAGCCAAAATTCCTATGATATTTGGATTCAAGATGGATCCAGATGAGGATGGTCGAGAAAACAAATCGGAAGGAATATAGGGCTCTCATTGGATCTCTACTATACATTGACCGCCAGCCAGACCGGATATAACCTTCAAGCGATGAGGTGTATGTGCGATTTCGAGCAAATCCAATGATAAGCCACCTAGAAGCGACTAAGCGGATTCTTAAGTATATCTGAAGGGACGGTAAATCTTGGTTTATTTTACCCATCGGATGATAATCTAGAAGCTTAGTGGGTATTCGATTACGATTATGGAGGTTGCAAGATTGATGAAAAATCCACCTCGGGAACATGTCGGTTCTTAGGAAAAAAGCCCGATCTCGTGGTTTTCAAAAAAGCGGACATCGATTTCGACATCTACTCTTGAAGGCGAAATATATGGCATAGGAAGTTGTTGTTCCCAACCGCTTCGGCTTAGTCGGCGGTGAGGATTATAACATTGAAGCTAACAATGTACCTATTTTACGTATGAGATAATAGTCTTTATTGCAATCACTCGAGAATCCCGTTCTACACACAAGATGCAAGCATGTGGATGTCAGACACCATTTTATAAGAGATCATGTTGAAAAGAAGAATATCAGAATGGAAAAGATTCATACTGATATACAGAAAGTTGATATTCTAACCAAGCCACTAGTTGAGATCAGATTCAGAGAATTATGCAATGAGCTAGGGCTTCTGGATCTTGGAGAAAATGCACCTAAATTGTTTGTGGAATGATCTCGAAACCGGTTGGTTAAGAGACTAACCAGGTTGAAAGAAATCAGTTGAGTTTGGTATCTCAACTGATCAGAAGATCAGTCAAGGAACTGATGTGAGAAATCGATCAGATCTACAGGATTATCAGGATTAAAGGAACTGATCAGATTTAAGGTTTATCAGATTAAAGGAAACGCTCATTTTAAAAGGAATATCTGATTAAATCAGTTGGGCTATTTTACATCTTTATGAGTCGATTAAGCTGATATTCAAACAAGCAAGATTTACAAGTGATATTCACAAGATTAAAGCTTAAAATCGCATAAAGATACAGGAATTTTACACAATAATGGAATAATAGAACTTTTCATTGATGAAGACCCGAAGGTCAGGTTACATTACAAGATACAAGAACAAAGGACCCGGAGGTCAGTACATAAGTGATAACCAAAAACCCTAAACCCTAAACCCTAAATCTATAACCCTAAACCCTCATCCTAACCCAAGTGGAGCAGGGAGAGAGAGAGATTTTAAATCTGATGCTCTCATTTTCCCCCACTTAACAAGGGTGAGAGAGGCTTTAAAGAAAAGAATATATCAAGGCGCTCGCAGAGGCTGAAGATCAAGAAAAATGGAGCGACAGCGGCCTTGATAGGATTTTTAAGCCAGGAGCCCTAAGAAAGAGTCAGTGGGCTCTCCAGCTGTTAAATGGTGAGGTGATATACGAAGATCAGTTGTTGACTGATCAAGATCGCATATCAAACTCACGTTCATTTTCATACTAAGTCTGTTGATGGTAGTTACGTCATAACGATAGACACACAAGGTGCATACGGTTAGGAGAAGTGTCTTCTCAGTTGCAACAGCAGGCCCGCCTCCATGGTGGTAGAAAAGCTTTGCAACAATCGTATGTGAAATCTTTGACGATAACGAAAATAGCAATAAGGGACGCAAAGGGTTGATTTGAGAAGCTGAAATCATTGAAAAAGGGGTAAACGTATTTGCCGGAAGTTTAACCGGAAATAAGGGTTCACCAGGATACATGATTTTACAAAGAAAGTAAGTATGGTGAATGGGTTATGTTGTGTAAAGCAATTGGTCCAATTTATAGAGGCCAAGCAAGGGTGCAAATGCAAATACAAGTTCTCAAAACCTTTTAGAGAAATCTGCACCAAAAGGACAGCGTGTAGGAATCACGCGACTGATAATTGGATAAATTTACGGCGGATTGACATATCGAAAGATTCAGACGATAATTACGCATGTCAAATCGCGCCAACTTAGGGAATAGAGACTACTATTCTAGACTAAGTTTTGGCGGTAACACTTATCCCAAGAATTGACTTGATCTGAGAAGAATCAGATTAGGTCAACCAAAATCTGATACATTCGAAGCTGATCAGATAAGGAAGATCAGCTGAGCTTAAAACTCCAAAAATCAGATGCATCAGTCTATGGGAAAAACAGAAATATCAGTTGAAGGGGGAACTTCAAACCGATAAAAAGGAGGATCGAAGGAAATCGGGACGTATTCAAGGAAGATCGGTTGAGCTTGAAACCTCAACAAATCGATGCAAGTAAAGAAGATCGGTTAAAAGGATCGGTTGGGAAATTTTAAGGCTTAGGGAGAATACTAAGATCAACAAGTGAAATCAACATGGACAAGTGGTATTGATCGATTACAATATCGATCAACCGATCACGCTTTTCTTTTCTCTTGTTCTTTGCTTATTTATCGGATCTTATCGGATATTATTTGCCTTCTTTGTACCCATTATCCGTGTGGACGTATTCTCTGCAAATCATTTAATGCGGACGTGGGGTACATGTATTAACCGCTATTAAACGTGTGTTGGTCGGTGAAAACGAGTCTTACACGTGTATGGGGGAATACACGTGTTGAGATTTTAAAACTTTTTTTCTTCGAGGTCACTTGGGTCGATAATCCACGAAGGTTAGGTTAAAGAAGCACAGATACTCTCGAGTCAAAGTCTCTTGAGACAGTGATCCGGCCGCTTTTGAGATACCTCGAGATAATCCCAACCGAGTCCCGAGTGTCGAGAGATCTGAAGTTGCTTGGATCGGATAACTAACTTCATGAATCCTCGGAAGAGAGTTCGGTTTGGTAACTATCTGTTCTAGCCACTTTCGATCGTCTTGAATGGTTGGCCCTTAGTTTATACTGCGTTTTAAGTTTTCTTTGAAAACCTTCCCCTTATGAAATAGTGATTAGGCTGTGATTCACTTATGCAACTTCGATTGGATTGATTCCAACTAAATATCGATTGAAAAGTATGCTTTCGAATTCAAGTTAATGCACCGATTATGACGGATAAAAGCAATAAAGAACACTTGATTATAGTGGTTCGAGAGACTCAAGCTCCTACATCCCTCTCCCCGACTCTTGAGAGAAATTCACTATCAACTTCGAGCTTTTCGACTACCTCGTAGTTTACTTACTCAACTTCGTACGAGTTTTTCGACTACTCCACGTGGTTTACTTACTCAACCCGACCTTGAGTTTTTCGACTACCTCAAGTAGTTTACTTACTCAATCACACACAAGCTTTGGACTACCTCTGTAGCTTACTAACTTCTTCTCTAGAGTTTTCTGACTACTCCGCGTAGTTTACTAACTCTTTACAACTCTACTCACCAACAAACACACTCCAACTACCTTCACAAGGGTTTGGGGTTTCTTGGTTGGTTTCCAACTAGGATGAGATATCCTTTACAATGAAGCACAATGCAAAGGGTTAGGATATCTTGACTAAGCTTTGGATAAATCTTATCAAGCTAGGCTTAGTGAAGTGAGCTCTCTTCAATATAGAAGCACTTGGGAAATTCAAGGTATTTCGAGTGCTTTAACTTTTGCAAGAATAAGTTTGAGCTCTTGAGTTGCGTATAAATTTCCGTAACCTTACAATGTAGAAGGTCACCAGTATTTATAGGCATACACCAAGGTTACTCTTGAAAACTATCCGTTGGAGAGATAGCTTCGTGAGTTCCCTCTTATGGTGTGTGAGAAACGGCTATATTTAGAGTTTGATACTCCCTAACACGTTTTAGGCAATAGCCTTTTATGTAGCCGGTCTTCACTTTTTGCAGTCTGGAACTTTCATTACATCGACATCTTTTCAAATGACATCCTTTGTCGATGTCGTATATGGTACAGTGTCGTCTTCCTCTTTTTGACTTTTGTTCTTCAGTTAAAGGTAGACACCTTCAACGGCTCTTTTGGTTACAAACTCTGTGTTTGATATAACCTTAACAACACTTCTGACTTAGTTCCTTTTGTCTGCATTTGAATGTCTTGGCAATATCTAATCTTTCTAAGGCATCGCGTTTTTTCAAGATTGCATCCTTGGATAGATATATTGATTGCCTCGGAACATTCAGGTTCATACTGAGCATTCAGTACTTTCTTGAGTCTTGATGAGTTCTTGTGCTTTCGATATTCTTGATCTTGATCTCTCGATCTTGACTTTGCGTATTTGAGTATTTCGAGTCTTGAGTCTTTCGAGTCTTGTGGTCTTCGAGTCTTGAGTCTTCCGAGTCTTGAGTCTTCGAAGAGTCTTGAGTCTTCGAGTCTTTAGATTTATCTTGGACCGATATCTTGAGTCTTCATCTTTGAGTCTTGATTTTATCTTGAAACTTGGTATCTTGTAAACATATCTTGAGTTCTTCAGAATCTTTCAGAAACATACTGAGTTCTTCAGAATCTTCAGAACCTATCCTGAACTATATCTGCTGACTATACATTTTGCAGATAACATCCTGAATACTTTACAAACTGAATCCTGACTCATTTATCAAGATCATTACTGAACATGTCATACTTAGGGGTTTTGGGATCTTAATCAAAATTATATAAGCTTTTATTAAATTCATCTCCCAACAATTTCCCCCTTTTTGATGATGCCAAAATCTATCTTGTTACAGACATATAACCGATACTCAGGTTTCAGTTTATCCAATTACAAGATTGGTTATGACTCTCAACAATTGCTTCAGCAATGAATCTCTCAACAATTTCATCACCAAACAACAGTAATCAGGCATATCAAATATAAAGACATGAAAAAAAAATAAGATAATGAGATATTATCTTTTAAGCATAATGATAAATCTTCATTGATGATAAGTGTACCATTACAGATTACAATGAATTTATCAAACAAAACAAAATCAAAAAAAAGAATTTAAAGACTACAAAATCTTTCGAGCCTTGGTCTTTAGTCTTGATTCGCTCTTTGATCTTCTTTCTGTTTGCTTCATTTTCGATTTCATCATGGGCACTTCCAGATCAAACATTCGAAGAATCTCTTCTTGACTCATTCCTTTTCTCGATGATGTCGGATTTGTTTCGATTAGGCCCAACCGACCAACAGTCTCGAGCAATTTCTTGCGTAATGGCCTTTTCATTTACCAAGCCATTACCAAGTCTCGGAGGAGGATAGGAATATGGACCGGGGCTACTATCATACTCCACCTTCATCCGCAAGGTTAATCGACTTTGTAGATACTTTGGATAAAAGGTGAGAAGATGTTCAATGAAAGCTTCGTTACGTGCGAGCCTTCCCTCTCCATTCCACGAGAACATCATAATTGAACGGAGAAGGTTCTCTTCACTTCTTCCCACATGTCGTTGAGTTTAATGGGCATCCATTTATCATCATGGGGCCCTTGGCGCGCTTCGATGTTCCCTTCCTCTTGCTCATAAACTTCACGAAGTCACTCCTTCGTTTACGCTCTTCATCTATCTTCTTTTACGATCCACGAAGTTCGAGAGGCCCAGGCGACAACTTTCTTAGCTTGTTCTTTTTGGAGTGTCATGAGCCTCTTTGGTGTTGAAGACTTTCTTCCGAGGTTGAGACTCAGTTTTCTGCATCTTCATCATCGAACCAACTTTCTCTGGATTGGCTTAAAGCTTCTTGACTTGTTTTACTTCTGAGTTGAACAACGCCCAAGGCTTTCCTCTTCATAGTCGATTCGGCCAAGACCACTGGCTTGTTCCAACCTTAGTTCTAACTTTCGGTTTCTCTCTTGCAACCTCAAGCTTGGTTTGCTCGAACTTCGAATGTAGACGAGCTTCTCTACTTGAGCAAATTTTAACTTCAAGAAGCATCGACTTCTTTAAAGGCTTGGGCTAGATTGTACATTTCAAACATCTTTTCGAGCCTTCTTTTTCCAAAGTACGTGCCATGAACTTCCCGAGGTCTGCACCTTCCCTTTCCCCCTTCGCACCGTAGTTTGGAAGAAGTCCGAGAGAGCTTGTGTCCATGTGATCTCGTTCTTTGCTCACACAAATGGGCGGATCTCTCCCGCTTAGCCGATCTTGCTCATCTTCCATTCTTCTAATGTGGTTCTTAGCCACAGACAGTTCTTCAGATATGTGGGCAAACTGGCCAGAGAGAGCATCTTTAAGCATCTCTGTCATCTTGGTCATGAGCACTGAGCTCATATCCTCAACAACAGATTTGATCAGTTTATCTTTCTCTGTCAATTTCGCCTCTAAAGATCCAGTCGACTCCTGGTGCTTTTGTTTCATTTCAGCTCTTAACTCTGTGTTGACTCCCTCCAGTTTTTCATTCAGCTTTTCTTCCATGGAGGTCATCTGAGTGGTCAGAGTGTTTTGTATCTCTGCACCGATTCGAAGAATGGCTAAGTCCTTCCATTATGCGAGCTTGATTGGCCAACGTTGCTTCCATCGAGTAAGTTTGATCGACATTGGCTCAATCTTCTCAAGTTTTTCCACATGAGTGAGATCAATCTCGGTGACCTACTGCGTATACATCTTTGTTTGATCATCTGAGCTCGGCTTTATCCCGAGCTCGGTCTCCAATTGAGCCTCGGTCGATGTCGGACATTTGAATTAAAATAGTACTTTCATTAACTCTGGCATAATTATTAGTAGTGCCAAAAGGTACGAAGAGTCTTAGCCGATCTGAGGTTGATCGACAACGAAGTCTCTTTTTACTGTTTGAGGCCCGATCCTGACATTTCCTGTTGGTCCCCATCTCCACTTTTGGATTTGTCTCCATTGCTTTCGGGGCACTCAACCTCAGTTGCTTTCTTCTCGGCTAGCTTCCTTTGAACCGGCTCATCAAAATTGGAATTTTTCATCACGAGCTTTGTCATACGAACCACGAGAAGTCGGTCGGGAAAGGTTTGTCTCTTATTCCACCGGTCTTCCCCTGAATGCTGACAATATCAAGCATCTCGGGTAAGTCGATTGAGGATATATTTATCGTCCTTAATCGAAGAATATATCTTGCGGATCGGGGTATGAAATTGAGCTCGTGGTATCGGTCAAGTATGAACCGTTCCCCCCTTGCTCCTCCACTCGCCTTCTTGACCCTCGCCCTTCTTCCATCTCGGGCTCTCTGGTTCGATAGAAGCTTGGCTAAGGGATCAAGCATTATGTCCTTTCGGGAGTTCATCGAGTACATTTTGCTCTGAGCCTCGATAGTATCTGAAGCTTGTGCATTCAGGTCCTCGGTTTGCATCGAGTGGGTTACGAGGCTGGTGGCATTTCCTCGGTATAGTCGAGTTGGCTCGTCGATCGAGCTGCACATCTTGATTGACTCGAGCTGGCTCTTGATCGAACTTCTTGCATCCGAGGTAAGCATCTCGAGGGTCGAGCTCCTTTAAAAATTTCTGAGAAATTTTATCTGAACTGAGTGATGTCTCGAGCACCTCGAGAAGACCGCTCCTCGATCGATCTGTGTTCTTGAGCTAACTGAGCCGGCACTTGTAATGGTGAACTTTGGCGGTTTGGCCCTCGGGTTGGCTCTCGCCGGAATCTTTGCTACCATCGTCGGTGAGAACCACCAATCTTCTGGCGCTTTGGGCGAGGTTCTTCTGCCTCATCAGTTTTGCTCCTTGCTCCATTTTTGCTTCCAACAGAACCTTCCCCCTGGTTTGTTGGGTTTCTTTCTCAGCAGCTGCAGAAGGTGATTCTACCTTCTTTTCTCTTTTCCCTCGAATGACCTGCTTCTTCACAGCAGTGGTCTTGAAGAGAATTTTGGTTTTAGGGAATGGGGTTGAGTTGGCGAAGATATCCTCCTCCTCTCTGCACATCTCCAAAATATAGGCAATTTTGGTGGCATGGTGGATCTTGCCTTTCATCGTGATTTCCCCATTGACTCTTTTTATGATCTTGGCTTCTCCGACACCATCCGGACTAAGAATTTCAGCCCGGTTGAAGTCGGTGGTGGGAGATGCCTCGATCGCCGCCATCAACCGAGCTTGGGGTACTAATCTGTTCAAAACTCCCCGCAAGACTCATGACGCTCTTGCTCACAATATCCATCAGCACACGATATTGTGGCTTTAGGTGCTTCTTATTCAAAGATGCCTCAAACTTCACAGGATTCTCAGCAATCCTATCTAGGTACTCCTGCTCTTTACCCGACATATACATCGCAGGATCCTCTCCTCTATCACATAGCTCAAACACATCATTCAGATTTTTAGGAACAATGCACAACTCCCTCTCAAAATCGACGTATTTTGATGAGTGTTCTAGATGAGATCTGATGTCGAAGAGTGCATACAATCTTCTTCATCTATTTTCAAATTGCGGATGAATTCGATTACCTCTTTGCGAACTCTGGTGCGGTGGAAACTTTGCGACTAGATGGGTGAGTTTAGCTTGATCGGATCATATCGCGAGCCTCCTCTTACGGCTTTGAGTTGGTTGTGCTCTCAAGTGAGATAGTGAACTTCGTACCATGGCTTATTGGTTATGGCTAATCTCGCATTACCACGGTTGAGGCCATTTTAGAATATGATTTGAAGAATGTGAAGCTTTAGGTTTTTTGCGATTTACGGGCAAAGGGATTTTAATTCTGAGTATTTGGGAGCGAAGGGTTTGATAAAATTTTGGCTTGAATGGTTTAAAGAGGTATAAAATAGCCCGAGATCGTGGGGAATCGTGTTGGTTAGGTGAAAAGCAATGGTTGAGATTAATCTCCGATTAATCGGGTATATGAACCGACGATCTCGAAAAAGTAAGCCGCCAAAATATCCTCATTAGTCAATAATATGGCGAGCATTAAACGATTTATTGACCTTCTTCGAATTTAAAACGATCCCGCCCTAAAAAAAACATTCCTCGGTGTTTTGTATTTATTGCGAATGATTACTGAGTTTTACGTAAGCAATAAATGGGTCACATGAGTCATTACTTCTTCAGACTAATTTCCCTCTATCAGTCTTCTCGAGTAATCGACCTTGATAAAATGTCGATAATATCGAAGTACTAAAAAGAGTTCAAAGATGTTCTTCGAGTAATCGTCCTTCAAGAATCTGAGTTTCGAGACTCGATTCAAGATTTCCATTTTATCCTGAGTTTCTCAGTAGAAATCTGAGAAAGCTTCATGCATCTAAAAATCTTCAATTTTCAGATTTACTCTATACACTGGTTCTAACATCCCTAATTCAACCGAAAGTTCCCGAAATCTTGATTCCAGCCAAAGGTTTAGTCAAGATATCAGCTCTTTTCCTATCAGTATGAATCTTCTCCATCCTTATGTCCTTTTTCTCGACATGATCTCTGATGAAGTGATGTCGATATCCACATGCTTGCATCGGTGTGCGATCTGGGATTTTGTGAAATAGCAATGGCACTATTATTGTCACAAAATATTGGTACCTCATTGGCCACAACTTTATAATCCCTTAATTGTTGTGCCGAGCCAAAAGAATCGAGCCACAGCTGACTTCCTCGCGACCATGTATTAAACCGATCTTAATCTTGGTTGCTACTCGAGGTCATTTCTTTGAAAACCAAGATCGGTTTGCTTCCTAGAAATTGACAAGTTCTGTTGTGGACTTTTCGTCAATTGCGCAACCTCCATAGTCGAAGACATCGAGTAACGAGTTAATTCAAGGTTATCATCAATTTGGATACCATAATCCTCTATTCTTTGTGCCCTTAAGATATCTTAGTATCTTTTTGGCGACCTCCATGTGACTAGTCTTAGGATTAGCTTGGTATCTTGCACATATCCTAACAAACAAATGTTATATCTGGCCTACTTGCTGTGAGATAGAGCAATGATCCAATGATTCCTCTATAATCAGTATGATTCACTGATTTGCCTTCTGAATCAGGATCCATCTTGTAGTTAGTATTCATAGGAATCCTAAGCGAAGTTGCAATTTTGTACACCATATTTGGCAATCGGATCTACGGTGTACTTTGCACGGGTTGATGAATATTCCTTCTTTTGATTGTTTCACTTGAAGACCTAGAAAGAAATTCATCTCTCCCATCATTGACATCTCAAACTTGCCTTTCATCGGTGTTGAAAACTTTTCACACACGGTGATGGTTTGGAGATCCAAAATGATGTCATCAACATATATCCGAACCAAGAAGATATCTTCCCCATCCTCTATCCCGAGCGAGTTCTATCAACAGATTCCTTTGACAAAACCATGGTCAATAAGAAACTGGGAAAGAGTATCATACCATGCTCTGGGTGCTTGTTTGAGACCATACAAGGCTTTTCTGAGCCTGTAAACTTGGTCATTCTGTTTGAAGCCAGGAGGTTGTTCCACATAAACCTCTTCTTTAAGCACACCGCTCGAAATGCACTTTTCACATCCATTTGATAGATCGTGAACTTCATGTGGGTAGCATATGCAAGAAACAATCTGATGGCTTCTAGTCTTGCAACTGGTGCAAAGGTTTCATCATAATCCAAGCCTTCTTCTTGGGAATAACCTTGTGCAACTAGCCTTGCCTTGTTTCTTACAATGTTGTTGTTTTCATCTCTTTTATTCTTGAAAACCCACTTGGTTCCAATGACATTGTGCCTTTTCAGTCTATCTACCAACTCCCATACTTCATTCCTTGAGAATTGATTCAAAGACATTCATCTTGCATAAAAGATAATCCAATAAGAATCTTGTAGAGCTTCATTAATCTCAAGAGGTTCTTTTTTCCGATAGGAAGCGTGCAGAATAGTGCACTCTCACCATGGAACCTTCTTGTCTTAACTCCTTCGGTTAGATCACCCACAATCGACTTGTAGGATGACTATCTAACCATTTCCTTCTTGATGTTTCCCTTCAATAGTATCCTCAACATTTGAAATGTTAGGTTCGATTAAATCAAACAAACTCGGGAACAAAAGAAAAGGAGAAAGTGAATCATCTTCCTCGGGAAATTCTATTGTAACATTGTCGAGACATTTGTTCCCCTTTGGTTGATAGATTCGAATTTGCCTCATTTTGTGACCACATCTTCATTGGCATCACATACCGAGTCCGAATCGGTGTCTGCTCGGATTGGTTACTTTTAGAGTGTTGGTTTTCCTGAGTCTCACCATCCTGATTTCCATCCTGAACTTCTTTATCTGAGTCTGAGTCACTCCAATCATAGATAGTGACTGACTTCTTCTTTTCTGGTTCAGTGGATAATTTATCTTTTTGTTTCAGACTAAATCTGGTGATCCTCTTAGTCAGTTCATCTGCATCATGTTCCTGTTTCTTCTGAACACAAATAGTTTCATCAAAAACAACATGAGGTGTTTCCTCCACAATAAGAGTCCTACAGTTGTAAACTCGAAGGCTTTTATCGACTTGAGAATATCCTAAGAATATTCCTTCATCGCCTTTTACTATCAAAAGTTTTCAACCGATCTTTACCATTATTGTGTATGAAACACTTGCAACCAAACACACAAAAAGAAAAGAGACAAGAGGCTTCCTTTCATTCCAAAGCTCATAAGGTGTTTTGCCTTGACTCTTAGTCAGCATGGATCTATTCTGTGAGTAGCATGCAGTGTTGACAGCTTCAGCCCAAAATCTTTTAGGAATATCAGCCTCAGCTATCATTGTCCTTGCAGCTTCTTTCAGAGTCCTGTTCCTTCTTTCAGCAACACCATTTTGTTGAGGGGTCCTTGCAGCTGATGTTTCATGAGAAATTCCATTTGCTGCACAATAATCAGATATGATATGATTTATAAATTCATTTTTTGTCAGATCTGATTTTGACCACACTCAGATTCTTCTCAATACTGAGCCTTTTTCAAGAACTCTGGCGACTTTATCTCGAGTCTCTTTCTTCTTGAGTAAGAATATGACCTAAGTATATCTCGAGTAGTCATCAACTACTACCAATGTATATTTCACGCCATTAGTGCTCACGGGTGTTATAGGACCAAAAGATCCATATGAAGTAATGGCAAGTATTCTTTTCGGTAGAAACCTCAACTTTACTTTTAAATGATGCTCTTATCTGTTTTGCTTTTCCGCATGCATCACAAATATGTTCCTTCTTGAACACTTCGTTAGGTAACCTCTCACAAGAGCTAATCTTGCAAGCTTGTTCAGGGTTTTGAAATTTAGGTGATTCATTCTTTTATGCCATAACCAACTGGTATCTGTGGAACTTTTAGCAACTAAACATGTATCTTTAGGAGTTGAACTCCAATCAGCAAGATACACATTCCCTTTTCTTGTACCAGTCAGTAGTACTTTCTGTGATGTATCATCTTTCACAAAACATAAGTTCTTGGAGAACTCAACATTAAAACCTTTATCACAGAATTGGCTAATTGAAAGCAAGTTATGCTTCAATCCAGATACATATGAAACACCATGGATATGAATCGAAGTCGATTTCCAAAGTTCCATATCCTTGATCATCCTTTGGAGTTATCTCCAAAAGTGATCTGTGGGCCTCTTTTGTTCAACATAGTCAGCGAGTATCTTCTTGTATCTGTCATATGTCTTGAACATCCCTTTGTCAAGATACCATATATATCGAGCTTTTTTTCATCTCTGCTCATCAGTGCCATGTGATCTTTGGTCAGTTCAGTGCCCTTGTTTTCCTCCTGAAAAACAAATTACTTCTTAGGTACCCAATTTGTGTAGGGTCCTACAAGGTTAGCTGTACCTTTAGGGATCCAAATCTGCCTAACAACTCTAATCACTTTAGAGTGGCGATCATCTTCCATAAACATCTACATACACATTTACTACTCTGGGTGCCTTAGCAATTTTTTACGTGTATGAGTCTTTGGCCTTAGCATGAACATGGGCTTTTGAATTCTTCTTTGGTTCAAGCCTTTTGTTCCATTGCTTTGGCTTTTGTGCAGCTGGTCTGAATCTTTGTTGTCTTGGGTTCAGATAACCTTTACCCTTAGGCAAGTAGGATTTAGGTTACTGTCTTGAAATATGGAAATCGGGTCTTTCAAGATATCGAGGACTTGGTCTCTTGAGTTGAGAATATCTCATTGAGTGTTTCTCTTCCGAAGATTCCTCGATGGTTCGAGTGTAGATCCTTTCAAGTTTGCATTCTTAGCTTTGAGGCTTTGAAGTACTTGCTCGAAATTTTTCAATCGATCGCTTTCGGGTTTTCTAGCCTTCACCGAGGTTTGGGCTTTCTAACCGATCATTCGGTTTTCTTGGCTCATAGGTCCTTTTCCCTTGTTTACAACTTTGGGCATTACTTCAGTTTGAAGTGTAGGTGCCACTGATTTAACAAAGATTGTCTTCTTGCTACTTGATGCAGCATTCAGATGACCTTGTGAGGTTCCCCCTGGAATGTATCCCAATCCAGATTTTATAGTGGCAGATCTCTGGTAACTCTGAATTTCATCTATTACTTTAGATGCATTATTCAATAGAGTTAACTTCTTCTGTGCACTATCCTCACAGTTCTGTAGAGTTTCATGCTTCTCAGAGAGGTCATTGAACTTAGTTACGATTATTTGAATTTCTTGAGTGGATTTCTCTAGCTTTTCAGTTAGGGTTTCTATCAACTTTTCTTTCTCTGAGAGTTGTACTTTCAGAACATCCAGTTCATCAGTAGCTCCCATTAATTGAGAAGTGATTTCAGTTTTGCTAGAGTCTTTCCATTTTAGATTTTCAGCATTCAGTTCCTTATTCTGCTCTTGAGTTTTATTTAGCAGTCCTTGCAAAAACAAAGATAGTCCTTCATTAGATTCTCAAAAGAATCCATCAGTCAAAAAATGATTTTTTTATTGGTGGAACTTGAAAACTCTTGTGCTAGTGTAGGAGCAACAACAGAGACAGAGAGTTTACCTCCTCAATGGCCATCGGACGAGATGTCATCTTTTCTTTGTCTCGAGAATATCTCATCGAAGAGCTAGATCCCTCCTCGAGTGTTCTTTCTTCTGCAACCATGGCCTTTTTGCTTGAGAACTTCTGGTCTCTTATAGCTTGTCTTTCTCTTCTCTCCTTAACACTCAACTCTGGACAATCATACTGGAAGTGACCTTTCTTTTGACAATTATAGCATCTGTTGGCATCATCATCCCGATCATTTTCTTCTTTGGACTTGGAGTCCTTCTTTTCGGATGAAGATCCTTCAAATTTTTAGGTCCTTCTTCTTCTCGGTTGATCGTCCTCGGGTTTCTTCCGGTACTGTAGTTCTGTAAAAGCTTTTTGTATTTTCCAAATCTATTATTAAGTCTGTCAAACCTTCTTGCCATCGGTCTAGCTTTTCCTCAAGCTCATCGATGTTTGGCATGGGGGGTTCTCGAGACTCTTTAGTTTTCTGAGTTTTATCTTTGGCTTTTTAAAGCCACATTCTTACTTGATGAAGAATCATCTTTCTTTGTCACCTTTTTGGATTTCTTATCAATTACAAATTCACGGGCTTTCAAATTTCGAGAAGACTTGTTGGTATGGCATTGAACTAATGTTCTTGGTGTTTTCAATCACCTTCGCATGAATATCCCATTTCTTAGAAAGACCTCTAAGAATTTTCAATGCCACTTCTCTTTGTGGATATTTCTTTCTAAGTGCATTTAGATCATTCATGATGCTAGTGAATCTGACTTCCAATTTGTCTATTGATTCACCATCATCCATTTCAAAACTGTCAAACTTTCCAATTGCCACTGAAAGTTTGTTTTCTTTTATATGATTTGTGCCTTGGCACATAATAGCTAGTGTATCCCATATCTCTTTAGCAGTATTACAGTGAGAGATCATTCCCATCACACCATCATTAATTGTACTGTATAGTGTGTCTTTTGCAATGTAGTCTAGATTGACTAACTTTCTCTCCTCAGGAGTTAGTTGGTCATCAGACTTAGGAAATTCTGCTCTAGGATCAATTCTCTCTTCTTCTGTAATTCTGGGATTCACCACAGTAAATTTGAATGGTCCTTGAGAAACCACTCTCCACATACGCTAAACCCTAAATCTATAACCCTAAACCCTCATCCTAACCCAAGTGGAGCAGGGAGAGAGAGAGATTTTAAATCTGATGCTCTCATTTTCCCCTACTTAACAAGGGTGAGAGAGGCTTTAAAAAAAAGAATATATCAAAATTTCGCAGAGGTCAAGATCAAGAAAAATGGAGCGACAAATGCCTTGATAGATTTTTTTTAAGCCAGAGCCCTAAGAAAAGAGTCGATTGGGCTCTCCGGTTTTGTTAAATGGTGAGGTGATATACGAAGATCAGTTGTTGAGTGATCAAGATCGCATATCAAACTCACGTTCATTTTCATACTAAGTCTGTTGATGGTAGTTACGTCATAACGATAGATACACAAGGTGCATACGGTTAGGAGAAGTGTCTTCTCAGTTGCAACAGCAGGCCCGCCTCCATGGTGGTAGAAAAGCTTTGCAACAATCGTATGTGAAATCTTTGACGATAACGAAAACAACAATAAGGACGCAAAGGGTTGATTTGAGAAGCTGAAATCATTGAAAAAGGGGTAAACGACGGCCGGAAGTTTAACCGGAAATAAGGGTTCACCAGGATACATGATTTTACAAAGAAAGTAAGTATGGTGAATGGGTTATGTTGTGTAAAGCAATTGGTCCAATTTATAGAGGCCAAGCAAAGGTGCAAATGCAAATACAAGTTCTCAAAACCTTTTAGAGAAATTTGCACCAAAAGGACAGCGTGTAGGAATCACGCGACTGATAATTGGATAAATTTACTACGGATTGACATATCGAAGATTCGGGACGATAATTCGATGTGTCAAATCGCGCCAACTTAGGGAATAGAGACTACTATTCTAGACTAAGTTTTGGCGGTAACACTTATCCCAAGAATTGACTTGATCTGAGAAGAATCAGATTAGGTCAACCAAAATCTGATACATTCGAAGCTGATCAGATAAGGAAGATCAGCTGAGCTTAAAACTCCAAAAATCAGATGCATCAGTCTATGGGAAAAACAGAAATATCAGTTGAAGGGGGAACTTCAACTGATAAAGGAGGATCAGAAGGGAAATCAGACGTATTCAAGGAAGATCAGTTGAGCTTGAAACCTCAACAAATCGATGCAAGTAAAGAAGATCGAGTTAAAAAGGATCGGTTGGGAAATTTTAAGGCTTAGGCGGAATACTAAGATCAACAAGTGAAATCAACATGGACAAGTGGTATTGACCGATTACAATATCGACCAACCGGACACGCTTTTTTTTCTCTTGTTCTTTGCTTATTTATCGGATCTTATCGGATATTATTTGCCTTTATCTTGTACCCATTATCCGTGTGACGTATTCTCTGCAAATCATTTAATGCGGACGTGGGGTACATGTATTAACTGCTATTAAACGTGTGTTGGTCCCGGTGAAAACGAGTCTTACACGTGTATGGGGGGGGAATACACGTGTTCAGTATTTTAAAACTTTTTTCATCGAGGTCACTTGGGTCGATAATCTCGAAGGTTAGGTTCTCGAGAAGCCGCAGATTACTCGAGTCAAAGTCTATCGAGACGGTGATCCTGAAATGCTTTCAGATACCTCGAGATAATCCCAACCGAGTCCTCGAAAGTCAGAGATCCCGAAGTTGCTTGGATCGATAACTAACTTTCATGAATCCTCGGAAGAGAGTTCGGTTTGGTAACTATCTGTTCTAGCCACTCGATCAAAAGCGGAATGGTTGGCCCTTAGTTTATACTGCTTTTAAGTTTTCTTTGAAAACCTTCCCCTTATGAAATAGTGATTAGGCTGTGATTCACTTATGCAACTTCAATTGGATTGATTCAAATGAATATCGATTGAAAAAGTATGCTTTCGTAATCAAGTTAATGCACCGATTAAGGGCAGTATAAAGAAAGCAATAAAGAACACAGCAGATTATAGTGGTTCGAGAGACTCAAGCTCCTACATCCACTCTCCCCGACTCTTGAGAGAAATTCACTATCAACTTCGAGCTCGACTACCTCGTAGTTTACTTACTCAACTTCGCCCCGAGTTTTTCGACTACTCCACGTAGTTTACTTACTCAACCCGACCTTGAGTTTTTCGACTACCTCCGTATTTTTATTTACTCAATCACACACAAGCTTTCGGACTACCTCAGAAGCTTACTAACTTCTTCTCTAGAGTTTTCTGACTACTCCGCGTAGTTTACTAACTCTTTACAACTCTACTCACCAACAAACACACTCCAACTACCTTCACAAGGGTTTGGGGTTTCTTGGTTGGTTTCCAACTAGGATGAGATATCCTTTACAATGAAGCACAATGCAAAGGGTTAGGATATCTCGACTAAGCTTTGGATAAATCTTATCAAGCTAGGCTTAGTAAAGTGAGCTCTCTTCAATATAGAAGCACTTGGGAAATTCAAGGTATTTCGAAAGTGCTTTAACTTTTGCAAGAATAAGTTTGAGCTCTTGAGTTGCGTATAAATTTCCGTAACCTTACAATGTAGAAGGTCACCAAGATTTATAGGCATACACCAAGGTTACTCTTGAAAACTATCCGTTGGAGAGATAACCGTGAGTTCCCTCTTATGGTGTGTGAGAAACGGCTATATTTAGAGTTTGATACTCCCTAACACGTTTTTAGGCAATAGCCTTTTATGTAGTCGGTCTTCACTTTTTTGCGATCTGGAACTTTCGTGACATCGACATCTTTTTTTGGCTTGTCCACCGTCGATTGTCGGTATAGGGTACAAATGTCGTCTTCCTCTTTTTGACTTTTGTTCTTGATTAAAGGTATACACCTTCAACGGCTCTTTTTGGTTACAAACTCGTGTTTGATATAACCTTAACAACACTTCCGACTTAGTTCCTTTTTATGCGCATTTGAATGTCTTGGCAATATCTAATCTTTCTAAGGCATCGATTTTTCTCGATATTGCATCCTGGATAGATATATTGATTGCCTCGGAACATTGAGTGTTCATCTTGAGCATTGATGATTTTTTCTTGAGTCTTCAATAGTTCTTTGTGCTTTCAGTATTCTTGATCTTCAGTCTCTCAGTCTTCAGCTTTGCGTATTTAGAGTATACGAGTCTTGAGTCTTACGAGTCTTGGGGTCTTCGAGTCTTGAGTCTTACGAGTTTTGAGTCTTCGAGTCTTGAGTCTTTCGAGTCTTGAGTCTTCGAGTCTTTAGATTTATCTTGACCGATATCTTGAGTCTTCATCTTTGAGTCTTGATTTTATCTTGAAACCGGTATCTTTAAACATATCTTGAGTTCTTCAGAATCTTTCAGAAACATACTGAGTTCTTCAGAATCTTCAGAACCTATCCTGAACTATATCTGCTAACTATACATTTTGCAGATAACATCCTGAATACTTTACAAACTGAATCCTGACTCATTTATCAAGATCATTACTAAACATGTCATACTTAGGGGTTTTGGGATCTTAATCAAAATCATATAAGCTTTTATTAAATTCATCTCCCAACAACGTGCTTTTAAATCCAAAAGTTTTTCGTACGTAGCCTTTCCTGAACCTACGATCAAAACCGCTTAATCTGGAGCGTTTAATCTTTTCAAACGGTTGATCTTCAAAATCGTGTCTTCCTCTTCCCTCCTCGTCTTTATAAAGTTCATCAAAAATAGACCAGAGTTTTCCATTTCACAAACTTGCGATCTATTCTCTGAAAACTCCAGATTACTTCTCTCAGATTCAAAGTGTTTTCCTAAGTTTCAAAATCATCTTTTCGAAAAACAGAATCTGGTAATATATGTTTATTTGATGCATCTTTGTAAATCCATTGATCTTAAATGTTTCTACTGTGTTATGCTTTATTGCTTCTTAGTTTCCGCCTGTGTGATATTCTTTGTATTAATGCACAACTCTCTAACCGAATCTATCTTATCTCAGAGATTGTGAATGATCACTCACGGTATGGGCAAAATTATGTGCAACTATGCGGAACTGGCAAAAAGGATCGTGGATGATAAGTTCGTACAGTTCAATATCACTCGGGATCCGGAATCCATGGAGGTCGAGCAAATTCTTCGAAAAGCAGGCCTTGAGAAATTTTGCGCTGCTCACTGCAATCCAGTGATGCAGTATGAAGCACTAGAATTCCTAAGGAATTTAAGAGTGGATACGGATGCTCCAGGAGAAGAACTACTTTCGACAGTCACAGGCGAAGAAATCAGACTGACGAATGCGGACATAACCCGTCTGTTCAGCCTACCCAAAGGACGGATCGCTTTGCCCATTCTGAGGAGACCAAGACGAATTTGATCGAAAAAGAGCTCTTGAGAGAGGTCGACAAACATCATACCAGGATTTGTCAGGCCAATGCTCAAGAGAAAATACCGATTGTTGTTTGACATATTGTCAAAAACAATAATGGGTATTGCATTCAGCCCAGATGCTATTACATCAGTCAAACTGTACAGCATGGCTGCAATAATTGATGAAGCGAAGAACATCAATTGGCACGGGTTCCTGAAGGCCATTCTGCTCCAGGAACATGACAAATTTGGAGTAGATGAGTGGAGGCAGGTATGTCTGAAGAAGAAGATCAGCAATCTCAACAAGGTTGCAGTTATCCTTCAAGATAAATTGCCAAAGGCCAAATGGGAACAGAATGGACTGAAGTCCTATAAAGGCTTTCTCACAGTCACTTCAGTCATTTTTGGGCCACCAGACGATGATATGCGGCCGACCCCCCCAAAGTCCAAGAAAGGAAAAGGCAAGAAGGCAACTTCTTCTGCACCAGATGCGGGCGAATCAGCTCAAACTGGTGAAGGACCCCCAGAAGGCCCACCAGATGCCCCCAAGAAGAAGAAGAGAAAACTGGTAAAGGCCCAGGAGAAGAGGCCGAAGAAGGCGAAGCAAGCTCCCATGACTCTGATGCTAGAAGATGAGTCAGATGACGAAGGAGCGCGAGCGGTCATCATTGCACCACAAAAATTAGGTGAAGCATCGACGACAGCAAAGCATTTCAAGCAGAGAGCTCGCCAGATCACTCTGAGGAAGAAGCACAAGCCGATCAATCTCCTTCTCCTCAAGCTCCAACTGTTTCACCGCTCAGAATAACGGCTGCTGAGCATGTCTCTCCTATCCTTCCACCTGCCCGCGAACCTGAAACGACATCAGTTCGCGAACCAGAAAGCTTACCTGTTGTGGAAACGAAGATCTGCTTCCACAATGAGAACCTCTGCGAGTTGAACCAATCACCACCTTCCACTGCTCCAAGCACAACCAGAACCTTCCACATCTCATCAAATTGAATCTGGACAGACAATTCCTGAGTCCAGATCAACAAAGATCATAACCGGGAAATTGATCAGAATGCGAATCGAAAGAGAGATTGATGAGCTGTACCCAGACCTGGTCGCCCAACCTGTCATAAGAGAGGAAGTTTTGGAGATCCTCACCTGGAGAGATCTTCGATTAAAAAGCTTCTCAGACTTCATAATAATTATAGAACGGATGGGCGGTGAGATGAGTTTGCGAACCGATTTCGACATGAGGAAATCGCAAAAGTGGGATCACCGGTGAGCCGATAATCGCTAAATCTGTTAAAGCTCGATCCACGCGAAGTTAGAGGAACGGAACAGATTTAATCGGAGATGGCCGACAAAGCTCCTCGGGCAGATGCCACCATGAAGGACGCAGAGTCGCCGATGATAGTGGAACCGGTGCTGCAGTTCATGACCAACCACCGGAGGCACAAATAATCGAACCGGATCAAGTGACACCTAACGTTCCAACATCACACGTCACTATCGATCAACTTCGGGGAGATCGATCTTATCTCAAAGATCTCGAAAAGAAGAAGTTGAGGGACCGATAGGCGATCAAAGGCTTAATTGCCATCAACGAAATAAAAGATCAAAGGGAAATAGCTATTTCCCACATTGGGGCAATCAAAGATCAGTTCTCCCAAACTTTGTCCACTGCGTCAGCCGAACTGATAAAGACCGTTGATGCCAAACTGACTCAAGTGGATAAACAACAAGTTTTTTTTTCGATGCTCACCGACAAGCTAGAATTGACTGAAGAGAAACTTGACAAGTTGATCACAACACTCTCTACTGCTATGGAATCTGTCAAGACGGAGCTGATATCATCGATTCAAAATCTAATTGCTCAAACTCAAGGCATATCTATTGCAGATCTCAACAAGGCGATCGCAGTCAACTTTGGTTCTCTGACCTCCCACCTCACTACTCTTTTTTGATCAAACCAAAAAGGGGGGAAGGATGAGTGAGAAACCAACCGATGCGAGGGACATCACAAACTTCGGAGAAAACGGCCCGAATAATCTGATGCATGACAAAAAAATGCATTTGAAAAGATGTCCAAAGAGCAGATAGCAGAAGAAGCCCGAAAATGCCAAGAAGAAAGAAGGGCAGAAAAAATGACAGAGGCAGAAAATCTGAAGAAGAAATTCAATTTGAGAGTGAAGAAAGGAAGAAATTTGGAAATCTGCGTGCGTAACCTAAAGTCGCCAAAGAAGAGTTGATGAGATCATCCCAAAAACAATTGCTGCAAGATGCTAAGAAATTTGAGGAATGGAACAAGATCGAAGTGAATGGCTTCGGATGCCTTTGTTCTTAATCTTGTTCCACAAGAAGAATCTCTCGATGAAGAATTCCTCAACCGTTAGAAAATAAATACCCGGATTTTTTCAAGTATCGGAGAATGAGGCCAAGCCGATCAATGTAAAAATAACTCGCCAAGAGTATGATCATCCGTGTACTCGAAGAAGGCAGATGGCTCATTCGACAGATCGACATTTCAAAGATTCTACTTTGACATCCCGAAAGCGTAATAAATAATCGATCCTCAAACAAACTGATGATGTCAAATGGAAACTTTATCAAATTTTCAACGTTCCTCAAGATCAAAGAGAGATGCCAGAAGGATACAAGCCCAAAGAGTGAAGAATCAGAAGACTACTCGGGATCAGCTGCGCTTATTTTCAAACTTTTCTGATGTAACATGTAATCATCATTCTTTAATGAGAAAAGTTTTTTTTTTTTTTCTGATCCTAAGACAAAGTCTCATTGTCTTCTGATTACATGCTCTTAACTGTTCTATTTCTTATCAACTGTTTTAGTTTCTCAAAGTGTTTTGGTTTCATCAAAAAGGGGGAAATTGTTGGGAAATTTATAGTTTTGATGAAAGTTCCAACAACACTTGTAATAGGACCAGTCAGACCTGTTAGCTGACTGATGTTTATATTACCTGCATAGGAGACCAGTTGATAATTACTGTATAGAACAACTGATGTAATAGATAGGTCACATATTGAGGGGGAACTCAATATGTATAGGTCAGATCTGAAGACTCAAAGAACAAGCTGATATCCGACAGGCCGTAACGCTAGAAAAGAACGAAGATCGATCGATCCGATCGAAAGATATCTGTTGAAGTCATGAAGCTCAAACTCAGGATATTCGAAGATCAGATGACTTCCAGATGATCAGACCAGAAGACCTACATCAGCCGAGTCTGCTAGTTGAAGCTAAGTCAACCGGCACCAGAAGACTCTATCAGGTAGACTGATCAGTTCAGACTGATCAAGTCAGCTCACCAGGTGAAATCTGATGTTTCACCTAATCATACGTCGATGATCTGAACAAGAAGAATGTCAAGCTTAGTTGGAAGAACAAAGGCCTTTGAAAAGTGAGTCCGCTATCCAATAAGAACAAGACACGTATGATCGGAGCGGCAATTGTGGGATTTGATTTTACCTCTCAAAAAGGCTACAAAGTACAAATTCACGCTTTTCGCCATGCCGTTCTCGAGCTAGTCACATCAAGCTGCAAGTCTACCAAATATAGCCCGAAATTCAAATTGCTCTCCAACGGCTCTTTGATTTCAAGGTCTATATATATGGGATCACACTTTAGAGTGAAATACGGAAATAATAACGAAAGCATTTGAACAATCAAGAAGCTCAAGCTAATTTGATTTTCCGCACAAGAACACGATCAAGAAGAATATTTTTATTAAGTGTTCATCCCATAAGTTCTTATCATAGAAATCTTTTCATCTAAATTGATTAGGCTACTTATATCTAAAGAAAAGATTTCATAGTTGGAACCTCAACAATCTTACCCAAACCCCAAGTTAGGTTAAGTTGTTTAGCAAGATTCGAGACTAGGGTTTCTAGTTCGATTGACGGGATCGGTTGAGTGTGAACTCTTTAAACATCTAGTCGATTAATCTTGTGTTGGACTTACACATAAAAACAAAGTCCAGGTTGGTTAAGTCGGTGCCCCTTTTGATAGGGAAGAGTGGGCGTATTATTTGGTTTGTCCGAACCACTATAAATCTTGTGTGCCTCTCTTTGCTTTGATTATTTTGTTCACATAATCGCACACAACCTTTAAAAGCGCATATATATTCCAAGTTGAGATAAATTTAGCACCAAGCTTCGATCGATCATACTTGACACTTGATCGGTGATTAAAAGATTAACCTTGGAATCTGATTTATCAAAACTAGTTTTTCACACGGGTAAAACTTAAGCTTCCGCACACATCAGTTAAACTGATAGTTACCGAACTGATCTGCTTCAGGCGATCAGTAAGTTGGTTATCAGCCTAAACCGATTCACTCAAGACTCGATCAAATTAATCGCCCTCACTTTGATCTGCATCGAAAAGTTTTCAGAAGTCTATTCACCCCTCCCCTCTAGACTTCTGCCCTCACTAAACCCGTTCGGGACCTACAGAAACCTAGAAACGCAGCGCTGTGAAATCAAAAGGAGATTTGGTCGCGTTTGTTGCAACGCGAGGAAGAAGTAGAAATCTAGTTGCCCCGGTTGCTGCGTGATACGAGGAAGAAGAAACCTGCAGATCATAGTGATATGTCTCAAATTTATATGCTTTTGACACATATGCAAGTTCATAGTTTGATTGGAATACTCAAAATGTTTTTCATCGCCCAACTCCTCAAATTTCTTATGAAAGTCAAAACGCGTATCAACAAAATATCTGGGTCATGACACAATATTCAATTCATGGTAAAGTAGTTGGAAGAGATAGGAAAACATGTAAATGACATGTGCATAATATATCCATGAGTACTTTAATGTAATGAATTGGTACCAGTATTGTTTGGATAGAGATGTCATTACATCTTCTATTTTTGAACCTTATAGGTCATCATTTTGATACTAATTATATTTTATCATGTAATTTTAGTCATTTTGTATTGTATTATATATTGTATTGTCAGCTGTTTTTTTTATGGAAAGTACTATTTATATAGTTTATTCCTAATATTTTTTATTTAAATATGCCATTTTATTGTGATTTTAAATGAAATGTATGCATAATTGTGTGTAATAATAACCTGTAAAATTTCATGTCAAATTTTCAAAATTTTAACATAATTTCCATCATTTTTTTAATTTTTTTGCGATATCGATATATCCATCGATATATCCGTGAAATTAAGGTTGCGATATTACTTGCGATAGCGATATTTTCATCCTTGGTCATAAGTTCAATTCTTATTGAGCACATAATTTTTAATTTTATTTTTTTGTCAAATTTTTGTGTGTTATTACATCTATGTGTAAAGTGTTACTACATTGTTATATTAAAATAACTTCATATCTTAGGTAACACGTATTAAAACATAATGTAACACACAAATATTCATAAGGTAACACATTGTTGTTCATATGGTAACACATGAGTTTTCACATAGTATTACGACATATATACATTGTTACATATTACAAAAAAAAATATTCGAAAAGTGTTACCTTATGAAGAAAAATGTGTTACCACATAAATAAAATTAGTACAAGCGCGAAAAGAAATCCCAAGTCTAAAATTACAGATTTAAAGAACAACTTGATGTGTTACTACATAAACAAAAAAATGTTACCCTATGAGCAAAAGCGTGTTACTACATGAACAAAAATCAGTACAAGTGAGAAAAAAAATTCAGTCCAAAATTATTGAAGAAAACGAGAAGAATATGGAAGAGAAAAAAAAAAGAAAAAGAAGAACAAAAGAAGAAGAAGAAACCTAGAAACGCAGCGCTGTGAAAATCAAAAGGAGATTTGGTCGCGTTTGTTGCAACGCGAGGAAGAAGTAGAAATCTAGTTGCCCCGGTTGCTGCGTGATACGAGGAAGAAGAAGACCCATAACCCGCCATCAATATACCCTGGCCCGATCCCTGACCCGCGAAAATTAGAAAGCCCAATTACACTACAATTGCACATAAGGCTTGTATGCAATATTTCATACAAGTTTTTGGCATATGTTAAATTCTAAGTTCCACAAATTTCAATTTTATAAGTATTATTTCATTCTCTTCTTTTGTCTACTTCTTATTTTACAATTCTATTTTATTTTTTTTATTTTTGTCCTACCCTTTCTTCTGTCTCTTTCTTCTTCTTATTCACGGGATAATCTTTATGTTTTTATGTTCGATTTTTTGTTTTGAATGATTTTTTTTCCTTTTGCTTAATGTTCAATTTTTTTATTTTGTAGGATTTTTTTTCTTTTGATGTTTGAATTATTTTTTTTTTGCAGGATTTTTTTTTGCATATAATTATTTGGTGAGATCATTCGAAACAAATCTTTGGAATATGGGAAAAAACTTTGGAATAATTATTAACAAATTATAATAGACTAAAAAAAAAAAACTATGAAAACAATATGTAGAATATTTCATTTTAGATTTAATCTCAACACTAAATTATTAAAAAAAAAATCTCAACCTTATTTGTTAAATTCTATGTTCCATAAATTTCAATTTTATAAGCATTATTTCATGCTCTTCATTTGTTTACTTCTTATTTTACAATTCTCAAATTTTTATCATATCCTTTCTTGTGTCTCTTTCTACTTCTTATTCATTTGATAATTTTAATGTTTTTTATGTTTTATTTTTTGTTTTGCAGGTTTTTATTTTTTCTTTTGCTTTTGATGTTCGATTTTTTATTTTGCATATAATGATTTTGTGAGATAATTCTTCACTATATATGAATTTTATAATTCATATTGATTTATTTGTTAGACAATATAATGATTTCCATTGCAAGTAATACTTACTAAAATCGCAGATCTATTTTATTTAAAGTATACTTATATGATTTTTTTTCTATATATATATTTCATACAAGATTCTTAATTTTTTTTTGTTTCTTTGAGGATTTTTTTTTTTGCAGGTTCTTATTTTACATCTAATGATATGGTAAGATAAGTTTTCTCCGTATATCAATCTTATAGTCAAGTTGATTTATTTGATTGTTACATAATTTATGTTGGTTTAATGGTTTCTTTTACATGTAATACTAATATCTCCTAAAACTGCAGTTCTTATAGTTCATGTTGATTTATTTGATTGCTACAATTTCTGTTGGTCTAATGGTTTTTTTGCAAGTAATACTCACTAAAATTGCATAACTATTTTATTTAAAGTATGTTATATTGTTTTCTTGATATTTGTTTCCATATAAGATTATTAATGTCAAATACTTGTGATAAATCGCATGAAGATTATCGAAGACACCGTCTACCAAAAATTCAAAATCACAAGCTTTATGTTATTTGTATATTTGTACTCCATACAAGATGTCTAAATTTTTTGTTGCTTTGAGCATTTTTTTTTTGCAGATTCTTAAGTTACATGATTTGATGAGCATACAGAAAATTCTAATGACACTTTCAATATTATTAAAATTTATGCGAGAGATAATTTTATCTCTAATTTTGACAATGATATAGAAATTTTAAATTCAAAGAAAATAAAGATGATCAAAGTCAAGATTGCGAAAGATTGGTTGAATACAAATTTATTTATCTTATCTCTCTTCCCTACAAACCTAAACTTTTATTGGAATTTTCTAACAACAACAAATGTTTTCGTTTTATATTAACTTTAAATGTTATGAGAAATTAATACTTTATCTATAAAAAAATATCATCAATAAAAAAAGGCTAGGTCTTGTATGTACAAAAGGTAGACGTGCATTCATTCATGGTGCAAGATTTTAGAAGCGTCTGAACTTGTTATGTGAAAAAAAGCGACTTATTTATACGAAAAAAAATGCAATTATTAATATGGGAACATAGTTGCATGCTTCATTTGAAATAGTTGCACATTTTTGTTTTGTATAGTTGACGCTTTAAAATGCACTATATGATCTTGTGATCTTGCCTAGCCATCATAATAAATCCACTCATAAAAAATATCGTCTTCTCAAAATGAAAAAACACTTTAATACGAATATTTATAAAAAAATGATTCAAATTAATTGTGAAATTATAACCGTGTACCGTACAAGTTCAATTACTACTTTTAAAAAAAATTATGTTTAAGAATTGGTGTAATTGAATTTTTTATTTAGTTTTTTTTTCCAATTTTTTTTTCTTCAGTTTTTATCTGACCCGGACCCAACCCGACATGAATTCGGCCCAACTAGTTCATGGTTCAATCGACTCGAATGAGTTTAGATTTTTTTTTTTCCAATTTTTTCAGTTCTTTTTTTTTTAAACCTGGTCCGGACCCAACCCGACCGGGTCCGAAGCTGGCCCAAGTGGTTCATGGTTCACCCGATTCAAATGATTAATGATTTAAAATTTAAGATTCATGATTTAGAATTTAAATTTAGGGTTCATGGTTCATCTAAATTAAAATTGACTCCAAAAGTGCAATTGGTGTACACAAGCATCACTTTTTTTTTTTTGCCTTGAAATTTCTCCTTCCCTCCAGATCCCCAGGGCCCACACAAAACATTAAATCATAAAAATCAAAACACCACTAGTCTAATCACCTGCATCCTTGGTAATGGCAGAGCAACAGGAAGAAGAAAACCCTACCGCCATTGACGAGCAACACAAGCTCGAGATCCCCACTCGCCGAGTGAAGAACATAATGAAACTCGACAAGGACGTCAACAGGGTCAACTCCGAAGCCCTATTTCTCGTCGCTGCCTCCACCGAGCTTTTCCTCCAGTTCCTCGCCGAGAAATCGGCCTCTGTCGCTATGGAGAAGAAGAAAAGAACTGTAAGGATCGAGCACATACGAGCCGCGGCTAAACGACACCGTCCGACGGCCGATTTTCTGCTTGATTCTCTCCCGATGCCTCCTCAGTCGTCGGAACAAAATGCTCCGAAAAAGGGAACTCAATCGCGTCCAGATAAGAAGCGTGTTCCTTTCGCCACTCGTTCAATTGACGCTTTCTTTCAGAAATTCAGTTAGATTTGTTGTGATGATTTTGGTTTTTGATAGTGAAGGATGTGAAATAGTTGAAGAAATCAATTCTGATAGGTCAACGTTTCTATAATATGCTGTTCAATTTTTACCAATCCTTGTAATTTTAATCCGAATTGACGCTTTCTTTCAGAAGTTCAGTTAGATTTCTGTTCATGTTTTTGGTTTGATTGTGAAGGATGTGAAATAGTTGAAGAAAACATTTCTGATAGGCCGGCATTTCTATAATATGCGGAATTTTACCAATCCTTGCAATTTTAATCCTAAAAGCTTTACTTGTGGTTCGTTATTATAAGGTTGCATCTATTGGTCAACACAGATTTATTTATGCTGTTGTCTTTAACAATGCGTTATGCGCCAGTGTAGTGTTTAAATTTTGAAAAAAGAAAAAACTAGAAATGCTTTTTATTCATTTGCGTTAGTTATGAAAGGGCAGAAACAGATGATACAATTTTGAAGTAACTATTCACTTGCATTCTAAAATCCTAAGGTGAGAATGGGCCAGAAAATGATGAGACAACTGAAATTGCATCTTCTCTGAGATGATGAGGAAATCCTTTCTGATTGTATGCTCTTTGACCATGTGTTTTCTTTCCTCCATTTATGAAAGATATCCCTTGAGAAGGTGAATTGATGCTGTTTGGTGTAATGGAAAGTTTTCTGTTAAGAGGGCTTGCACTGCCATAGCTTCCATTCGAGCTTTTATCAGAAAGCCGGCGCCTACTTGTGTCTGGCCTTGATCCGAACGGGCCTTCAAGCTCAGGTATTGATTTACTTTGTGCCTTCTTCTGTACCTATACGAGAGATGCAATATCATATATTATTTTCAGATCTAAGTATATATCCTAAGGTGAGTTTATTTTTGAACTAATGAATGAGAATGCAACACTATTGAAGAAAACTACCCGTTGTCTTTGTTTTTCCTCGTCCTTTTCATTCATCAACATATTGTACTCTTCAAGCATTGCCAGTAGAGGAACCTGAGTCCAAAAGTTTCCTTCGTAAGAATGAGCCAAATGTATGGGGGATGCTTTGCAAAAAATTACTCCCTTCGTCCTGTTTTAGATTGTCCATTCACTGTTTGACTCGTGTTTTAGCGAGCCAATTTTTTATTAGTATATGAAATAACAATATGACTTTTAAGGAGGTGTAGGATAGATGAGGGGTAGGACTATCACACCCCAACTTAAATATCTCTTTATCATTTCAAATACTAATAAACAACTCGCTCGCTAAAACACGAGCCAAACAGTGAATGGACAATCTAAAACAGGATGAAGGGAGTATGATTTAAGGAAGTGATTTAATTTAGTGATTATGAGAAAAAATTGTTTAAGAGTGAAGTGTTTGCAAAATTTGTATAAAGTAGATGTTGAGTGTTTGGTAAAAGATTTGAATAGAGAGTATAATATTAGTCAATCAGGCAGAAGCATACTCCTTTCAAAGTATGGATTATGATTTATGGATTCTAGATGATTAATTTAAGTAGAATCATTCAATTTGAAAAAACAATCAAAGTTACTTATACACACAATTGTAGGTGATTATAATCACTTATAATATTTCAAAAACACCCCCTATGTGTGGTCATATGATAATCAATATATCATATTATGATAATTTTAGATTGCTGAAGAAAAGTGAAGAGTAATCTACTTCGTATGGTTGCTATATTTTCATTAGAATTGATTTTTACCATTTCTAAGTTATCTTTAGCTAATTCTTTCTTGTCCCTCGTCCCTGTGAAAATATATTCATAGCACTTACAAGAACCATTATTTAAATAGCTATCCAGATGAAAGTATACCTCATCATACAAGAACACTTTTTTTCTTTCTTCTTCCCAGTACTTAGTCTTGAATAACAGCAATTCCACCAAAGCTGTTAGATAAATGAATGAAAAGAAAATGCATATGTTGATTACGGGTTTCTTTGAACTCATCTGTTCATACTAATATTTACGATTGACTAATAACTTCTACTTGAAGATAATCTTTTTAGAAAGGTGGATAATAACTATTAACCTGGTATCCTGTTGACCATCACTCTAGCTCGCTCTGCTCTTTTAAGGTTCTTGTGAGAGCCTCTGCTAACCGAATAGCGGTTTTCATCCTGAAAAAAGAAAGAAAATTAATTGTTAATAATATAGAAAGTTCTCAACATATTTAATTGATTAAATGAAACAAAGAAGAATCTGACCCTGTTGTACTCTTCCAACCAACGCTCCTCATCACATGCCAATATCCATTTTTCAACCTTCTCCATTATAACCTTCCTGCTAGCAGCCTCTTCTTGAGCTCTTGATATCTGTTCATCCATACTTGTGAGGAGATCGGCATGGTCAATCTCCCCTTTTGTGTATTGGTAATTTGGTATGAGTAAAAATCTTTCCGAGATATCATAAACACGGTAATATTTGTTTTGGGTATTAAGTGGTTTTAAAAAATCGATTTTTGAAATCTAGGAGATTTTGAAATCCGGATAAATAGGAAGGTGTGTGTTTGTTTTGAGATTTCAGAAGGCCGAGATTTAACTTTATATTAGATCAATGTGTATGAGTGAAAGATGTTGTATTATTATATTGTTGTTGAGTGTGATTGTAATGATTGGATGATGTGGGTTATAATCTAAGGTATTAGTTCTTTTACAAAAAGGTATTAGTTGGTCAGTGTTGGTTGTTTTCAATGAACAATATCAATATTAGTTGTTTTCGTTGAACAATATTCGTTGTGCACCAGTTACACGGTTCAGCTCATGAGTCATGACTTAAATATATTAAAGTGTAAGGAGAGATAATTGATTGTATTGGAAAGTCTGATAGTAGGCTTATAGGTGCTGAAGTGGTGATTTTATAAAACTGGATTTCAAAATCACGAAGTAGCACCGGTTTTAGATTTATAAATCCAAAACCTTGTTTTTAAAACCCAAAACAAACATCACTTCAATTACTGAAAGTTATTTTCAAGATTTATTCTAACCAGAGTCTATTTGGCCAATTATATTTTCCATCTCTGATCTTGAAGGTATTTCCATGTGCGATCTCCTGCATATCTCCTCAAGCTCTATTTCTTTTTTGAAGAAGAACTCTTTCATCTTGCTTGCTTTTAACTGATCCAGTCTCTTAACTTCAGTCTCAGCCTTGAAAAATTTGCAGCCAAATTAATAATTTCTAGCACAAAGTTCTAATTTTGTACAGAAGTTTTGGTTGGATGTATTCAAACCTGCTGCACTATGTCGAGAGTAAGGCTTCCAGGAGTAGATATCCCTGCTGATGCCATTGATGGTAACTTGGTGACATGGAAAAACTGTTGACGATCTTCATAGGGTGTATCCATGAGATTCCACAAATTAGACAGCGCTTTACCAAGTTGTTGAAGCTGAATGAAGCAGATCAATGAACCGGATTTCAGATGCTGGCATTTCAGGTGAAATATGCCTCTATATTTTCTATATTTTCCCATGTTTTGTGTGCATACAAAGCCCATTTGGCTGAGCTTATAAGCTCTTATGAAGTGTTTAAATGGACTCAAGTATTCAATATATGTCTTGACAGTATTTCCCACTTGAATGAAATTGCACTAGGTTATCGAGAACTAACCTTGTCAAGCCGTGTTTGCTTTTCTGATTCCAAGGATTTCACTGTGCTGTCAAGTTTTTCGAGGATAACATCACTAATGTTCTTCGATAATCCGGATAATTCGTTCAGGCATGGATGTACTTTGGTGATGATCAGTGAGTAATCCATTCCTAAAGTTGCTGACAAATTTTTTATTGTGCTTATGTAATTTTCCACTCTCTGAAGCCTGTCACTCTTTGTTTTGGACATGAGTATGCAAACGGGCAATTAAATTAGATTTTCTATAGTTTTGTTTAGACCTTAGCAACACATACTTATTCATAGGATAGTACCTTCTCCTTGTGAAGTCTCTGAAGCTCATTCTGGTGCTCCTCAAGTTTTTTAATGGAAAGATCATTTTCATCGATAAGAACAGATGATGAATCATTATACTCTGTTCTACCTGCAATCTCAGCAGATATTTTATGAATTTGCCCTTTTACCACACGGAATTGCTTTACTCTTTCTTCTTTCCTCAACTGCATCTCTCTTAATGCTGGTGTAATCGAATTTAGCTGCTCTTTCAATGTTCCGGCCATTCTCTCTGGCTGTCATGAACGAAAAGTTACTCTCAATATAAACAAAAATAATTCATATTTGTTTAAGCATTTCTCCTGCTAAGATACACAATTACTGTTTTATTGTGATATAAGAATCTGAATTAGTCGCACGTATATATGTTTACATGCATCATTTTGTACATGCCTAAGTTTTTTCTTTAGCCTGCTTACTTCTTAGTTTCAGACTTTCACTGCAGAAAGACAAAAGTCTTATGCAAACAAGTTTAACCATGCAATTGGTTTGCATTTTGTATTTTTGTGTGTATCTTTGAATAGTATTAGTGAATCATTAAAAGATATTAGTTTGATAGTATTAGTTGTTTCATTAAAAGGTATTAGTTGTTTTAGTATAAGGCAATAGTTGTAGACCAGGTGTGAAGACACCCTTTTTCTAGCTTCAGTTATAGGATGCCTATGCTCTATAAATACAGGTTTTGTATTGACTACAATACTTAATCACTATTCTTCTATGATTAATAGCTTAAAGAAGAGATGCAATCTTACTCGTCCAGGGAGCGATCTTTCTCCAAGTGACAGAAAAAGATGAGTGAATTCAGCCTCAGATCCCGCAAGTTGCTGATGTAATCGAGCTCGTGAAATGTTAGCCGTGTCGACTTTCCTTCTATAAACTTCGAGGCACTCCTGCTCAAGTTCCAGCAGAACCTTCTCCCTTTCAAAGTGGTCTTCTCCAACTTCATCCCATATAATCTGCTACACATAACAAGGTATCTATCATAATTCATCACATTGCAATATATTACGATTAGGGAGAAAAACATGCCTGTAATTCTTGTAGCAAATAACCGCATGACGTCTCCAGTAATGTCGAACTTCCCATCCCGTTTAGTTTTTCGAAGGATCCCATCAGGAAAATCCTTTCACATGTAAAAAGGAAAGAATCAGAGTTGTAAGAAGCGTATTTTTTTGTAGAAGCAACTAGTGTTTTCGTATAGTTTTAAACTAGGGAGATGGAGGGGCCATGGGTGGTAAGGTGGGAGTGAGTGAATATTTGCTTAAAAGATAAGGCTTCAGAGGTTGGTGACAGTGAAACTTTAGGTTCAAGTGTTCCCAGATGCTTTTCATCCTTGAGATATTTTGTTTCAAGGTTGTAATATGATAAGTTTATGTGATTTTGATTTGATCACTCTTCATACTTTAAACAAGACTTGATTCCCAAGCAAACTCTTACAAAAGAGGAAACAAAATGCAACGTGGTAATGCAGATGTGTGCAACTGATCAATAAGTATAATAAATAGTCTCATGCTTTTCATCTTTATTCCCAATTCATTTATTTTATAAAATATACTCTTCGTCCCACGATGAGCTTTGCATTTTGCCATTTTTGTTGTCTCAACTTAATTAAATTTTATATTTCGTTTTGATGGCAAGTTGTTATCACACTTATTTTAACAACTATCCTTCTTTTTATACAAAATTACATCAATTGTCACTCAATTCAGAGCAGATCCTAGGGTGGTGCCCCAGCCGAGACCACAATTTTTATTTTTATTTTTATTTTAATTATATTTATTTGAATTTTTTATACAATATTATTTTGTTGTAAAATATCTTAATGATCCATTCAACTGAGTTGATATTGGATAACTATTAAATTTTTAGAATTAAGATGGTTGCATGTTCGAGCCTTCAAAGCTTCAATATATTTCAAATAAAATTATTTATGGTATAGTAATGCATATGAATACATAAAAAAAATTTATGCACGGGCCTTAAATCATAGGATCGGCTCTGATACAAGTTAATATAAAAATACACATATTTTCTCTTTTATCTTTTATCTTTTTACTTTTATTACACATTCTACCAATCACTATGGTTCTAGGTTTTACTTTTTAGAAAAAATTACAACTAGATACAAGATTGAGTAAACCATTACAACTAGTTACAAAGTGTAGAAATTTGAACTAAAATACGTGGTACTTTAGTTTAAATTTGAACTAAAGTGCAAAAATTTTCATGTACTTTGTATCTGGTTGTAAATTTTTTGGTGATTTTGTAGTGAAATATTTTTCTCTCTATTTTTTATTTTAGGTGTTGTTTATTTGCCAATCACTACTGCATTCAATAGTATATTCCTTAAATTTTTTGAAAATTCCAATGATAAAAGTTACCGTGGAACGGGGTAGTTGGAGTATTTCTTTATTAAAACACTCTGTTGAACATTTGGCATCTTATTTTGTTCAACATTAAGTTAACAAGCATTGTCCCACACGCTATTTATGTTTGAGCTGGAATGTCTGCAACATCAGTAAAGTATGAATAATTAATGACTAGAATTTACGTCGTCATGAAAATATTTCTTTAGTTGACATTTTAAATTTTATGGCAGATAATGATGATAATAAATTACCCACTTTTAGTGAAGACTGAATAAATTCAGTATTTGGAAGGAAAAATCAAAAGTGATTGTTAAGATACATTACACTCCCTCACGCATAATTTTTTCTAAATAAAATGAAAAAGGAAAAGGTGATGTGGGGTTGATGAAAAAACTCAAAATCTAGTATTCTTGTGGCATGTGATAATAAGATTATTAGTGGTAGCATGTCTTATCCACAAACAGACATTGCACCTTGTCCACCTTTTTAGTGTTTATTATGGGTAACTAAGTACATTATTCACAGGGTTTATTTATCGTTTAAAATTCATTATTCACAGGGTTTACTTATCGTTTAAAATTCCTCGCAGTTTGAAAATATTGTGTACAACCAGGTTTGAAAATTGCACGGAATTCTCATGTGATTTATTAAATAATGCCAACCCTCCTTTTTATCATTACAACAAGTTTTATCCATTTCATCTATTTTCTGTTTTTTGTTTTTTCAAATGCTAAAATCTTGAAACTCTATGAAGGATAAAATAAGAAATAGAAAGAAATAAATAAAACTGCTAACTCATTTCTGAATTAAAAAAGTGTTAGGTTTATTTTTAAACTACAAGGATCGTTGCAAATTACAAACTACGAGATAAATTCGCACATCTTCAAATTATTAGGACGTTTCGTGCCATAAATCTTTTACTCCCTCCGTCCACCAAACTTATTCTCATTTTTCTTATTTGTTTGTCCATCAAATTTATTCTCATATCTTTTATGGAAACATATATTTTATCTTTATCCTCCAACTACACTCACAAACAATCAATTTATCTATAAATAAACTCCACAATACACTATAATACTCTTACTTTATCTATTTTATCTATATTTTTTCTTAAATCTTGTACCAAAAAAGGTGGGTATAAATATTGTGGACAGAAGAATATTTAAATTACGGAGAAGTCCATTTAAATGTAAATATTAAATTGTAGAATGCTTGGTAGCCTTTCTTCATCTATGTACTTTTGTTAGGTAGCGCAGGTGAAGGACAAAGATGCGAAATCATGTCATCATGCTTAATTAAGGGAATGGCTCTCGCGGCAAACGATATGAATTAAAATTTGTTGTTAATATTTGATATAGGAACCGTATACCATTTATGATTCGCGACATAGTACCATTATAATGTTTTATATAATTACATATAAGGCATCTTGTTTGATCCGATTGAGCAATTTTTGAGTCTGGTTACTTTTTCATCTTTTAATTCACGTTTAGACCTGTTTGTGAATTAACCAGGTGGCTTAGCCCACCTGACCACTGGTCTCCTCATTTGAGTGGGAGATCCAGGTTCGATTCCCCCTGGGAACGAATTGGAGTTATGAGAGTTATAAGGTGAATTGACGATTTCGTTGAGTATTCACTACTACACATTTGAGCTTGGAGAGCTCCACTTGGACAGCCCTTTTTTTGAATAGCTCTCCAAGTGGTTCCTTGGAGAGCGGTTCTATTAACCGCTCTCCAAGTGAATTAATTTTTTTTTTTTGTAAAGCTTGTATTTTTTGTTTTTATAAATTCTTTTTATGTACAATTCAAATATTTTATTCTTTAAATTCTCATGTTATTTATTTTTAATATTCGTCTTATATAATGAGATTAACACAAACCCTTATGTAAAACTTGTTCATAATATTAAATTCATAATGTTACACTTACGAACTTGTATCACTATTAATTCTTATAAATTAATACCTATAATATTTAATATTCTTATAAATTAATTCAATTTTGTCTAAGTATTACTTATTTAGATAGAAAAATACTATTACTTGTTTAAATAGAAAAATATTACTTGTTTAAATAGAAAAATATTACTTGTTTAAATAGAAAGGTATAACTTGTTTAAAGAAAAGTATTACTTGTTTAGATGAAAAAGTATTACTTGTTTAAAGAAAAATATTACTTATTTAGATAGAAAAGTATTGCTTGTTTAAATAGAAAAGTATTATTTGTTTAGATAGAAAAGTATTATTTATTTAAATAGAAAAGTATTACTTGTTTAGATAGAAAGATATAACTTGTTTAAAGAAAAGTATTACTTTGTTTAGATGAAAAAGTATTACTTGTTTAAAGAAAAATATTATTTATTTTGATAGAAAAATATTAATTGTTTAGAAGGAAAAAGTATTACAAGTTTAAAAGAAAAGTAGTTAAAAAAAAGTACAAGTAAAAAATATAATTTTAATTTAATTTAATTAATTTTAATTTAAATTTATATAAAAAAATTATTATATAAAAATGTGATTGAATTAATAAATAAGATAATTGAAATAAAGAATTTAAAAAAAAATTGTAAGAAAAAACGATTTTTAGAACATATAGAATTAATTTCATTAAGTAAATGCAAGAAAGCAAGTGCCCGAGCGGAATTGATCCCCGCTCAGGCGCCCAAGGTCCCGTGTTCGGTCCCCCATGGGAGCGAATAATTGCCTCAATTAATTGGGAGACTTGGTGGCTTATATATGAGATGCTTGGTGGATTCGTGCATAAAAATCTATTTTTTTTTAAAAAATAAGTGTTGAAGAGCGGTTAAAAGCCGCTGTCCAAGTGTATATGCTTGGACAGCGGTTGAAAACCGATCTCCAAGTGTACACTTGCAATGCGGTTAAAAACCGCTGTCCAAAGCTGTCCAAGCTTGGACAGCTGTTACTTGGAGTGCGGTTATAACAGCTCTCCAAGGTCATTTTTCACAGCTGTCCAAGCCCAAATGTGTATTAGTGATTTGAGTGCTTGGTGTACTAATAACTAACATCTAACTTTGCCCGATAAAAAAAAGAAAGATCTGTTAAGTTGTGAATTTTTTTTAATTGGTTTTCGATAAAACTTTTTCACAAAATAAAAAGGATCTATATCATTATACTTATAACTCAATATCGACATATTTTTCAATTGATATCATTATTCTTATAAACTTATACCCATTAATGAGTATTAGATTATAAGTGTAATGATAATCAATTTGTAAGTGTTATAATATTAGTTTCATACTATGAACAAATTTCACGAGAGAGTTTGTGTTTTTTTTTCTTGAGGCGGCGGCGTTTCCCCGTAGTCCTCTGTGGGAATTGGGTCTTTCCGTTTTCTACACTATATTGTCTTTTCCTTTTGGTCATCATTTGTACTTTGTCTGTCCTGTGTCGAGTCCACAACTGATCTCGTTGGGTTTCTCCTCTTTTGTATCTTCCCCTGTCTTTTATCCCTTTCTCCTTTTTGATTTATTGGATCTCTCGTTTGCTTGATCTTTTCACTTTTCCGGCGTGTCCTTAGGTGTCTTAGGGTGTTGCCAAATGGGATGTGTAGGGAACTCTTTAGATCTCTCGAGACCTGTGGGGGGCTGTCTTTTGATTTTTCATTTTTGTCGTCCTTGTTGTGTCTAGCCTTTAGTTACACTTTTACCTGGTAGTGTGTTACTTTGGAAAACCGATGGCGTCAGATCTATAGAGGTTGGAGATCGTAGGGGATGAGGAGGAAGAGGTAGTGATGATTGACGAGACTGATGAGGAAGAGTGTAACAGATTCACCTTGTGTCTTATTGGAAATGCCCTAACAAACAGGCTTTTTAATTCCTTTGGCCTCCTTGAAATGATGAAAGGGGCCATAAATCCTCAATGGGCTTTAAAACAATGGAGATAGGAAAGAACCTATTTTCTTTCCAATTCAACAATGGCGGATTTGTAGGAGGTCAATGAGATAGAATCGTGACACTTTGACAAAAATCTCTCTGTTCTCCAAGAACTAAGGGGGGGACAACAACCCTCGACAGTGAAGTTTGATAACTCCACTTTTTGATCTGTCTCTATGACTTACCGAAAATGAAAAAATCTGAAAATAACATTAAAGTGTTAGCCGGAAAATGTGCAACCCCTTTGAAAATTGATAAAAGCTCCATGGAAGGGCTAGCGCGCAACATACAGGTGAAGGTGAGAGTGGATATGAGGAAACCACTTAAAACAAAGAATGTTGCGCGCTAGCCCTTCCATGGATATGTCTCTATGACTCCACTTTTTTTTCTCAAGTTTGATAACTCAACTTTTTGATATGTCTCTATGACTTACAGAAAATGACAAAATCTGATTTTGTTGACTGCCTCAACTTGTCCGTTCGATTGAGGGTGGTATGGGGTGGAGAATAGCTTAGTGATCTTCCAATTGTGGAAGAAAGTGTCGATTTTGAGCCCGTCGAACTGTTTTCCGTTGTCGGATATGATGGCCTGGGGCAAGTCGAATCTGCAAATGATATTTCGCCATATGAATCTAATAACGTGGTCTTGGTCTATGGTTGTTAGAGCCTCTGCCTCGGCCCATTTTGTGAAGTAATCCACTGCGACTAGTGAAAACTTGACCGAGCCCGGGGTTGTCGGGAGCGGCCCAATGATGTCTATCCCCCACTTCGTAAATGGCCATGGGCTGAGTATGCTGGTGAGTTCTTCTGGAGCCACTTTGATTTTGGGCGCAAAAATTTGGCATCTGTGGCATTTCCGAGTGAATGCGATGGCATCCGCCCTCAAGGTCGGCCAAAAGTAGCCTTGTCTTAAGGTTTTGTGAGCCAATGATTGCCCCCGGCGTGGTTTCCGCACACTCCTTCGTGTATTTTCCTCAGGATTGTTTGCCCCTGTTCCGGTGTGATACATCTAAGAAGTGGTGTGCTGAAGCCTCGTTTATATAACACATCGTTAATGAGCGTGCACCGTGCGGCTCTTATTTGCAGTTGCCGAGCTTGTACTCTGTCTGGTGGCAGGTCGCTGTGCACCAGATATTTGGTGATGGGTGTCATCCAGTTTTCCGTCGACGGGGTATCTAGGCATGCGACCAGCACAAGGCTGGAGGGGTGGGAAAGTCGTGTAATGTTGACATCCCTCATCTCGGCTGGCCCCTCTGAGGTCGCTAGTCGTGCTAACACATCGGCTCATGAGTTCTGATCTCGTGGTATTAGTTTCACATGTATCAGTTCAAATTTTTTACAAAGCTCCTTCACTATTTCTTGGTAGACTGCTATTCTTTCGTCTCGAGCCTTGTATTCTCCTGAGATTTGACAAGCCACGATTTGAGAGTCCATGTGTACCTGGAGCCTCTTGATGCCCATCGCGGTCGACATTTCCAGGCCGTTAATAAGGGCCTCATACTCGGCCTCATTATTGGTTGCTGGGAAGTCGAAGGCTATGGCATTTTGGAAGGAGAGGCCTTCCGGGCTGATGAGTACCACACCTGCCCCCAACCTTTGGGATGTCACGGAGCCATCCACATACAATTGCCATGGTGACCCGGATGGGTTGTCTGCCTTGGATGGGAAAGTTAGCTCCACGAGGAAATCAGCCAACGCATGTGCTTTGATGGCTGGGCGGGGTGCATAAGTAACCCCGTATTGTCTGACTTCGATAGCCCATTTGAGGCATCGCCCTGATGTGTCTGGCTGATGTAGCATGCTCCTTAGAGATGACGATGTGAGGACTTTGACTTGGTGGTCGAAAAAGTATGGCCTTAGTTTCCTGACACTCATTACTAGGGCGTATACAAGCTTTTCCAATAGCGAGTACGTTGCTCGGTCTCATTCAGTGTTTGACTGACGAAGTATATTGGTAGGTGTATTTGGTTTTCTGCTCAGGCGAGTACCACACTTAATGCGGTCTCTGAGGCCGCCAGGTATAGAAAGAGTTTTTCTCCTGGAACCGGCTTCGACAGGATGCTCACGTCGGCCAGGTAGGCTTTGATTTTCTCGAACGCTTCCTGGCTCTCTACAGTCCACTCGAACTTGGCCTTTTTTCAGATTGTGTCGAACATTGGCTAGCATTTATCCCCCATTCGGGAGATGAACCTGTTCAGGGCGGCCAGACATCCGGTGAGTTTCTGGACCTCCTTTACGTTTCTTGGGGCTCCCCTATCTAGGATGGCCTTGACCTTTGTTGGGTTCGCCTCTATCCCCCGCTTGCTGACTAGGTGCCCCAGGAACTTTCCCGACTTTACCCCGAAGTTACACTTTTGGGGATTGAGCCTCATATTGAATTTCCTCAAGATCTCAAAAGTTTGGGCTAAGTGGGCGAGGTGGTCTTCCTTTTTCAGGCTTTTAACGACTATGTCGTCGATGTAGACTTCTACCGATTTTCCTATCTGGTCCACAAACATGTGATTGACAAGTCTTTGGTATGTGGCCCCTGCATTCTTTAGGTCGAACGATATCCTTTTTCAGCAGTAGAGATTTTTCTCTGTTAGGAAAGAGGTGTGTTGCCAATCCAGTTTGTACATGGCGATCTGATGGTAGCCCACGAAGACATCCATGAAGGACATCATTTCGTGGCCGACCGTATTATCGATTAAGTGGTCGATGTGTGGCATAGGGAAGAAGTCCTTTGGGCACGCTTCGTTGAGGTCGGTAAAGTCGATGTAAAGCCGCCAAGTGGCGTTTGATTTCTTAACCAAGACGGCATTGGCGACCCATTGTGGCTATTCGGCCTGAATGATCAGGTCGTTATACAACAGCTTCTTGACCTCGACATCGAGTGCTTCGTATTTCTCGGGGCCGAATTTTTGCATTTTTTGGGCTATCGGCATGCGAGTGGGATAGATGTGCAATTTGTGGCACGCAATTGTCGGGTTTATGCCGATCATATCTTTGTGCGACCTGGCGAACACATCTAGATTCTTTTTGAGAAAGTCGATGACTTCCCCCTTTAGCCCGTCCGGTATCTTGGAGCCTATGATGATCTTTAGATCCGGGCGGGTTGGATCTATTCCAACTTTCATGAGTTCCCCCCCTGGGACGGCTCTTGGTCCATCCTGATGGGGATCGTCGATCTCGGCTTCGAGCAAGAATTCTTCGGGTTCTGCCCCCAATCTTGGAACGAGGTCATCGCGCCTTCTTTTGTTTCCCTTTATAAAGTTCGTTTCATTAGGTTGTCCTTCAATGTGCATTACCAATGCTAGTTCACGAGATTCTAATGCGGAATTAAAATGGGACGAAGGGTAAACCAAATAACTTCTAGCATCAACTTGGTCGCCCTTAACTGTGCCGACCACCCCACTCTTGGTAGGGAATTTTACACAGAAATAAAAAGTGGAGGACACAACCTCAAATTCATGTTCGAACTGCCTCCCGAGGAAACCATTATAGGAACTCGGGAGGTCGATTACAAGGAAATCCAAAAGCCTAGTTACCCTAATCTTTTCATCTAGGGTCGACACCAACTCGATGGCCAGTCGAATAATCCCCATGGGCTTCACAGTTGCATCCCCGAAGCCTTTCACAGAGTGGTTGCACGGGGTGATATAGGTATTGAATTCCCCGAGCTGGTCCAAGGTCTTCTTGAAGAGGATGTTGCAGAAGGCCCCGCCGTCTACCAGGAGGCGACAGATGGTGGTTTCCATGATATTATCTTTGATTACTAGGGGGTCGATGTTCGGGTAGACAATGCTTGCCTTGTCCTTTTCGCCGAACTCTATTCTTTCGATTTCTTCGGCCATGGCGAGGACCGGCGCCACCATCTTCTGGGCGTTTTCAATCTCTCAGATTTTGGCCTTTATGCGCCGCTTTGATGGGAGGTCATTGAGAGGCCCCCACTGCCCCCATCGGCGAGAGGGTGTGGATGACATGACTTCCCGCTCCTTCGGGCATCGGTGGAATTGGTCGCCCGTCCTGATCGGCCCCGGGATTTGGATTCCACAGGGCTTGGTTCCCCTACTTGGGGCGATTCCCTGCTGTCGATCCTTTGGCCTCTGGTCCTCGTTCCTTTGGGGTGCTTTGATGAACTAATGAAGTAATCCATCTTCGTATAGGCTCCAGAGCTGCCTCAGTAGGTCTCTACACTCGCTGGTGTAATGACCCGCTTGTGCGTGGTATTGGCAGTACTTGTCTTGGTTCTGCTTACCACTGTTCTTGATTGGGCGCGGTGGCTGTAGCGCTCTCGCTCCTTGATCTGAGCGTAGACCTGACCAGGTGTCATGCCCAGGACTTCCCTCAGCTTCACCGGGATCGAGTCCTCGAATGGTTTGAAGCTGCTGGGTGCCTTGTATTGGCCCCCAAATTTCTTGGAGCCTTTCTTTGGTTTCGCGGTTCCCTTTGCCTCGGAAAGTCGGGACTCCAATAGCTCCATAGTGTGGATCAGATCGCTAGCTGGCTTTCGAAAGTCGGCATAGCTGGTTGGGTATTCAGCAGTCATGCGGCGCCACAGTTTGGTTCCTTTCTTGAGTCTGCTAACGGCCCCCAGGACCTTTGCCTCATCCCCCAGGGGATCCCCTTCCATGGTGAGCCTGTCTATCCTTTCGACATAGGATCGGTCTGACTCGTCTTCACCCTACTGGGTGTTCATGAGACGCTTCTTGGTTGCAGGTCGGGGAGCCATGGTGGAAAAGTGGGTGAGGAATAGCCTGGCGAGCTATTCGAAGGTATCCACCGAGGATGGTGGCAGAGAGGTGAACCACATGTGGCCCTAGTCGCTAAGTGTTAGCAAAAAGAGTCGGCACTTGGTCGCGTCGGTTGCACCCATTGAGGTCATGTAGGAATTGTATTTCGCTACATGGACCCGTGGGTCCGAGCTCGTTGTAGCGGTCAATGGCTGCCGCGCCGACCTTCCTCTGGGTGGGAGCCTAGGTGTCCAGGATGCCTAATCGAGAGCCGGGGATCATGAGGCCTTGGCGGTCCTTGGTGTTACGTTCTGAGCTTCTACTCGCTCGAGCAGTTGTTGGACCATTTGGGTCAAGGCTGCGACCTGTACGTCGCATAGATCCTGGGTTTGGGATCCTTCCTGGCCATTGCCATGATGGATGGCGTTGCCATTTGGGATCTAGCTATGATGCACGTTCAGTGCGAGCGCGAGGTCGCATTCCACCTGTTCTGCCCTTAGGGGCTAGGAATTGGCTTCATCGCCGACCAGGATAGGGACTTTCTGGCCTCTCAAGTCCCCGAGGTGATCAAAAACATAGGTTGAGGCGGCGGGCCTTTCGATGCCCACGTTCCGATAGTCTCGGGTGTTTCCTCCCATGGCAGCCGGGAAGCCCAGTTGGCCCGCCGAAGTGGCTGCACGGGTCAGATGTCCCTTACCCTTGGAAGTTTCGGCATTGTGGCCCCCCCTCTTCACCTGAGGTTGATCTTTTGGGCCGTCAAAGATGAGGCATTTCCTGTTGAGGATTGCCATCATGACCTTCACGTCCTCCGAAGGTTAGAGGAGGTTGTTCCAGTCCGGAACCATCAGGTGGTCCGGCTGGCAAGTGTGATGAGAGGTGTGCGAGGCTTCAGCCCCGTCACAAGCGTCAGTTTCATGTCCGATTGGGTTATTCTGATTTATCGCCATTGCTTATTGGTGAGAGATGGTGGGTTTCCCAAGAGCGATTTTTCGTTCAGTGGAAGTGCTTCCCACAGACGACTCAATTGTTATGCCCGATTATGGGATCTGGCCAACAAATAATAAAGTGCTTAGAATGAACAACGAACGATCAGAATAACACACACAATTGATGACCCAGTTCGTCTATGACTAAGACTACGTCTGGGGGCTCCAAGTTAGGATTATCTCACTATATTATCTGCCTAAGAATACAAGGATTTCAATCCTTTACAATGTGCAATACAACTGGTATTTATAGATTACAAACTAGGTCAAGGAGTCTCATGGGCTTTCTCGAGTGGCCCTCGAGGGCTGGCGGCTGAAAGAGCTATCCCGGGAAAGGAATCCCGCGACTTGGGGTGAGATCTTCGCTGGTAGATACGCCTTTCATAATTATCTCCTCGAAACCCGCTGCCTTGGCTGTCATGAATCTATTCCATATCTATGACCTGCGACCATCCGTGGAGGTCGCTGGTGAACGGCCGTCGGCTCACTGACTGGCGACTTGCAGTCCCTATATTGTTCTGGAGGTCGCTCGATAGTGCGCTTAGTGCGGCGGCTTGGCGGAAAGCCTCCGTGTCCCGACGTTTGGCCATGATGGGTCAGTTCGCCGGCCCATCCGCTGTCCGGGATTATCCATGTTACAACAAGGGGGGGCGGTGGAGAATTTTGTGCCACAATTTCAGGGTTAAATCTTCAAGATGTGGTTTTCAATGGTCATAATTTTACATGGAGCAATGATAGATTTGGAGAACCAATATTCAAGTCGACTCGATCAAGTCCTTGAAAACTCAGCATGATGTATCCTACACATGTTGCTCGTATAAGATCGAAGAATGCCCCACTACTGGTTGAATGCAATAGTAGAAGGAACCGAAATGGAGATAGATTCAAAAAGATCTTTCGGTTCAAAAAAGTTTGGCTCGAGAATGAGAGGTGCAAGGACATTATGGAAACAAGGTGGGTTAAAGAAACTAAAAATCTATGTTCTAGTGAGCGAATTAACAATTGTGGAAGAATGCTCATCCGCTGGGACAAGGTGACCTTTGGGAACATAGGCCGCAGGGTAAAATCTACAAAGGGGAGATTGAGGTTCTCCAATCCAAACCAAATTTTTTTGAGGTGGTTAAAAAATCTACATTCGCTTCAAGGAGACTTCGATGAGTTACTCAAGTAGGAGGAAATTTAGTGGTTCCAAAGGTCACAGACTTTATGGTTAAAGAATGGGGATAGAAACACAACATTTTGTCACCGAAATCTTCTCAAAGAAGGAAACAAATACCACCCTCAGATGCAAACAACACGATGGGGAGTGGGCTCATGGGGATGGGGGTTGGAAACGGTCATGCGAGCGTATTTTGTGGATATGTTCACTTCGATTAGTAACACACACCAGGTAATTGAGTCATTCGAGTCTAGGGTAACTAACGACATGAATGAAACTCTTTTGCAGCCCTACACATCAACGGAGATCAAGAGAGCAATCAAGAAGATGCACCCTAACAAAGTCTCCAAGTCCGAATGGTATGCCTCCTTTTTTTTTAGTCTTTCTTGTCAACTATTCAGTCTTATTTTGTCAATACTTGTCTTAATAATATTAAATAGATATGTGGACCCTTCGGAGCTTAATCACACTCATATTGTCCTTATCTAAAAAATCAAATCCCCTGAAATCATAAAGATCTTAGGCCCATCAGTCTTTGTAATGTTGTCTTCCGTGTGATTACTAAAGTCATAACTAATAGAATTATTTTTTTCTAAACTCTGTGAATTCCCCAAATCAAAGTCCTTTCTTTACAAAAAGATTGATCATGGATAATGCGATGGTGACTTTTGAAAATTTTCATTTTTTAAAAAGAGAAAAAAAGGGTAGGTAGGGGTTTGTGGCTTTTAAACACGATATGAGTTTTGATCATAAGTGGATTGAATTGGTGATGCGATGTGTGACAATTGTTTCGTACTTTTTACTCATTAATGGTCAACCGTCAGCTAGGTTTACTCCTAGTTGGGGGCTCCGTGAAGGAGGTCCCCTATGACCTTATGTTTTCCTTCTATATGCAGAAGGATTCTTCTCACTCATCAATAAGGCGGAGAACATGGGTGAGATCACGGGTATTAGGGTGGCGAGACAAGCTCCTCAGGTCTTCTACATTTTTCTGATGATAACATCCTTTTCTTATGGTTAAAATAAGTGGAGGTGGATAAAATCAAGAACATCATTCAAACTTATGAGAAGGTCTCTGGATAGCAGATCAACTTGGAGAAATCAGAATTAGTCACAAGCGACAATATTTTTTAAGAGAGAATGATCGAGTTAGGCAACATGTTTGGGGAAAAAACTATGATACAATACTCTAAATACTTGAGGCTGACCACGATTATTAGAAGAGGGGAGAAAATGATTTTTCGAACCGTTATGGATAGGGTGGTGAGTTAATTAAAGGGATGGAAAGAGAAGACCCTCATCAAATCATAGCAAAAGATCCTTTTGAAATCGGTGGCCCAAGTCGTCGCTAATTACCCAATGAGTTTATTTCTATTCCAAAAGTCATTGTGTGAGGATATTAAGAAGAAGGTCTCTCGTTTTTTTTGGGAGCTTCATCGAGGGAGAGGAAAACATATTGACAAAGTTCAGAAAAAAAATCGTTGGGCTTTAGGGAGATGTAATTATTTTAACTTTGCTACGGTGGCAAAGTAGTATTGTCATCATTTCATAATGAGCAGTCCCTTGTGCCAAGAGTTTTAAAAGTAAGATATTATCCACGAGGCAACATTGGAATGGCTAAAACGGGTTTCAATCCAAGCTTTATGTGGAGGAGCATACTTAAGGGCCCGACCTTTAATAGGCAAGGGTACAACGTGGAGGGTCGAAACTGGGTTTGATATCAACTGTTTTGGGGACAAATTGGATGGCTTCGACCCCGCTGCAAAAGCCATGAGGCGTGGGGAGGAGATGGGTGACCACCTGATGGTTTCAGACTTCATTTTAGAGGAAAACAACTCAGAAACCTGAATAAGCTTAAGGAAGTTTTTTGCGACACAGTTGAGTGCAAGATGACTTGTTGACAGAAGGGTATGGAACTACACAAAGAACGATAAGTTCTCCATCAAATCAACGTACTACTTGGCTATCAACAATTTCTCAACCTATGTGACCGTGATCTCCCTTCCTCTAGCCAATCTCAGAAAGGATGGAAGAAGCTATGGAATTTCAAAGTCCTCCCAAAAGTCAGTCACTTGTTATGGTGAGCTTGCACCGAAGCTCTCTCGACTAGAGCAAACCTCATCCGATGGGGCATCCACATTGATCCCTCTTCCTCGTGCTGTGGAGCAGCATATGAAACCATTTTTCCCATTATATTAGAATGGTCCACGACTATCCATACATGGGAAGAAGCCCCATGATGCTAGATTTCACTCTCCATTGATGCAGAACGTTAAACTTTTTTTTTTGGACTTGATCCATACAAGTCAGGTGTGGGCGATTACTATGTTCGCGTTGATTGCTTGGAATCTTTGGAAAGCACGAAATACACTATGTTCTAAAAGGGTCTAATATGGCCCCAATGTTATTGTGAGTCGGACGATGAAGTTGGTGGAAGAGATCGATCGGGACGATAGAAAACTGGATGTGGCAAGGAACACAAATCAACTGGCAGCTCTGTGGAGCATGCCTAAGCCACAGACTCTCAAGCTAAACATGGATGCACTACTTTTGTGGATGTGTCTCTAGGTTTAGGATTTGTGGTTTGAGACGAGATAGGGAATGTGAGGTTGTCAGGTGCGCTGAGGGTATTTGTAGTAGGAGATAACACCTTAACTGGGTCCTTATCTTTGCATTTCAGTCTGAAAATTTTAATAGCTAGAGATATGCAAATTTTGGAACTTGAAACAGATTCTCAATGGTATATCAGATGGGTCCAATATCACCAAGATGACTACTGAAGATATTATCACTTTGGCTAGGAATAACAAATTTAAAAAGTTTCTTTTTGGTAGGAGAAAAGGAAAATAGAGTGTTGATGTTCCTTTTAATGTGATAACTAATGTGTGACAACATCAATAATCCGTCCTTTCTTTCACAACCAACATCTTGTGTTTCTATATGTTATTTCTCTTGTTGTGTTTTGCAGGATAATATTTAGAGAACATTCTTGAGAAATATTGGATAATGGAAAATAATTGGTTTAATAGTGGAAGGAAATTAAAAGCATGTGGGAAGTTATTGACCATGTTTAAAGGAAATTATATAATGATAATGGATCATATTTTATAGGATACATGGAGATCACCACTTGAACGTGCCATAATGAAATATTTGGCACTTATGGTGTCTCATTGTTTACAGAAAACACATATGACTTTTGTGTTTTTACTAAGTCTAAAGGTTTTCTATTGAGATCTTGGATGTTGTCCAATATGTTGTTCAACATTTTTGACAACATTAGAGTTCGTTTTTTTCTCCTAACACTAACTTCATATATTTTATGTTGTTCACAATGTTCTTGTATGCAGGTTGACGACTTACAAAGGTGTTGAAGTCAAGCAGTTGCAGATTAAACAAGAGTGAGAGTTGTGCAGAACATGAGTAGTTATCGAGTTCATGAGGTTAGTGGGAGATGATTTTCTAGGCTGCCCAAATTGCCTAGGGGATGAAAAATGAAGTTGAATTTCGTGGTCTATATATACACACTGCATGGAACATCAAAACTTGAGAAATAGTTTTTTATTCTCCACGGAGAAAGATCAATATTCCAATTTATCATCTCCAAGTTTCAGAGATAGTATCCAAGACATAACCTCAAGTGTTTAGTACATGTAGAAATGTAATGGTCGATGCTATTGATTTATACTGGTCAAATGTATTCCAACATTCCTATCAATATTGTATTTTTCTAAGTAACGTGTATGTTAGGTTGAATAAGATCGCTAGTCATACGTGTAAAGGATTGTTTTGGGGTCTTGTAAAAGTTATTTGTTTGTATCACTACTTGTTATAGTGAAGTTTTTAGCTATGAGACTCGTATATTCTGAATTAAGACTATACACAATTTTGAAATCCTTTGTCTGTTTATATATTGTTGTTTATGTTGAATAACATTTTTAACAACACTCTGAAAATCACGTGCACACACTTTCAGTTAGTATCAGAGCCATAAACTTGATACACTAAGTAATTGATCATTTATCCTATTACAAGAATAAAACGAAAATGAAGTGATACTATTTAATCACCGCCCTATTACAAGCAAAAATGAAATTAAAAGTGATTACTATTTAAGCACTGCCCCATTATAGATATGACATATGTCATTTATTTAAAAACATTATATTACAAGCGTAACGAACACACAACCGTATTAATTTGCTATATCCGGAGACAATAACATATTCGGGTCATAGTTGGTGTTGGATTTCTTCGGGTCACCTTTTTTTATTTTGTAATTTATCATCTTGGTAGCTTGAGACCTGCCAGGTGAATCAGGTGGCATGATTATAAAGTTTCGATCCTGGTTTGCAATTGGGATAGGGAAAGGTAGAGCTTTCTTTGTGCTAGAGAAGGTGGGAAAGGTGTACCATGGTTATTGGGCTCAAACGCGTGGGTGATGGTCTTTCGAAGTGAAGATGGGGCCACTTTAAGCCCAGTGGGCCGAAGAGCCCATTGACATGGGTTGTAGAAGGTTGGGTCAATGTTGGTAGAGAAAGATTTTTATCTTGTGGAGAATAGTGGAGAGATTTTACTAACCTTTCTTTCCTTTGAATTGACTCCTCCCATAGATTGGCTGAATACTTTGAGCTTGATTTAATGGTTTCTGGGGCACCAAGTGGTTGATGAGTTGACTTAGTATCATAGAGTATCTTGTTCTTTTGAAGTGGAGATAGGTGGATATCAATGGCACGAGATCTCTCTTGGCATCTGCCTTAATTGTTGACTTTGGATTGATATTCCTCTGGTTCTGGTTTTGGAAAAGGAGATGCAGGGACTGGTAGATATGGTAGAAACATCTTCTTGTAACTAACTCCTTTTGAATGGATCTGGAGTTTTTCGGCTTTGAAGAATAGATCAAATCCCAATAGTAGATCATGCCTGTGGAGATTGCTTCCTATCACCTTTTCCCAAATGATGCATTCAGGACATATCTGGATACCAACTGGCCGTCTTGATATCAATGATGTGTGGAATGACTGGCCGCCTGCTGCATAAAAATACTCGCGATGGATTTCCCAAACTTCTTTTGGTAGAATGTCTGGATTCATCATAGTCCTTCGAGCACCTGTTTCTAATACTCCAATGACCGTAAAAGGCTTTGCAAATCGTGATTGGAGTATCTTTATTTTAAGATGAGGTGCAGGGATTACCTCTTGAGAGAAGTTGTTGGTTCCTGGAATAAGAGAGGGACCCGCCATGAAGGAGGGGATTCCTTCATCCGAAGAACTTATTGAGGAGTCGAGCAGGACAAGAGTTGTATTTGAATCTTGGGCTTCTTGTTCGGAGAATAGAGATTCAACATCTGCACCATCTTTGTGATCATAGTAGAAAGCCTGAGATGCTAGCTTAATTGCCTTGTGTTGCTTGTTTGGACAGTCTTTCGCATAGTGTCCTTTTCCTCTACAAAGATAACATCTATTTGTCGTCTTTTTACGGACGAGTTTCTTTCGAAAGAACGTGTTTCTTCGAGTTGCGCTTCTTTCGTAGAGTTATCCTTCCTTTCTTTTTGAGCACGTACATTCCTCCTTCTTACAACCTATCTCAAGATAGGATTTATGACAAACTGCCTTTGGGATGTTTCTTCTCTCCATCATCTCCTTGAATAGATTCTTCTGCTCACATATCTTTTATAAGTCTGTAAGACATATATGATGAATCTGTCTCAAGCTTATGCCAGAAAAGTCTCTTCGAGTTTCCTGGAGCAGTCGTGCTATTTCAGGTTGGAGCTCCTTGGGTAGAGATGCCAAATACACATTCTTAAGATTGGGATCATTGTTCCCATTCAAAAAGTAGAACGGTTCTGACATCCTTTTGAAGTGTCGATCAAGATCTTTCCTAGAGAGAGAACAACATCTCATAATGAAAAATTCTTGAGAAACAACTTTAGCATATAGAAAGATGTCACCTATGAATTCCCAGTGAATCTCTCCCAAAGCTTCTCCTGGGGTTGTAGCATTGAGAATCTTGAGTTGCCTGTATTCTCCAATGCTGAGAAACCATCTTTGTGATCATAGTAGAAAGCCTGAGATGCTAGCTTAACTGCCTTGTGTTACTTGTTTGGACAGTCTTTCGCATAGTGTCCTTTTTCTCTACAAAGAAAACATCTATCCGTCGTCTTTTTCCGAACGAGTTTCTTTCGAAAGAACCTGTTCTTCGAGTTACGCTTCTTTCGTAGAGTTATCCTTCCTTCCTTTTTGAGCACGTACATTCCTCCTTCTTACAACCTATCTCAAGATAGGATTTATGACAAACTGCCTTTGGGATGTTTCTTCTCTCCATCATCTCCTTGAATAGATTCTTCTGCTCACATATCTTTTATAAGTCTATAAGACAGATTTGATGAATCTGTCTCAAGCTTATGCCAGAAAAGTCTCTTCGAGTTTCCTGGAGCAGTCGTGCTATTTCAGGTTGGAGCTCCTTGGGTAGAGATGCCAAATACACATTCTTAAGATTGGGATCATTGTTCCCATTTAAAAAGTAGAACGGTTCTGACATCCTTTTGAAGTGCTGATCAAGATCTTTCCTAGAGAGAAAACAACATCTCATAATGTAAAATTCTTGAGAAACAACTTTAACATATAGAGAGATGTCACCTATGAATTCCCAGTGAATCTCTCCCAAAGCTTCTCCTGGGGTTGTAGCATTGAGAATCTTGAGTTGCCTGTATTCTCCAATGCTGAGAAACCATTCCCGTAGCACGCCAAGGAATCTTGATGTGAAATCTTTCATGATTGCTCGAAGATCAGCTCCTTCTTTGCTGAGTTGATTGTCTATCCAAGCTGCAAATGTATGCATCGTTTCTCGTCTTTTATGAATTGGAACATTGTCGAAAGAGAACCAAGGACAATTTAAATACTTAGATCGCTGGCCATCACTGGGGTGAGTTACAAATGGTTTGTTGGTTGACCCTGGTTCCGAATCTGAGACATATCATTCGAACTGGTGACTTGGCTCTGGATCCGCCATCAGAACAGCCGCACCAGTAGTATGACCTTCATCATCATCTGATTAGATCGTTGAATCCTCCGAAGGTTCTGGATTTGTCATCAGGAAAGTTGGGAGCTTTTCTACCTCACTCGCTTGGATTGGAGAATCCATGGAGCTGGACGTCACCTCCTCTTCAATAACTTTTTTTCTTATGATGTTGGATGTATTGCTTTCATTGTTAGAAGATGCTTCATGTCCGGATATCCCTATGAAACCTGTAGGAAAGGGATCTTGAACCTTGGAGGTCATCAGAGTATGAGCAGGCTTCTTTCCTTCTGTTTTTGATGGCGCTTCCTCCTCAGCTTCTCTTTTTTCTGCCCTTGTAGGGATATCGGAAGGAATACTTGATACCATTCCAAAGATTTTGGAATAGTCTGAAGATTCTGGTGCAACAACATAAAATTCTGGTTGGAGACCTCTTGAGTTTGCATAGAGATCTGACTGAGGAGCTAGAGAAGCTTTAACCCTTTTATCTTCTTCTATGCGAGACAACTCTCGTTTAAGTTTCCTTATTTATGTTTGTTTGGCGTTGAATTCAGTACCTAACTGTCTGTTTGCCAAGAAAAGTCTGAGCTCTTTATCTAGCTAGTAGATTTTCCCTAATAATCTTTGCTCAACTCTCAACAATTGCATCTCAAGAGGATTCTGCCTAGTATTTGAGTTCTGTACCTGATCAAGAATTTGTGATACCTTTGAATCGATATTTTGAAGGGATCGATTCTGGGCCCTAGCATTCTAGCTATGCCAGTTTAAAACCTCTTCTCCTTGATTCAGGGGCTTCTGTTGACAAGCAACATCGATCACTGTACTCTAAACGTATGGCCTCATCACAATCTTACTCTGCTTGTCTTTATGCCTCTCCAGGGGTGGAAAACTTTCTTCATATGGCTTGAACATTAGGCATGGCTGAGGTGCTGGTGGATCACCATCATAATAATCATCATATCTTGATTGGATAAAGGGCTGATCATCATCGTATTTTGAATGAGAAAATATATCCTCATCATCAATGTCACTTTATCCATATTTGCAAGTGCACCTTGGGTCACACATTGAGGGATCCAAATCCCAAATGCAGTGACCATTGATCCGGTCTGAATACACATTCTTTCTATCTGGCAGAATGTAGAAGATTGGCAACATGTTCTCTCCCTGGTTGGTTAGGAATGCCTTTGAGTTGCAGTATGAGGACTTTTGGCTTCTCATTAGATGAAGCACTGTCGATGGTTTCTACCTTATCACCCTTCTTCTCTTGGATTCTGAAATCAGCCTCCAGAACATGGGAGATCGGACTGCAGTTGTCGATCCATTTGGCTTTAATATCTCCCAATTCTTGGAATAAAAGATCAACCGTCTAGACTGGCTTTATGGCATAGTAATTTATCTCATAATTGTCTACCCATTCAGCTGGTACAAGCTGCACCAAGTCTTTTTTTTGAATCCCTCGGGGAATTTGTACGACCGTTGGGATTGCAGGGTCTGAACTAGAGAGCATCATCAAAGTTTCTTATATACCTTGATTTTTTAGATCAAGGTTGTGGTCTTGTAGCTTGTAGACCAATTGATGATGTAGAGTTGCCGTAATGGATTTAGGACTCCCTTCTACACCAAACAGCTGGATTTGCACCTTGAAGGCATCCGTCTGAGGTACACCATGTAATGATAAAATAGAGTTGGGATAGAAGGTGATTGCCACACTTTCCATGACGGCATAGACATAGGTGTAGCATCAATTATGAGCCCTAGCATTTTGGGTATGCCAGTTTAGAACCTCTTCTACTTGATTCAGGGATTTCTGTTAACCAGCAGCATCGATCACCGTACTATGTACGTATGGCCTCATCACGATCTTACTCTGCTTGTCTTCATGCCTCTCCATGGGTGGAAAACTCTCTACATATGGCTGGAACATTAGGCATGGCTGAGGTGCTGGTGGATCAACATCACCATCGTAATCATCATCATATCTTGATTGGATAAAGGGCTGATCATCATCGCATTTTGAATGAGAAAAGATATCCTCATCATCGCTGTCACTTTCTCCATATTTGCAAGTGCACCATGGGTCACACATTGAGGGATCCAAATCCCAAATGAAGTGACCATTGATCCGGTCTGAATATACATACTTTCTATCTGGCAGAAAGTAGAAGATTGGCAAAATGTGTCTCCCTGGTTGGTTAGGGATTACTCTGAGTTACAGAATATGGATGTCTGGCCTCTTATCAGATGCAACACTATCGTTGGTTTCTACCTTCTCGTCATTATCTTCTTGGAGTCTGAAATCAATAGCCCGAGTATGGTAGATTGGCCCATAGTTTTTGATCCATTTGGCCTTGATATCTCCCAATTCTTGGAGTATGAGATCAACCGTCTGGACTGGCTTTATGGCATGATAATTTAACTCATAATTACTGGCCCATTTGGCTGGTACTAGTTGCTCCAAGTCTTTTCTCCGGATTCCTCAGGGAATTTGGACTATCATCGGGGTTGCCTACTCGGATCTAGGGAGCACCATCAATGCCTCTTTTATGTCTTGATTCTTTAAATTAAATTTATGATCTTGAAGCCTGTAGACCACCACACTTTCCATATCAAGGGTGGTAAAGACGGTCCCTATAATAACATGCTGGTACATGTGATATTGGGTGTCAAGTAGCGTAATCTTAGCAGGAACCGATTGCTTATTTTCTCCATGGCGAGTAAGCACCAGTCTGACCGCTCCTAGATAGATATGAGTATAACTTTGTTTCTTCCACCAAATAATATACTCTGAAGGTATCATTAGAGAAAGATATTGTTCTCGGGAAGTGGCTGGAAGATCAAGATGATTCATTTTTGACGACTGGATATACTCTTTTCTTTTTGAATTTTGTTTCCTAATTTTTTTGGGTAAGACTACCGAATTCCTTATAGATATGATATGGACTATCTAATTGTGGAACAGCCTGTTCCACAACTGTATCTTTGGGAAGGACCAAATAGTTAAAGATTTTTTCTATTTTACTGGTATGACAAATAGACAAGGAAAACAAAGAAGATTGTGACAAAATATGAGAGGTAAGGTTATCTACAGTACGAGTATAACTGGACTCAGAAGTAGACGAAGACTGGGATAAGACAATAGTATCATAGGTAGACGAATATTGGGACAAAATTTGATTTACCGAGGGCATAGGAGTAGGTGTAGCATCCACGATGGTGTGGAGGGTGGATGCCCCCTCCGGCAACCCGCACGGGGCATTTTTCTATCTTACTAGTATGACAAATAGACAGGGAAAACAATGACGATTGAGACAAAATATGAGAGGTAATGTTATCTATAGTACGAGTATGACTGGACTCAAAAGTAGACAAAGACTGAGATAAGACTATATTATCAGAAGTAGACGAAAACTGTGACAAGACTATATAACCAGAGGTAGACGAAGACTGTGATAAGACTATATTACCAGAGGTAGACAAAGATGTGACAAGACTATATTACCAGAGGTAGATGAAGACTGGGACAATATTTGCTAGGGCGTAGGCGTAGGTGTAGCATCCATGATGGTTTGGAGGGTGGACGCCCCCTCCGGCGACCCGTGCCGGGCAGGCGCGCCAACCGGCACGACCGCACACTCTTCCCCGGGCCGAACACGAGGACGGGGCCTGGCTTTGATACTAGAATGGGGTGGGGATCCCCACCTACGTACGCAGCTCCCACGCACGGTGTGCCAGTAGACCTCCACCACACTTTGGGACATCGCCGGACAACCGCTACACCCCAGTACACATCCTTTTTTCGCTCTAAGCGGCCACCTTGCCTGCCGAGCTATTTTAGGACTTTCTAGGAGAAACACAGAACCGAATAACATGTGGCTATCACTAGCACATCGAGGGGACGAAAGGAACCGTAACCATACTGAAATTGAAACCAAACTCAATTTCATGTTGACATGGAGATATGTGGGTTATGTGGTGGTGCTCCTGCCCAATGGGTGTTGGAGAGGGCAAGGAGACTATCTAGATCATGGATATTATAAAAAGGCTAAAATAAAAGGTTGAAGACAATGGATTATAAACAGGAAGGTTTTATTGATCACACTTATATACAGACTCTTATAGATATATCTTACAAGAACTCTCAAACTTATTTCTCCTCACTTAGGATTCCTCTCTAATCTTTTTTCTTTTTCTTTTCTTTCTTCAAGATTCCCTATTTATAGGCAAAATGAGCTAATATGTGCTGGCCTTCCTTTTATGCATGAAGCTCCACGTAGCATGGTGCATGTCTTCCTTTGATGCATGAAGCTCCGCGTAGCATGGTGCATGTCTTCCTTCTAATCAATCCAAAAGTTATCATTATCTTTTTGCCTAATAAGGTTAATCATCACCTCCATAGGGGACCACTTCCTTTTTCAAGGGAACATGTTGGGGGCTGATTCTAACTTTGTGGGGCCAAAGTTTCCTCTAAATAAGACAAACATGACTGATTTTCTTCAATCTTCACGTGAGAATGATGGAGGCTGATTTCTTCCTTGTGGGGCCAAGCTTTGGGAACCACTCCATGATGGGAACTTGATAAGGATGAGCTAATTATGGCCAACTTTGAAGATGTCTTCCTAAAGTGATGAAAATAAGCAAAGTAAATGATCACTAATTGATCATTTTGTCCTATTACAATCAAAAAATGAAAAAGAAGTGATTACTATTTAATCACCGCCCTATTATAGATATGAAAGATGTCAATTATTAAAAAACATTATATTACAAGCGTAGTTAACACACAATCATATTAATTTACTATATCCAGAGGCCATAGTATAGTCCGATCATATTCGGTGTTGTATGCTTCGTGGTCGTCTTGACTGACGTCGACTTCTTTTGATGAGGAACCTTGTCTATCTGTTCTGGAGGTAGACTTATTTCCTTCTTCGTTATCAGAAAGGACTAGAGATGTATATGCTAGAGATTCCGGTGGCTCGAGTGGAGTGGTTTTGTTGGCACAATAGAGATAGACATATAGTTGTGATCTTTTCCGAATATCAGCCCCAACTGATTCCCTGATCGTTTTCCATTTTGTTATAACATGGATAAACCCAACTTTAGGGAAGTCGCGATGCTGACAAGTCTTCAACCGGTGATCTAATAATGCAACTTCGGGTAGGACCCCAGAACTGCTATGTTATGCACAAATACGACTTGCCCAGAAGTCGTAAAGCCAACAGGTCGCTTCCAGCGACTAGGAAATGTGACTTGGAATAAGAACTCCGTAGGCCGGAGGTTGTGAAGTCACAAATCCTATAAGTTATGGAGCAAATGCCCGACAAGCCACAAGATTTACCTTTGGAGCTAGGTCCGCAAATGGATCCCATTAACTAAGGTGACCATTGGCCCGGCAAGGCAAAATTCTCGGTTAGCGGGATTGAAGCACCATTAAATGACATTCCTTTTGTAATCGCCCGCCCATGGGAAGGAAACCTAGTATAAATAGGCCTCCACTGCCTCACTTGTAGGAGGTTAGCATTTTAGTGTTCATAGGCAGAAAATAATAAAAAATTCATGGCTTAGTTCACCCCCAGACGTAGTCTAATTTACAGACGAGCTGGGTCACCAAATTCCGATCCTCTTATTGCATTTCTGTTCATTTCAATAGTTAATTCACCATAGATAATTACTTGTTGGCCAGAATATTAACCGGTGCACAACAATTGGCGTCGTTTGTGGGAAAAATTCTACTGATTGCTCAAACATTCTTTAGAAAATCCACCATCTATTCATTTGTAATGGCGATAATCCAGAATGATGTTGCAAGACGTGAAACCGATGCTCGTGATGGGGAAAAAGCCTCCCTGAGCTCCCATCACACTCACCAAGTGGCTGCTGTAGCCGTTCCAGACTGGGGGGAGTCTCATTCGGACTCCTGAAGATGAAAAGGCCATCATGGCTGTCCTCAACAAGAGGCGGCTCACTTTCGATGGCCCGGAGGAACAATTCCCGATCAAGAGGGCCGACAATGGCGTGGGTACCTCTAAAGGCAAGGGCCCCCTAATCCGGGAGGGATGGTCAGTTGGCCAACCGCCTTCCCGTGATTAGAAACATCAACACTGAGGACGGCAGAAGACCGAAAAGACCCGGTGGATTGAACAACGTGTTGAACTTCCTCGAAAACCGGGGGCACAGAAAGCTCCAGTGAATGTTGAGGATAAGGCTCATTCTCATCCTCAAAACAAACAAGTAGAATGCGACCTCGCGTATGCACTGACTGTGCACCACAACGAGGTGCTGAGGGGCTCTGCCATCAATCACAGCAGCGGGCAGGGCACTTTCCTGACCTCAGATCCTCGCGACGCTCAAATCGTTGCATTGGCCCGTACGGTCCAGGCACTGCTGGAATGGGTGGAGAATCAGAATGGGCAGATAGGGACAGATACTAACCTCGTCGTCCCAGGTTCTCCACTGGGTACGATGGCCACCCTGGTGACCACCTAGAGAAAAATCAGCACATCATTTATAGACCGCTACAATGGGAGCTCGGACCCAAGGGTTCATGTAGCAAAATATAATTCCTACATGACATCCATGGGTGCAATCGACGTGACCAAGTGTAGGTTGTTCTCACTAACATTGAGCGACCAGGATCATAGGTGGTTCACCTCACTGCCTCCTTTCTCGGTGGACACTTTTGAATAGCTCGCCAGACTGTTCTTGAGCCACTTCTCAGCAATGGTTCCCCCACTAGCAACCAAGCAGTGCCTGATGAACACTTAGCAAGGCGAAAATGAGTCTGATCGATCATACGTTGAAAAGAATGACAAACTCATCCTTAAAGGAGATCCCTTAGAGGATGAGGCGAAACTGCTTGGGGCCGTTAGCGGCCTTAGGAAGGGAACCAAGTTATGGCGGCGCATGACCGCCGACTACCCAACTAGCTACGCTGACTTCAGAAGGCGGGCTAGCGACTTGATTCACACTGCTGAGCTTTTGGAGTCCCGACTCTCCGAGACAAAGAAAGTCGCGGAACCGATGAAAGGTTCCAAGAAAATCGGGGGCCACTACAAGGCACCCGACAGCTACAAGGCGTTTGAAGAGAGCATTCCAGTGAAGCTGATGGAGGTTTTAGGCATGACACCTGGTCATGTCTACACTCAGATCAAAGGGCGGAAGCTGCTCCTCCCACCTCGCCCTATCAAAGACAAGAGCAAGCAGAACCCTAACAAGTTCTGCCATTACCACGAACAGGCAGGTCACTACACAAGCGAGTGTAGAGACCTACTAAAACAGCTCCGGAGGTTGTACGAAGATGGGTTACTGGATAAATTTGTCGAGTGACCTCAGGCAAACAATGAACCTAGTCCGAGAGGTCGCCAACAAGGCAACCATCCCACACAAGGGGAATAAGCCCAAAGAAACACTAACCCAGGGGCCAGGCCGGACTAGAGACCAGTCCCACCCATGCCCAAAAATGCGGGAGGTCGCATGATACACACCCTTTCTCCACTCGGATCAGTAGGAGGCCTCTCCTCGGCCACCTCATCAAAACGACGCTTGAAAGCTGAAATAAGGGAAATGGAGAATGCCAAAAAGATGGTGCTGCCAGTATTCTCCGTGTCCGAGGAGACGAACAAAATCAAATTCGGGGAAAAAGATAAGGCTAGGATTATCCACTCGGATACCGACCTCTTGGTGATCAAGGCCAACATAATGGGGACAATGGTATGCCACCTAATGGTGGATGGAGGGGCCTTCTACAACATCCTCTTCAAGAAGACCTTAGACCAGCTCGGGGAATTTGAAGATTACATCACCCCATGTGACCACGTTGTAAAAGGCTTCAGGGATGCAACTGTGAAGCCGTATGGCATGATTCGTCTGGCCGTCGAGTTAGTGTCTACCTTAGACGAAAAGGTTAGGACTACTAGGCTGCTAGATTTTCTTGTAATCGACCTTCTGAGTTCCTTTAATGGGTTTCTCGGGAGGCCTTTTGAACATGAATTCGAGGCTGTGTCCTCAACTTATATTATTTTGTGTAAAATTCCCCACAAAAGATGGGCTGGTCGACACCGTTAAGGGCGACCAGGTGGATGCAAGGGGATGTTCGGTTTATTTTTCATCTTGTTTCAATTCTGCATTTAAATATAGTAAACAAATACTTATAATAGATAGCGATATGCAATGTAATGAATTGAAAAATGAAAATACAAATAAGAGAAGCCGAAGCGACCTCAATCCAAGAATAGGTCCTGAACCTGAAGAGTTCCTAATTAAGGCTTAAATCGACGACCCCCAACAAGAAGGTCCAATAGCCATCCCGGGCAAAGAACTCGAGAAAGTCAAGGTAGATCCAGTAGTTGGTCCCAAAAAACCCGATTTAAAACTCGTAAAATCCTAATTCAGCATGGTTCTTCTTGTTCAGCTCATCACTTTACATGGAACTCATCAGTCTCATTTTGTTCTGATCAGTCTCGTCTTCTCTTGATGAGTTCCCACTCAACTTGTTACCTGTAAGAATAAAATTAAGTCTAGAATCACAAGCTTTCTGTACAACTTAGCTTGTCCTATTACAAGGTGTTTTGGCATAATAAACATAACTAAAATTATCCCAACACCAGCTCGACCAGATTTGGAGGTCATCATAGGCTCTAAGATACCTGGCGACCTAAAGGGGGAAGTCATCGACTTTCTAAAAAAGAACCTGGATGTTTTCGCCTGGTCACACATGGATATGGTCGGCATCTACCCACCAGTCGCATGCCGTCGACTTCATATCGATCCAATTTGGAGGCCGACAACCCAAAAAAGGCGAAAATTTAGCCCAGAAAAGTATGCAGCACTTGCTGAAGAAGTAAAGAAATTGCTGAATAACGATCTGATCACTCGGACCGACCAGCCACAATGGGTTGCCAATGCAGTCTTGGTGAAAAAGTCAAACGGTTCGTGACGACTTTGTATCGACTTCACCGATCTCAAGAGGCATGCCCAAAGGATTTCTTTCCTATGCCGCACATCGACCACCTGATACACAACACGACTGGTCACGAGATGATGTCCTTCTTGGATGACTTTGCTGGCTACCACCAGATAGCCATGCACAAGCCAAATCAACAACATACTTATTTCCTGATAGAGAAGAACCATTACTGCTGGAAAAGGATGCCCTTCGGCTTGAAGAATGTAGGGGCGACCTACTAAAGGTTAGTCAACCACATGTTTGCGGATCAGATTGGTAAATCTGTGGAAGTTTATGTGGACGACATAGTCGTCAAGAGCCTTAAAAAGGAGGATCATCTCGCCCACCTCGCTCAGACCTTCGAAATCCTGAGGAAGTTCAACATGAGGCTCAACCCCAAAAAATTCCATTTCGTGGTTGAATCAGGGAAGTTCCTAGGACATCTGGTTAGAAAGAGGGGGATAGAGGTCAATCCAACAAAGGTCAAGGTGATTCTGGACATGGGAGCCCCCAGAAATGTGAAAGAGGTTCAGAAACTGACAAGTTGCCTGGCTACTCTAAACAGATTTATCTCTCGAATGGGGGATAAATGAAAACCACTGTACGACACAATTCACAAGAAGTCAAAGTTGGAGTGGACCGCAGAAAGCCAGGAGGCTTTCAACAAGATCAAAGCTTATCTGGCAGATGTGAGTATCTTATCAAAACCAGTTCCAGGGGAGAAACTGTTCTTATATCTAGCGGCATCGCAGTGCTAGTTCGGGCAGAAGGTTAGGTGCACTTCCCCATCTATTTTGTTAGCTAGACATTGAATGAAACCGAGCAATGGTATCCACTTCTGGAAAATTGACATACACTCTTATCATGAACGTCAGAAAACTGAGGCCATATTTCTTCGACCATCAGATTAAAGTGCTCACCTCCCTACGTCTAAGGAACAAACTTCATCGACCTGACACAACAGGTCGATATCTCAAATGGGCTATAAAGGTCAGGCAATACGGGTTAACCTATGTACCTTACCCGATATTTAAAGCACAAGCCTTGGCCGACTTCATAGTCGAACTGGCTTTCCCATCAGAGGCCAGCAGCTTGACCGACCTGGAAACTGTATGTAGATGGCTCAGCAACCTCTCACAAGTTAGATGTAGGGGTAGTCCTGGTCAGGTGCAGAGGGCAACTCTTTTCAGAATGCCATAACTTTTGACTTTCCAACGATAAACAATGAGGCCGAATACGAGGCCCTCATCAGTGTCCTAGAGATGTCCATGGCAATGGGTATCAAGAGACTTCAGGTACATACTGATTCCCTGCTCGTAGCTTATCAAGTCTCGGGGGAATATGAAGCTCGAGATGACAAAATGACGACTTACCAAGGCTACTTCAGAAATTCAAACAGGTACATGTGAAACTGATCTTCTAGGATCTAAATTCACAAGATGATGCTCTAGCTCGACTGGCGATTTCAGAGGGGCCAGCAGAGATGAAGGATGTCACCATCAAAGGACTCTCCCACCCCTCCAGTATTAACACACTGGTCGCATCCCTAGACACCCCAACAACCGAGCAAAACTAGATGACACCCATCATCGAGTACCTAAAGAGTGGCAACCTGTCACAAGACAGAATCAAAGCTCGGCAATTACAGTTGAGAGCCGCCAGGTATACCGTCATTGATGGAGAACTATATAAACGAGGCTTTAGCACACCACTCCTCAGATGTGTAACACCAGAACAGGGCCAAGCCATCTTGAGGGAGATACACGAGGGAGTGTGCGGAAACCACGCTGGGGGGCAATCATTAGCGCACAAAGCTACAAGATAAGGTTACTTCTGGCCGACCTTGAGGGAAGATGTTATCTTATACGCACGAAGATATCAAAAATGTCAGATTTTTGCACTCTCAATCAAGGTCACCCCAGAAGAGCTCACCAACATCCTCAGTCCATGGCCCTTTGCAAAGTGGGGGAAAGATATCATTCGGCCACTCCCAACGGCTCCGGGCAAAATCAAATACACCCTAGTTGCTGTGGATTACTTCACAAAATGGGCCGAGGCAGAGGCTCTAGTAGTCATAGACCATGATCATGTCATCAGGTTCATATGGCGAAACATAATCTGCAGATTTGGCCTACCTCAAGCTATCATATCCGACATGGGAAGCAGTTCGATGGACTTAAAATCGTCATTTTTTTCCAAAAATGGAAGATCACCAAACTCTTTTCCACACCATACCACCCCCAATAAAATGGTTAGGTCGAGACTGTTAACAAAATTATCAAGCACACCTTGAAAACGAAGATTGAGGGAGGAAAAGGGAAATGGGCCAACGAGCTGCCAGATGTCTTACGGTCATATAGAACGACCTGCCGAAATTTAACTGGGGAGACACCTTACTCCTTAGCCTTTGGAACCGAGATGGTCTTACCTTTAGAGGTCGACTTCCCAAGCCTCCGGACATCGCAGGTCACGATCGACCATAACGACGAAACTCTTGCCATAAATCTAGATCTACTTGAAGAAAAGAGACTAGAGGCCAATATGAGAAAAGTAAGATACAAACAACAATCGGAGAAGTACTATAACTCTAAAGTACAACTTCAAAAATTCAAGGAGAGAGACATGGTGCTAAAGAAAGCACTCGCTATACCTAATGGGACTTTTGGCCCGAATTCGGAAGGTCCACTGAAGATATCAAGATGCCTACCCAATGGAGCTTATGAGCTCGAAAATCCAGATGGCACAAAGGCTTAGTACCCTTGGAATGCAACTCACCTAAAAAAATACTATCAATAGGTCAGAGGTTGCAACTGTGTACTAGCTTAGCCAAGTTCAATAAAGTGTTATCTTTCTTTACAAAATTTCTATGTGTTCAAACCGAAGGAGGTTGCATGAATAAACATCGACCTCCCGAAGTATGACTTTCGACATACTGGTGGCAAGATCGCCACCCTAGCGGTGCAATCCTCCCCCGACTTCGTAAGATGACTAAGCAAAAGTTCACAAATAAGCCAAAACCAAGTAAAATGACAAGAACAAGTTCAATTAAATTGCAACGACAATAAGTCGATAAGAAAATATGCAATTATAAAGTCGCAGAAGGAAATCAAGTCAGCACAATACGAAAAGAAAAAAAAATGATTTCATTGATAATAAAAGGCCCGGAGGCCGACACATAAGAAAGCCTGAAGGCCGATTACATCAAGCGGCCTAAAGCCAACATAAACATAAAGCAAAAAATACACCGAGCAGCAAGTCCCTATGCGCTACCAACTGAACCCTCGCCCGACTCTCTTGCGACCTCTGGATAAAACCCGACTTCAAGAGATAACTCCTTCTTCTCAAACTCAACAACAACACCAACATCATCATCAAGACCATCATCTCCATTCGCTGATCAAAAGTATTGTTGGAGATGGGGTTCCCGTTGCTGAATAACACTGAGCATGGCTTCATAGGCAACTCTTATCTCCTTAGTCTTGGGCTGGTAAACACCTTTCTCAAAGGCCGGGGATGTTCTCATCACCAATTGGGCCCTCGCCCGAATCTCCTGTGACTCCTGGCTACGGCTCGACCTCATGAGTTGACATCTCAGGAACCTCTTGGGAAGTCCCTGGCTACGTCTCCTTAGGGTCAGGGAACACAATCTACCTTTGGTTGGGGAAGAAGGATAGGTCGATATTCAACAACTCCAAATCCTTAATCTCCAACAAGATATCGGGATCAGGAGGGTTATCACGAACGAATTCAGCCAATTCCCCAACCACACCGGAGAGGTCGCTAGTCAGGTTCGTCCACTGAAAGGTTTAGATTGACCCCGTGATCACCATAATGTAAGCAAAGTTGGAGTTTCTCTCTTCGACCTGCTTGAATTCAGCAACCTTGGAAGCCAGCTTCTCCTCAACCCGGGCGATAGCCGCCTTGGATTTGGCCTTTTCCGCCTTAAGACGGTCCTCTCCGGCCTTCAATCGGCCCTCGAGGTCAGAGTTCCTCTGGGCTAGTTGGGAGTTGGAGGCCTCCGTCTTTTTCTGAACCTCCCAAGCAGCGAGCAGTGACTTGACCTGCTCGCCAAATAGCTGACGCTGCTCCTCCAACTTCCAGAGCTCGCTCTCCGACTGGCTGCACGCCTTCTCCAGATATAAGGTAGCTTTTTGGACGTGAACCATATTGTTGGGGTTATACGTGAAAGTATGTTTTTACTTTGTATAACCTATGTATTAAACACTTATTTACTGAAATAAATTATTTATCACTATTGCTTTAAATATGATTGAATGTTATATATATTTATTGCAAACCGTTCATAGCACGCGTTACATTGTAGTTAACGTAGTGATACCAGATCACAGAAGATCACGTTAATAGTGCCTTGTAAACGAGTGCGTGTTTCACAACTTAGATAGATCCGAACAATCTATTGGGAGAAGTTGATGTGTAAGGCTCATATTGGCTTGTCTTGACCAAGAGATTACACTAGTGCATTTGATGCGCTGAAGCGGACCTGCAGAAAGGATAAACTCATTCGCACTGACTCAAGGGATGAAGATTTAGACCTCAGTGGTTGTTGATTTCTTAATCTCTGTCACTTAATAAGGACTATGTGTGATTAGTAGTTATTGCTTTGATTTATAAATGGGAAGAGAATCATTGCGACTTCGATACCCTATATCTTGGGCAATAATATTAATTGCACGACAGTTGCTAAATTAATACAGAGAATCATGTGCTTGCAATGTTTTGCAATTGCCCGGAACCTTTATCATACCAAATCTTACAAGTGAAATTAAATTTCAGGTATGGATAATAAAGCTGGGTTGTTCTTACTCCAAGGATAAAGATATTAATTAATATAAAGCTTTTCAGTGGCTTAATTAACTAATGGACTAAATAATCTTAAACACAGAAAATAATGACCTGGAGCCATATTACAGTAATATGGGTTAAGTTGGATAGTGCAATATTAATTATATAGTGGTATTAATTAATATTAATGAGCTGAATTATATTGTGGCTCAATATTGGAATTCAGTAGCCCATTGGAAGGTCCATCTTAATTCTCCTAAAGGCCCCTCAAGTAGCCCAATTAAAGTCCAATAAATAAAAGGTGCTTAAAATAAAATAAATTATTGTTGCATTATTTCCTCCTTATTTTTTTGAAAATATTAAAGAAAATAGGGAGAAGAATTTTCTTGGAAAGATTTTATGGAAAGGAGATAAGTATTATTGGAATACAAGATTATCCCATAAATTCAAGAAATCTCCCACTTGGCTTCTTTAATGGGAATTTTCGAAAATTATAGAGCAATAATAGGAAGAAGGATTTTCTTGGAAAGGTTTTTATGGAAAAAGATATGTATTCTAGGAATACAAGAATATTTCATAAATTCAAGAAAGATCCAATCTTGAAAGATCCCCAATTATTTTCGAAAATTTGGCTAAATAAGGGTGTGAGATTTTTGTTGAAAAATACACATGGAAAGAAGAATATATGAGATATATTCAACATTTCTTGGAGATCAAGAATGAATCTTTCCTAACCTTATTTTGAGTCCAAAATTTCGTTCCCCATCCCCCCCCCGCCCTCTATATAAAAAAGGGGATGGATTTTTTTATCCCCTACAGTTCCATGTGTTGGAAATATTAGAAATCCACAAAGGTGGTGCAACAATTATTTATTTTTCTTTATTTTATAAATCGTTCATTGGAGAACCTTCCACCGGGGTTATTGGACGAGGACTTGGGAATACTTGAGAAGGACTTTTGGTGGGTATCCAGATACTTGATCCTGTTTGTCTCAAACTGTCTCTCCAACGGGTACGTTTACGTAAACTCCTAGAAATTCCGCGTGCTAGGATCTTTTACGTGAAATATTATTTGCATGTCGTTGTTGGATTAATTATTATTTGAATTCACATAGGTTAATTCATTATAGTAATAATTGTTAATTTAAATTTGTATTTATGAGATCATCCCGGTAGATCCTGGCATATGTTATCCCAACACGTCGAGTAGAGATTGCCCATAACCCAATGACGCAGTATTTGGCATGGTCGTCGGTCGACCAGCACCGGGGCATGTTCTTCATGGCCCTGGCCATGTAACCCGGCTAATGGTCGAGAAGCCCCTCCACACCGACGTCCCCCGACCTTAGGAAGCTCAGCACCTCGGGGGAGAATTTGGCCACAGTAAAATCTGAGCTGCGAACAGAATAGAAGTCGTAAAAAAAAAATTGTACAAGTCTGGAACTTAATCGGTGACCAGCCCCTCGTCCCATCCAACCCACGAGTTATCTTCAGGGCGATGACCTCTAGAGGCAAAGGGTGTTGTAGTCAGGGCCACGAGAGGTGGTGATCTCTTGGACCGGTTTATATCAGACTGATATTGACCGATCTTGCCTTCCCTCGCCCGCTTTCAGGGACGGTCAGAAGCTGGTGGGGCAGACTCTGAGGTCTTTTTCCCTTTATCAGCAGCGGAGGGGCCGGTGCGAACAGGAGGAGGAGTAGTGTCCGACACCCGTCTCATCGAACCGAGTACAAATTTCTTTCTGGAGACCATCACAGAAACTGATGGTTGCCGCTGGTATACTGGAAAATTTTGAGCTGCCAAAACAACACGACTGTGTAAGATGCAAATCGCAAGTCACCTATCAAGGGAAAAGAACAAGCGAAATGAGAAACTTACTAGGGATGTTGAGGTGGCGAGGATATGCATACAATCTGGCCCGAAGTCGTTGGAGCTCAGAAATTAGAAATTCAATCTCTCGAAGGCTAGGAGGGGTATCTCGAACCTTATTGAAAACCTCTTTAAAGTCCCAATACAGGTCGCTGGCTCGGGGCAGGTACACTGCAAAATGAGAAGGGAATTAGATTAGTACGACTTCCAGTGTAAGGATAAAAGAACTTACGATGTTCCACATGGATCGTGTAATCCGTCGGCACTCTTATGGCTAGTGGGTTCGCAGGGTCTACGAACCCCAATGCCCCTCCAACAAACCTTCACCTATGGTGCTAGCCATCAACTTTGTTCGAGATGCCTCTTGCGAGCTCCCGACCTTTGCGAAGTCGCACGTGTTGGGGATATACGTGAAAGTATGCTTTTACTTTGTATAACCTATGTATTAAACACTTATTTACTGAAATAAATTATTTGTCGCTGTTGCTTTAAATATGATTGAATGTTATATATATTTATTGCAAACCGTTCATAGCACGCGTTACATTGTAGTTAACGTGGTGATACCGGATCCACGAAGATCACGTTAACGATTGGTTTTGTAAACGAGTGCGTGTTTCACAACTTAGATAGATCCAAATAATCTATTGGTAGAAGTTGATGTGTAAGGCTCAGATTGGCTTGTCTTGATCAAGAGATTACACTAGTGCATTCGATGCGCTGAAGCGGACCTGCAGAGAGGATAGACTCATTCGCACTACTTAAGGGATGAAGAGTTAGACCTCAGTGGTTGTTGATTTCTTAATCTCTGTCACTTAATAAGGACTGTGTGTGATTAGTAGTTATTGCTTTGACTTATAAATGGGAAGAGAATCATTGCGACTTCGATACCCTATATCTTGGGCAATAATATTAATTGCACGACAATTGCTAAATTAATACAGAGAATCATGTGCTTGCAATGTCTTGGTTGATTGGTCCCCTTGGTGTGCCCGAAACCTTTATCATACCAAATCTTGCAAGTGGAATTAATTTTCCGGTATCGATAATAAAACTGGGTTGTCCTTACTCCAAAGATAAATATATTAATTAATATAAAGCTTTTTAGTGGCTTAATTAATTAATGGACTAAATAATCTTAAACACGGGAACTAATGACCGGGAGCCATATTACCGTAATATGGGTTAAGTTGGATAGTGCAATATTAATTATATAGCGGTAATAATTAATATTAATGAGCTGAATTATATTGTGGCTCAATATTGAAATTCAGTAGCCAAAGACCCTCAAGTAGCCCAATTAAAGTCCAATAAATAAAAGGTGCTTAAAATAAAATAAATTATTGTTGCATTATTTCCTCCTTATTTTTTCGAAAATATTAAAGAAAAGTGGGAGAATAATTGTCTTGAAAAGATTTTATAGAAAGGAGATAAGTATTCTTGGAATACAAGATTATCCCATAAATTCAAGAAATCTCCCACTTTGCATCTTTAATGGGAATTTTAAAAAATTATAGAGCAATAATAGGAAGAAGGATTTTCTTGATTTTCTTGGAAAGTTTTTTATGGAAAAGATATGTATTCTAGGAATACAAGAATATCTCATAAATTCAAGAAAGATCCAATCTTGAAAGATCCCTTATTATTTTCGAAAATTTGGCTAAATAAGGGTGTGAGATTTTTTTTGGAAAAATACACATGGAAAGAAGAATATATGAGATATTCAAGATTTCTTGGAGATCAAGAAAAGGATCTTTCCTAATCTTATTTTGAGTCCAAAATTTTGTTCCCCCCCCTCTATATAAATAAGTGGATGAATTTTTTTATTCCCTACAGTTCCATGTGTTGGAAATATTAGAAATCCACAAAGGTGGTGCAACAATTATTTATTTTCCTTTATTTTATAAATCGTTCATTGGAGAACCTTCCACCAGGGTTATTGGACGAGGACTTGGGAATACTTGAGAAAGACTTTTGGTGGGTATCCAGATACTTGATCCTGTCTGCCTCAGTGTTGGGATAACATATGTCAGGATCTATCGGGATGACCTCATAATCACAAATTTAAATTAACAATTATTACTAGCATGAATTTACCTAAGTGAATTCAAATAATAATTAATCCAACAACAACATGCAAATAAAATTTCACGTAAAAGATCCTAGCATGCAGAATTTCTAGGAGTTTACGTAAACGTCCCCGTTGGAGAGACGATCTGAGACAGAATGGATCAAGTATCTGGATACCCACCAAAAGTCCTTCTCAAGTATTCTCAAGTCCTCGTCCAATAACCCCGGTGGAAGGTTCTCCGATGAACGATTTATAAAACAAGGAAAATAAAAATATTGTTGCACCACCTTTGTGGATTTCTAATATTTCCAACGCATGGAACACTAGTTGGGAATGAAAAATTTCATCCCCTATTTATAAGAGAGAGGGGTTCGATATTTTGGAGCACAATTAGGGCTAGGAAAGATCTTTTCTTGATCTCCAAGAAATCTTGAATATATCAAATATATTCCTCTTTCCATGTGTATTTTTCCGCAAAAATCTCACACCCTTATTTAGCCTAAATTTTCGAAAAACAAGAAGATTTGCAAGATTGGATCTTTCTTGAATTTATGAGATATTCTTGTATTCCAAGAATACATATCTTTTTCCATAAAATCTTTCTAAGAAAATCTTTCTTCCCTTTCTTACACATAATTTTCGAAAAATTCCCTATTAAAGAAGCCAAGTGGGAGTTTTCTTGAATTTATGGGATAATCTTGTATTCCACGAATACATTATCTCCTTTCCATAAAATATTTTCAAGAAAATTCTTCTCCCTCTTTTCTTTAATATTTTCGAAAAACAAGGAAATATAAACAACAATAATTTATTTTATTTTAAGCACCTTTTATTTATTGGACTTTAATTTGGGCTACTTGAGGGGCCTTTAGGAGAATTAAGATGGATCTTCCAATGGACTTCTGAATTCCAATATTGAGTCATAATATAATTCAGCCCATTAATATTAATTAATACCACTATATAATTAATATTGCACTATCCAATCTTAACCCATATTACGGTAATATGGCTCCCGGTTATTATTTTCCGTGTTTAAGAATATTTAGTCCATTAATTAGTTAAGCCACTGAAAAACTTTATATTAATTAATATCTTTATCCTTGGAGTAAGGACAGCCCAACTTTATTATCCATACCGAAAAATTAATTCCACTTTCAAGATTTGGTATGATAAAGGTTCCGGGCCCACCAAGGGGACCAATCAAGCAAGACTTTTGCAAGCACACGATTCTCTGTATTAATTTAGCAACTGTCGTGTAATTAATATTATTGCCCAAGATATAGGGTATCGAAGTCGCACTCGAATTGTTAATATTAATGTGCATTTCTACTTCACACTCGTCCATTTCATGGCTACGCTTCCCAAATGTAAACACACTAACTGAGGCAGATAGTCTGGAATCTAGGTTTGATTGGAAATCTGAGTCCGTGTATCCCACTGGAAATAAACTGTCTGACTGATAAACCACCATTCTATCTCGAGTTCTTTTCAGATACTTCAGAATGTTCTTAACAGCAGTCCAATGTTGATTTCCGGGATTACTTTGATATCTCGCTACCATGCCTACGACGTAACAGATATCCGGCCTCGTACACAACATTACATACATGAGGCTTCCCACTGCCGACGCATAAGGAATGCCTCTCATGTCATCTATCTCCCTTTGTGTCTTAGGGCACATGTCTTTCGATAGATGGATTCTGTGCCTGAAAGGTACAAAACCCTTCTTGGAATCTTGCATGTTGAAACACTTCAAAACGGTATCTATGTATGAAGCTTGCGATAAATCGATCATTCTTTTCTTTTGATCTCGAGTGATCTTGAGCTCAAGAATATGACCGGCTTTCCCTAAGTCCTTCATATCAAACTGTTTTGATAGCCATACCCTTACATCTGACAAAACCTTTACATTGTTTCCGATGAGCAGAATATCGTCTACATATAGTACTAGGAATACCAAGGCAGTTCCGTCACACTTTCTATAAACACAACTCTCGAAATCGTTTTGATCAAACCCATAAGATTTTATTACATGATCAAAACATTGGTTCCAACCCCGAGATGCTTGCTTAAGTCCATAAATGGACTTCCTCAGCTTGCACACAAGGTGTTCTTGTCCTTTTTCGATGAAACCTTCGGGCTGTTGCATATAGATTTTCTCGTCAAGACTCCCGTTAAGGAAAGTTATTTTGACATCCATTTGCCATATCTCAAAATCTAGATACGCAGCTATTGCCAAGAGAATACAGATGGACTTAAGCATGGCTATAGGAGAAAAGGTTTCTTCATAATCGATACCCTCCTTTTGAGTGTATCCCTTTGCCACAAGCCTAGCTTTAAAGGTTCCCACCTTCCCGTCCAGTCCTCTTTTCCTCTTGTAGACCCTCTTGCATCCAATAGGTTTTACCCCACTGGGTGGTTCAACTAGCTCCCACACCTGATTATGATCCATTGAGCCCATCTCGACTACCATCGCAGTTTGCCAGGATTCTGAATCCTTATCTTGGACCGCCTCCTTGTAGGACCAGGGGTCTGATACACTATCACCGGGGACCAAATCCGAAGATTCTCCTATCTCCATGAATCTCTCAGGTTGTCGAACAACCCTCCCACTACGACGAGGTTTCGATTGTGTCGGTGTGACACTTGGTATATCAACCTGTATAGTTGGTATAGGAGTTTGCCCTCTTAATTCATTTAAGGTAATCTCACTTTTGGGCTTTTGATTGTTCATAAAGTCTTCTTCCAAAAATCTAAAGTGCGTACTTATTACCACCTTTTGATCTTCGGGACCATAGAACATGCACCCTTTCGTTCCCGTGGGATATCCTATAAACAACCTTAGTTCCAAGGCATGACACCAAAACGACTTGGGTAGATCTGAATAACTCATCATGGATCTGACCATTTCTAAGACTGTTCTATTTTTTCGTTCTGCAACCCCGATTTGTTGAGGGGTTCCGCGTGCAGTCAACTGGGAAACAATGCCCTCGTCTGACAGGTAGTTCAAAAACTCATCGCTGAGGTATTCGCCTCCACGATCAGATCGTAGAAACTTGATACTCTTTTCCTGATGATTCTCCACTTCGACTTTGAACTCCTTGAATTTATCAAAGGTTTCCGACTTGCGTTTCATGAGGAAAATGTACCCGAACCTTGAGTAATCATCGATGAATGTCACGAAATACTCATAGCCACCTCTAGCTTTGGTTGACATTGGACCACACACGTCAGTGTGAACGATTTTCAACATTTATGTGGCTCTATTCCCCTTGGCTCCAAATGCTCTCTTGGTCATCTTACCCTCCAAACATGATTCGCAAGTTGGAAGTGGTTCTAACTGTAGGTCCGACAGCGAACCATCTTTCACAAACCTTTGGATCCTATTTAGATTAATATGACCCAGTCTTAGATGCCATAGAAGTGTTTAGTTCACATTTTCTGAACGTTTTCTCTTATTGGATGAAACAGTCGATGTGTTATAAGATGCATTTTGTGAGTGGTGTGCACAGTTAATAGTATAGAGATTATTCCGCAAAATTCCATGACAGATAAACATATCGTTACGGTAAACAGTAACTTTCTTAGAAAAACGAACAAAATATCCATCATTAATTAGTTTAGAAACTGAAATAAAGTTTTTGCGAAAAATTGGAACGTAAAGAACATCTCTCAAAACTAAAAACTTGTCTTCAAAAGACAGGTGCACGTCTCCCACTGCTTCAGCTGCTACTCTCGTAGCATCGCCCAGTGTGATGAGGACCTCACTCCCACTAAGTTGTTGGGTCAACTGGGACCCTGTTACGTGAAACATACATGGTCAGCAGATCCTGTATCAACTACCCACGAATGAGAAGTATACGTCGCTAAACAAGTTTCAACAACTTGTGCATGAGAATTACCTTTCTTTCCGGTCCTTTTGGGGTTTGGAACAGACAAACCTCCATTGTCCTCTTTCACCACAGTTTAAGCACTTCCCCTTTGGATTTTCCTTGACACCATCGACATTCCTCATCTTACCACTGCCCTTGGCAACAGTTGAGTTTGATTGTTTATGGCTTTTGGTCCTCTTCTTCTTCTTACCTTCCCTTGGCCTAGAAGATGAAGACGAACCACTTGTCGTCAAAGCTTGAGTTTGGTGCCCCATCAATGTCTCTGCCGTGACCAAAGCTTGCAACAAATCAGCTAGCGAGGCCAAAATGCTCAAAACTTTTGGGTAGAGAGTGGAGTACCAAATCGATCTGGGTCTCCAGATCATAATCTGCACCCAAAACCTCAAGTTTGTTCAGATGGCCATCTATTTTGAGGACATAATCCCATACGGGGTTGCCCTCCACCATTCTCAGCGATAATATCTCTCGCAAGGTGATCTGATGAGTCACGCATTTTTGACTCGTCAGTTGGCTCATGCTGGTTTTGGTGTGTCAAGAATCCACTTGTGTTTTTTGTGCAGTTAGGACAATCATAACATTTCATTTCCAATCAACATAGTTTCCTATACAATTCTATTCACTTTAAATATATTAACAGTGGATTAAAGGTTGCGACATGCTGAACTGAAATAAATAACAATTGTGCAAACACAAAATTATCACATAATTCGATCACACTGTTCACATCAAAATCTCAAAACAATATGAACATGCATCAACCGAAATCTCAAAACAGTTTAAATAGGTCACGTTGGGTGAACTGTCTATTTAAACACATTCAAGCAGGTTACAAACAAGAATATTTACAAACCTTTAATTCAAAATTAATAGTCGGCTCCCACTTGACCAATATAAAATTGACAGGGACTTCGGAGAAGTGTATGCATATCAATTTTATACCTAAATAATAGCCATGATTAAATACATAATTATTACTTCACTTTGTACGTGCCTCGTTGGGAGGGTCATCGTCGCCACTAATAATAATTCACAATCATCCTTTTGGGAATTTATTCATGTGAAATCCATCTTTTGGCCGTTCCGTTGGGGAAATTTCTCCAAAAAAATTCACAAATAAATAAATCATGGAGGTCAATTTGACGTAATTTTATTATCCGGAATAAAATTTGTCAATAAAACATATTTAGTAATTTCGAAAGTGAGATTTTCATTTAGACAATTCTAAATCATGCAAACACATTTAACAAATAAAATTGCACGAATTTAAAACAAGCATCAAGACTAAATAAATCACGTTGGGCACATATATCCAACTGTCATTACTTAAATTCCAAATCTTGATCTTGAGAAATCGTCCCTTCTTTTTGCTTTCATCGCTCGTCTCGAAAAGCTCCCACTGAATCCGCAACAATTCTTTAAAACATCCTTCGTTTAAGGTTAGGACGACGTCTGGAAAATGAGTAGCTCACGACCCAGAACCGAGTCGTATGCGCCTAGGCGCATGCCCCGGTCCGGATCGGCCATCCCGCCCCATCGCCCATGGCACATTCGCACGGAGCATCGCCCGGACGCGCCCGAAACAGCCCCTCGCGCACGCTACGGTCGCATGCGCCATGCACGCGTAGCGTGCGTCACCCGACGTGTCCGTCTCGCCCCGTCTGCAACCGTTCGGGTGGTGCGCACGGTCACTAGGCCTTCGGCCTAGCCCGCGTGCTCCGCCTTGACTAGTGTACGTCCGGACACTTGGACGCCCGTCTTTAATTCTTCGTCCCCGTCTTCGTTCACGTTCCGGTTACAATTTATTTACGAAAAATAAATAAACCTAGATCTAGACTAGTCTATTACATTGATCAAATCAAACAAATCCTAATCTACTCGTGAATTTTCTCACGAGGCAAAACGAATCCGAACGAATCGAATTAAAAACCAACAATTTATTTGCATGTAAATAAGCACATTAAAATACCATGACAATTGGATACCTGTAAAACAGATCTAACATTTCTACTATCCAATTTCAATTTTAATGAACAACAATTTAAATTACAGTTTAAAAGATCAGAGCCCGAACCAGGGCTCTGATACCAGTTGTTGGGATAACATATGCTAGGATCTATCGGGATGACCTCATAAACACAAATTTAAATTAACAATTATTACTAGCATGAATTTACCTAAGTGAATTCAAATAATAATTAATCCAACAACAACATGCAAATAAAATTTCACGTAAAAGATCCTAGCATGCGGAATTTCTAGGAGTTTACGTAAACGTACCTGTTGGAGAGACGATCTGAGACAGACAGGATCAAGTATCTGGATACCCACCAAAGTCCTTCTCAAGTATTCCCAAGTTCTCGTCCAATAACACCGGTGGAAGGTTCTCTGATGAACGATTTATAAAACAAGGAAAATAAAAATATTGTTGCACCACCTTTGTGGATTTCTAATATTTCCAACGCATGGAACACTAGTTGGGAATGAAAAATTCATCCCCTATTTATAAGAGAGAGGGGTTCGATATTTTGGAGCACAATTAGGGCTAGGAAAGATCTTTTCTTGATCTCCAAGAAATCTTGAATATATCCAATATATTCTTCTTTCCATGTGTATTTTTCCGCAAAAATCTCACACCCTTATTGTTGTAGCATGAATAAACCCGACCTCCCACTTGGGCACGAAGGATCATAAACAATCCAACAAAGACTGCATGAAGCAACCTCAGCAAGGGGACCAAGGGATCAGCCCACGTAATTCCCACAAGACCAAACATTCAAGTTGCAAAGGTCGGCAACTCGGGTAGTTGGCAGTTCGGGAAGTCGCGATGCAATTTCCGCTTTATATCCTCAAGTCGGGAGTGACATGCAACAACCATAACTATACATTTCACGTGGTCAATGACAGCCCCCGACATGCCATTAATCTGCCCTCCACATCCGCTCCACGATTGGCGCACGCTGAAGATGGACGATTTCTGGCCTGTCAAGGCGAGATTAATGGTTCCCGATATTGTAGCCCTTTCATAGGCATTATTCCTTATGTAAATTCCCACCCAAAGGGTAGGAGTCATAGTATAAATAGGCCACCACGGCCACCTCTGTAAAAGGTCAAACAACTTAGACTTATAGGCATATACATACATCCTCTCCCTAGCTTGGACGCCCCCAGACGTTGTCTAATTCCAAAGACGAACCGGGTCACCAACTTCTTTGTCTCTTTCCCTAATTCGATTGCCTTTAGCATACACATTTCATAATAATTATTGTTTAACTGAGTAGATAAAAACCAGTTACAATAATTGGCGCCGTCTGTGGGAACACATTTCTTGAGAAATTTCAACAATTCTCAAGGAAACCTCACCTTCCAAACTCTAAGAAAAACAAAATGGCAACCAACTAGGGGAAAGCTATAATCGGGAATGAAACCGACATTCGTGATGGCGTCGAGGTTTCACTGAGTTCTCAACCCACTCATCGGGCAGCCCCAATTGGTTCCCCCGACTGGTGGAATCTTGTCCAAACACCGGAGGATACCAAAGCAGTGATGGCCGTTCTCAACAAGAAACATCTCAATTTTGGCATTGAGGAGGAAAAGCCCCCAGCCAAGAAAATAGCCCATGACACCGGAACCTCCAAAGGTAAACGCATTATGACGGAAAAGGGACGGTCCATGGGCCAACTGGCATACAACGCGGCTAAACATGCCATCGTTCGAAACCACCGGGCCCTGGACAGACTAGCGGGTTCGAATAGTGTATTCACCTGCCTCGGAAGCCAAGCGGCCCGGAAGGCCCTCATGAGGGGTGAGGACGAGGCTCACTCTCAACCACGCCATGATGAACAGGTGGAAAGAGATCTTGCCATGGCCCTGGACATGCACCACGGAGGATCGCCGAGACATTCGGCATACCACCATGGTCATGGGCAAGGGGCCAGTAACCCATGCGACGCTCAGGTCGCGGCATTGGCTAGGACCGTCCAACAGCTGTTGGAAAAGGTGGGTAACCAGGATGGACTGTCTGGGTCTAACACTGACCTTGTCATCCCTGATTCGCCCTTGGGAACTATGATCACTCTGGCACCTGCCCAGAGGAAAATCAGCATAGCGGATCTAGATCGCTACAACGGGAGTACAGACCCCAGAGTCCATATGGCGAAGTACAATGCGTATATGGCCTCAATGGGGGCATCGAATGAGACGAAGTGTAGACTTTTCTCCCTGACGCTGAGCGACCAGGCCCACATGTGGTACACTTCGCTGCCATCTCTCTCCATTGATACTTTCGAGCAACTGGCTCAATTATTCTTGGGTCACTATACGGCGATGGCACCCCGATCTGCGATAAGGCAGAGGCTCATGAACATGCGTCAGGGGGAGACGGAGTCGGATCGATCCTATGTTGAGAGGATCGATAGACTTATCATTGAAGGCGACCCCATTGGGGACGAGGCCAAGTTGTTGGGGGCAGTATCTGGCCTCAGAAGAGGAACCAAGCTATGGCGGCGCATGACCGCCGACTACCAGACCAGCTATGCCGATTTCAGGAAAAGGGCCAGCGACCTCATCCATACCATGGAATTGTTAGAGACTCGGCAATCAGAGACAAAGGAAGTAGCGGAGCCCAAGAAAGGTTCCAAGAAAATCGGGGGTCATTACAAGACACCCGGCAGCTTCAAACCATTTGAGGAGTCTATTCCGGTGAAGCTGATGGAGGCTCTGGGTATGACACCTGGTAACGTTTATACCCAAATCCAGGGACGAGACATGTTGTGAGCACCCCGCCCCATGAAAGACAAAAGCCGGCAAATCCTGAACAAGTATTGCCACTATCATGACCAGAGGGGACATTTCACCAGCAAGTGTCGAGATCTGTTGAAGCAGTTGTGGAAGCTTTATGAAGATGGCCGGCTGAATGAGTTTGTCAGGAATCCTCGGGCAGACAATCAGGGGGGGCAAGGTCGATAGCATGACCGCCAACCCGGGCCGGGAGATCGGGTGCAAAGAGAGCCCGTGATAGGGGCCGCACATGGCGAGCTGCCTGTGCTACCCATACCAGAGGGCACAGGAGGTCACGTCATCCACACCATCTCGCCCCTTGCCACGATAGGGGGCCTGTCTCCGGCCTCCTCATCAAAGCGTCGCCTAAAGGCGGAAGTCAGGGCAATGGAGAATGCTCAAAGAATGGTTCTGCCCATCTTGGTTGTGACCGAGGAAACCCGAAAAATTAAGTTCGGGGAAATAGACAAAGTTGGAGTCGTGTACCCGAACATAGACCCATTGGTCATAAAGGCCAATATCATGGGGACGACTGTATGCCTGATGCTGGTCGACGGGGGGGCCTTCTGCAACATTCTGTTTAAAAAGACCCTAGACCAACTCGGGGATTACGAAGCATACATCACCCATGTGATCATACAGTGAAGGGCTTCGGAAATGCGACGGTCAAACCTCTGGGCATGGTTCGCTTGTCTGTGGAGCTCGTATCCACCTTGGATGAGAAGGTCAGGAACACTAGGCTCCTAGATTTCCTTGTAATCGACCTCCCGAGCACCTATAACGGCTTCCTCGGGAGGCCATTTGAGCACGAATTCGAGGCTGCGTCCTCCACCTATTATTTTTGTGTAAAGTTCCCCACTAAGGGTGGGCTGGTTGGCACCGTTAAAGGTGACCAAGTGGATGCAAGAGGTTGTTTGCTTTATTCTTTGCCTTATTCAAATTCAGTACACACGTTTAGTCGTCACATAATGACAATGGATCACAAAATGAATGATAACATGCTGGATACTGAAAAGAAAAGTAAGAAGAGGAAGCGTGACGAGTTTGATCCAAGAATGGGTCCCGAGCCCTTAGATTTTATACTCGAGGCCGAGATAGATGATCCACGACTCGGGGGACCCAGAGCGGTACCCGGGGAGGAACTCGAAAGGGTCAAGGTGGACCCAGCCCAGCCAGACCTGGAGATCATCATTGGATCCAAGATCCCCGATGACCTAAAAATTGAAGTCGTCGATTTCCTCAAGAATAACCTAGACATTTTCGCTTGGTCACATAAGGATATGGTCGGGATCGATCCTGAGATCGAATGTCACCGGTTACATATTGACCCAGCCCGAAAACCAGTAGCTCAGAAAAGAAGGAAGTTTGGTCCAGAAAAATATGCGGCCCTCGCTGAAGAGGTGAAGAAGTTGCTTGACAACGACCTGATCATGCAGGCCGACCAACCACAGTGGGTCACAAATGCGGTCCTTGTAAAGAAATCAAATGGGACTTGGCGACTTTGCATCGATTTCACAGATCTTAACGAGGCATGCCCCAAGGATTTCTTCCCGATGCCGCATATCGACCACTTAATCGACAATACGGCGGGCCATGAGATGATGTCTTTCATGGACGCATTTGCCGGGTACCATCAGATAGCTATGCACGAGCCCGACAGGCAGCACACTTCATTTTTAACAGAGAAGAACATGTACTATTGGAAGAGAATGCCTTTTGGTTTGAAGAACGCCGGGGCAATGTATTAAAGGCTGGTCGGTGGAGGTGTACGTTGACGACATTGTCGTGAAGAGTCTAAAAAAGGAAGATCATTTGGCTCATCTGGCGCAAGCTTTCGAGATACTCAGGAAGTTCAATATGAAACTCAACCCAAAAAAGTGCAACTTCGGAGTGGAATCAGGGAAGTTCCTAGGGCACCTGGTCAGCAAGCGGGGGATTGAAGCAAACCCAGCCAAGGTGCAGGCTATCTTGGATATGGGGGCCCCCAAAACCAAAAAGGACGTTCAAAAACTGACGGGGTACCGTCAAGACCGAGTATTCATCTCCGAATTGGGGATAAATGCAAGCCCATGTTCGACACCATCAGAAAGAAGGCGAGGTTCGAATGGACATCCGAGAGTCGATGCTCTTGACAGATCAAAGAATATCCGCCGACGTCAAGATTTTTTAGCCAAACCGGTCCTCGGCGAGAAACCTTTTTATACTTGGCGACTTTAAACCGCCTCGAAAGAAGAAGGTTTGTACGGCGGAGGGTCAAACCCATCCGCCCATTTACTTTGTCACCAGACGCTAAATGAAACCGAAAATGATACCCTCTTCTAGAGAAATTAACATATGCTCTAGTTATGAAAAGGAGGAAACCGAGACCTTACTTCTTCGATCACCAAGTGGAGGTCCTCACTTCCTTACCCCTTCGCAACGTGCTCCATCGACCAGATACATCGGGCCGATGCCTCAAGTGGGCCATCGAGGTTGGACAGTATGGGGTAACATATGCGCCACAGCCTGCAATAAAAGCTCAGGCCATGGCCGACTTCATTGTTGAATTAACCCCTCCTCCTGGGGCCAGCGGTTCGACCGGCCCACCATGGGAGTTGTACGTAGATGGCTCAGTAACTGCCAACAAATCAGGGGCAGGAATTATGTTAATCAGTCCAGATGGGATTTCTTTTCAGAATGCCATCACTTTCGATTTCCCTGCCACCAACAACGAGGCCGAATATGAAGCGCTGATCAACGGTCTAGAAATGTCCACCACAATGGGCATCAAGAGACTTCAAGTACACACTAACTCCCAGCTCGTAGCATGCCATATATCAGGGGAGTATGAGGCCCGAGACGAGCGGATGTCGGCCTACCAAGAGGTCGTCAAAGCACTTTGCCTGAAATTTGAACAAATCTACATCAAGCTAGTACCAAGGGATGCGAACTCCCGAGCCGATGTATTGGCACGATTAGCGACTTCGGAGGGACCAGCAGAGATGAGGGATGTCACCATCAAAAAACACTCCCACCCCTCCACTACTAACACAATAGTCGCTGCCCTAGACACCCCGAGTTTAAGATGGATGACCCCCATAATAGACTACTTGATGACTGGGGCATTACCAACCGATAGAATTCAGGTAAAACAATTGCAACTAAGGGCAGCAAGGTACACATTGGTTGGTAACGAACTATATAAGCGAGGCTTCAGCATACCACTGCTCCGATGTGTTACCCCAAAGCAAGGGCAGGCTATCCTGCAAGATATTCAAGATGGGGTGTGCGGAAACCACGCTGGGGGGCAGTCGCTCGCTCATAAGACGACGAGACAGGGGTATTATTGGCCAACTCTAAAGGCTGATGCCATGGTTTTCGCACGGAAATGCCACAAATGTCAAATACACGCACCATCAATCAAGGTCGAACCTGAGGAACTCACCAGCATCCTCAGTCCTTGGCCTTTTGCGAAGTGGGGGATAGATACCATCGGGCCATTATCAACAGCCCCGGGTTCAGTCAAGTACGCCCTAGTCGCAGTAGATTACTTCACAAAATGGGCCGAGGCTGAGGCTTTGGCGACCATAGATCAGGATCACGTCATCAAATTCATATGGCGAAACATCATCTGTAGATTCGGCCTACCGCAAGCAATTATATCCGATAATGGGAAACAGTTTGATGGTCATAAGATCGATAGTTTCTTCAGAAAATGGAAAATCACCAAGCTTTTCTCTATCCCTTATCACCCTCAGTCAAATGGTCAAGTCGAAGCTGTGAACAAGATCATCAAGCACACTCTGAAAATCAAGATTGAGGGATGAAAAGGGAAGTGGGTCAGTGAATTACCAGATGTACTGTGGTCATACAGAACAACCTGCCGAAATGCGAGATACAAATAACAGTCCGAAAAATACTTCAACTCTAAAGTGCGACTTCGAAAATTCAAAGAAGGCGACCTGGTCCTGAAGAAGACTCTCGGAGTAACCAAAGGAACTTTCGGACCAAACTGGGAAGGACCATACAAGGTCGCTCCAAAAGATATCCAACGGGCATCTGAGCTCGAGAACCCAGATGGCTTTTTCGGCCTCAAAGACCGTGGAACGCATCTCATCTGAAGTGATACTATCAGTAGGGTCGAGGCCAGTGTACTTGTAAACTTTTAGGCGAGTCAATAATAATGAGTTAAATTTTCTTTTTCACAATTCCTGTGTTAAAACTCAGGGAGGTCGCATAGATGAAACATCGACCTCCCCCGAGAACGACTTTTCGAAGGCTAGATTACATCAAGCAGAAACCAAGATACATCATGATAACTGACGACAAATGTTTTACTACAACCCAATATCCACGTCTGGCAGACAATTTCAGGCTTTAAGGCATGCTGATCAAAAGTATTGTTGGAGATGGGGTTCAACAACTTCTCAATCTCATTTTTCTTATCGAGATTCTTGATGTCATCATTCTTAAGAACGATCAAGAATCCAATCAGCAGCACCACAGACTATGTTCAAAGGCTGCCCACCTAATTGTTCTTTGAATACTTATTTGGTGAGGGTGTGGGCAGCCCGCCTCCGGGATCTTGGGCTTGTAAACACCTCCCCTAGAGGCCAGTTGTGGCCTGCTCTTCGAGAGGAGCCGCGCTGGATATCTCAGTGACCTCATTTCGTGCCCCAGCCTCATCCGTCTGAGTCTCGAGGACCACGCCGAGTCTCGGCTGTGTGTCTCATCTGGATCGGGAGTGGGGTGCATGATCCGACTCTGATTAGGGAAGAAGGACAAATCAATGCCCAGATCTTCCAGATCTTCCAAATCTTTAATCTCCGGCCACTTCGCCGGGGAGGGGAGTCGCGAACGTAGTATGTTTTCGGTCACAATGTCAAAGAGGTGGGCAGCAGGGTTCTTCCGCTGAACAGCTCGGATAGCGCCCGCAACCGCCATGACATAGGCGAAGTTAGCATTCTGCTCTTCGACCTGCTTAAAGTGTTCGTCTTTGGCGGCCAACTTCTCCCCGACCTCTACATCCTTGCGGATCAGCTCTGCCTTCATCCGGGTCATGGCCTCCTTCTTCTCCCCGAGCAGTCTCTCGGCTTCCTTCAGCTCCAAGGTCCTCTTGGCCAAGTCACCTTAACCTCCGGTTCTTCGCACCTCATAGCCTTATCGGTGATTTTTCTTGCTCGGAGGTCATCGCCTGGGCCTTCTCTAGTTTGGAGAGCTCGGGCTCGGATTGGGCTCAGGCCTTTTCCATGTAGAGGGAGGCCTTCAAGGAGTGGACAACAGTCGAATACATTTTTACCTGTGACTTGTTGGCGACGGGCAGAGGAGTGATCATCCTTCGTCCATGCGCGCGACACGTTCCTCATCATCTGCTCCAAGTAGTCGGGCCAGTCTCCAGGCGTGCCCTCCAGCGCGTGAATCGGGGATCTCAGGAAGCTCAGCACCTCCGGTGAGAACTTGTTGGCCATCAGCTCCTGACTGCAACAAGGAGGAACAAATATATTAAGTTTGGTCCCGGTTTTGAGGTAAATTCATTAAGAGTTGCAAACGGCCTACCTCTGCATCCTCTCCTCATCCCAACCAATCCAGGAATCATCCTCAGGATGGCGACCTCCCTCCCGGGTAAAAGTCGGCAAAGGTGTCGGGCTAGGAGCCACCCTTCCAAAGACCCGACTTAGCGTGGATCGGTAAGTGCTGGTTCAGTTTCAGCCCTCTTGGGAGGTCGCTCACCCACCTTGGTGTGGTGGGTTTCTTGACTTTCTTCTTGCCTTTGTTAAAGTAGGGGAGGAGTCCGAATCGAATGTTCCCGCAGGGCGGCAGTGTCGGGCAGACGCCTCATGGAGCCAAGTACTGATCGAGGTCGCGAGGCCATCTCGGAGGCAGAGGGTCGACGGTGGTAGATCGGGATCTCCGGATCTAACATAAAATAGAACCTTTAGCGCGAAATCGCGAAATACACTTGAAAAGATGCGGTCGAGACTTACAGGGAATCCTCAAGTGGCGAGGGTAAGTATACAGTCCGGCTTGCAAGCGGTTGATCTCGAAGTTCAACAAATTAATGTCTCGCCAGCTAGGGGGTGTGTCTCGAACCTCCTTGAACGCCTCGAGAAAGTTCCAATATAGCTCAGAAGGTCGGGGCGCAAACACTGCAAGACAAGAAAAGAATTAGATCAGTACAATCGAGCACAAAAATATTAAGGTGAAGTACCATTTTCAACATGGATCGTATAATCCGTAGGAACTCTAATGGATTAGGTGCTGGAATGGCCCACCGACTCCCATGCTCCTCCTACAAACCACCATTTCTGGTGCCACCCGTCAACCTTATTCGGAATCCCACTCACGAGCTCTTTGCCTCTACGAAGCTGCACAGCGTGATAGCCTCCGGCCTGAGCAACGGGCGACATCACTTGATATATCTCTCCGGGATTAGGCAGTCTTTTCAGCCCTGCCTGCCCGAAAATGACCATGGTGGAGATGATGTAACTCCACCCATTGGGGGTGATCTGCGTGAGGCTCACATTCCAGGCCGCCAGCAGATGGGAAATGGACGGGTGCAATGGAAATCGAATACCGACCAACATGGAAGACTCATTCACAACAATCATTCCGGGAGGAGGCTGATCGGTATCTTTCTGGGGTCTCCCGGGGCACCTTGTACATACGACGAAGTCCCCGCACATACTAATCGGAGAGCACAGATCGGTATCTTTTATCGGATGCCGCCAATTGAGAGTCGACCGACTTGCGGTATGCCCGGTCAGGTTGCTTGTACGGAGCTCAGTTACAATACAAATCATAATTGAAGACTCGTTCATAAGCCCCATAATCCGGAACCGCGCCGTTGACGACCATTCCCGTGGGACGGGATGAAGGAGATTAACATCCAACAGGGGAGCATGGGTAATTTTGGCCAATTCATCTAGAAAATGGTCATCCACCGGTTCATCATTGGCATCGTCTTCCCGACGGTCGCCCATAACCTTAGCCAATGAACTTTCACCCACATGCCCGGTGGCGGAGCCAAAAAATCGGCGGCGACGCACGGCAATAGGGATGTCATCCTCAGAAGAGGAGGAAGCCACCATGGGCTGAGAGGCAAAAAGGGATTTGGAAACGCTAGAATCCATAAATTCGAAGAAGGGCACCAAAGTGCTTACCTGTGATTAATTCCGCTTCAGGGACACGAGAATGCATTTCCGGTGGAAGGGAGAAAGAACCAGGAAGAGTATCATGAGGAAATTCTTTCGCAAGACAGTCGCAGGAAATAAGGTTTTCAAAACCTAATTCCCCGCCTATTTATCGAAGAAGAGGAGGGGCCAAAATAAAATTATCCAAATCTTCGGCCCCCTAACAACAAAAAGACGCGAGGGACTCGCGTGAAATCCACTACGACATCTCATTGGACAAAATGGCGGCACTTTACGTCATCATCCTGACACGATATCATTTCGAATCCCTGAGATTGAGGGAAGTCTGATGCGACGATTCGTATTATCGAGGTGACTTTTCACCTGTCCGAGGATAGTAAGCCGCTCATAGGAGACTTTCCAGGTCGGATGGTCGCGAGTCGATTTAGTCCATGTGTCAAGCCAAGGTCCCTTCTCGGAACAAGAGACCTCAACTTGAGGGGCAATTGTTGTAGCATGTATAAACCCGACCTCCCACCTGGGCACGAAGGATCATAAACAATCCAACAAAGACTGCATGAAGCAACCTCGACAAGGGGACCAAGGGATCAGCCCACGTAATTCCCACAAGACCAAACCTTCAAGTCGCAAAGGTCGGCAATTCGGGTAGTCGGCAGTTCAGGAAGTCGCGATGCGATTTCCGCTTTATATCCTCAAGTTGGGAGAGACCTGCACCAGCCATAACTATACAGTTCACGTGGTCAATGACAGCCCCCGACACGCCACTAATCCGCCCTCCACATCCGCTCCACGATTGGCACACGCTGAAGATGGACGATTTCTGGCCTGTCAAGGCGAGATTAATGGTTCCCGATATTGTAGCCCTTTCATAGGCATTATTCCTTATGTAAATTCCCACCCAAAGGGTGTGAGTCATAGTATAAATAGGCCACCACAGCCACCTCTGTAAAAGGTCGAACAACTTAGACTTCTAGGCATATACATACATCCTCTCCCTGGCTTGGACGCCCCCGGACGTAGTCTGATTCCAAAGACGAACCGGATCACCAACTTCTTTGTCTCTTTCCCTGATTCGATTGCCTTTAGCATAAGCATTTCATAATAATTATTGTTTAACTGAGTAGATAAAAACCAGTTACAACACTTATTTAGCCTAAATTTTTGAAAAAACAAGAAGATTTGCAAGATTGGATCTCTCTTGAATTTATGAGATATTCTTGTATTCCAAGAATACACATCTTTTTCCATAAAATATTTCCAAGAAAATCAAGAAAAATTTTTCTTCCCTTTCTTACACATAATTTTCAAAAAATTCCCTATTAAAGAAGCCAAGTGAGAGTTTTCTTGAATTTATGGGATAATCATGTATTCCAAGAATACATTATCTCCTTTCCCTAAAATCTTTTCATGAAAATTCTTCTCCCTCTTTTCTTTAATATTTTCGAAAAACAAGGAAATATAAACAACAATAATTTATTTTATTTTAAGTACCTTTTATTTATTGGACTTTAATTTGGGCTACTTAAGGGGTCTTTAGGAGAATTAAGATGGACCTTCCAATGGACTTCTGAAATCCAATATTAAGCCACAATATAATTCAGCCCATTAATATTAATTAATACCACTATATAATTAATATTGCACTATCCAATCTTAACCCATATTACGGTAATATGGCTCCCGGTTATTATTTCCCGTGTTTAAGATTATTTAGTCCATTACTTAATTAAGCCACTGAAAAACTTTATATTAATTAATATCTTTATCCTTGGAGTAAGGACAACCCAACTTTATTATCCATACCGGAAAATTAATTCTACTTGCAAGATTTGGTATGATAAAGGTTCCGGGCCCACCAATGGGACCAATCAAGCAAGACTTTTGCAAGCACACAATTCTCTGTATTAATTTAGCAACTGTCGTGCAATTAATATTATTGCCCAAGATATAGGGTATCGAAGACGCAATGATTCTCTTCCCATTTATAAGTCAAAGCAATAACTGCTAATCACACACAATCCTTATTAAGTGACATATATTAAGAAATCAACAACCACTGAGGTCTAACTCTTCATCCCTTAAGTCAGTGCGAATGAGTTTATCCTCTCTGTAGGTCCGCTTCAGCGCATCGAATGCACTAGTGTAATCTCTTGGTCAAGACAAGCCAATCTGAGCCTTACACATCAACTTCTACCAATAGATTGTTCAGATCTATCTAATTTGTGAAACACGCACCTGTATACAAGGAACTGTTAACGTGATCTTCTGTGATTTGGTATCACCATATTAACTACAATGTAACGCTTGCTATGAACGGTTTGCTGTAAATATATATAACATTCAATCATATTTAAAGCAACAGTGATAAACAATTTATTTCAGTAAATAAGTGTTTAATACATAGGTTATACAAAGTAAAAGCATACTTTCACGTATAACCCCAACAATCTCCCACTTATACTCAAAGTCTGCTTTTAAGTATACCACAGCACGTCTCGTGTAGTTCTACGTGACAGCTAATGCCACCTATACGAACCTAATAATATCTCTACTACTTATACTCAAAGCAGATTGGCTACGCACTTGACAACCATTCCTCCCACATGTCTCCTGAATGTTTCCAGAGGTTGACACTATGGACATCGGGGGCCGAACGCGGCGCATGCAGAGCGTGCAACAGTCTGGCGTGCGGGCTGGCTGGGCGATGAGGCGCGGGACCCTGGACGCGGGCACACATCCTGGCGATGCTTCGCGCAAGGCTGTGGGCAACGGGGCGAAATGGCCGATCCGGACCTAGGCGCACGCGACTCGCATTCCAGGTCGTGAGCTACTCGATTTCCGGACGTCGTCCTAACCCAAAACAGAGGACATTCCTTGAAGAATTATTGCGGATTCAGTGGGAGCTTTTCGAGACGAACGATGGAGGCAAAAGAAGAGACAATTTCTCAAGATCAAGATTTGGAATTAAACTATGACAGTTGGATATATGTGCCCAACTTGATTTATTTTGTCTTGATGCTTGTTTTAAATTCGTGCAATTTTATTTGTTAAATGTGTTTGCATGATTTAAAATTGTCTAAAGAAAATCTCACTTTCAAAAATTACTAAGTATGTTTTATTGAATAATTTTATTCCGGATAATAAAATTACGTCAAATTGACCTCCATGATTTATTTATTTGTGAATTCTTTTGGAGAAATTTCCCCCACGGAACGGCCAAAAGATGGTTTTTCACATGAATAAATTCCCAAAAGGATGATTGTGAATTATTATTAGTGGCGACGATGACCCTCCCCACGAGGCTCGTACAAAGCAAAGTAATAATTTTGTATTTAATCATGGTTATTACTTAGGTATAAAATTGATATGCATATATTTCCCCGAAGTCCCTGTCAATTTTATATTTGTCAAGTGGGAGCCGACTATTAATTTTGAATTAAACGTTTGTAACTTTTCTTGTTTGTAACCTGCTTAAATGTGTTTAAATAGACAATTCACCCCACGTGACCTATTTAAACTATTTTGAGATGTCGGCTGATTCATATTCATATTGTTTTGAGATTTTGATATGAATAATGTGATCGAATTATGTGATAATTTTGAGTTTGCACAATTGTTGTTTATTTCAGTTCAGCATGTCGCAACCTTTTAATCCACTGTTAATATACTTAAAGTGAATAGAATTGTATAGGAAACTATGTTGATTGGAAACGAAAAGTTATGATTGTCCTAACTGCACAAAAGCACAAGTAGATTCTTGACACACCAAAACCAGATGAGCCAACTGACGAGTCAAAAATGCGGGACTCGTTAGATCACCTTGCGAGAGATGTTATCGCTGAAAATGGTGGAGGGCAACCCCGTAAGGGATTACGTCCTCAAAATAGATGGCCCATCTGAACAAACTTGAGGTTCTGGGTGCAGATTATGATCTGGAGACCCAGATCGATTTGGTACTGCACTCTCTGCCCAAAAGTTTTGAGCACTTTGGCCTCGCTAGCTGATTTGTTGCAAGCTTTGGTCACGACAGAGACATTGATGGGGCACCAAACTCAAGCTTTGACGGCGACTGGTCCGTCTTCATCTTCTAGGCCAAGGGAAGGCAAGAAGAAGAAGAGGACCAAAAGACATAAGCAATCAAACTCAACCATTGCCAAGGGTAAGGGTAAGATGAGAAATGCTGGTGGTGTCAAGGAAAATCCAAAGGGGAAGTGCTTCAACTGCGGTGAAAAAGGACAATGGAGGTTTGCATGTTCCAACCCCAAAAGGGTCGGAAAGAAAGGTAATTCTCACGCACTAATTGTTGAAACTTCTTTAGCGGCGTATACTTCTCATTCATGGGTAGTTGATATGGGATCCACTAATCATGTTTGCTTCGCGGGTTCAAGCTGACCCGACAACTTAGTGGAAGTGAGATCCTCATCAAACTGGGCGATGCTACGAGAGTATCAGCTGAAGTAGTAGGAGACGTGCACCTATCTTTTGAAGACAAGATTTTAGTTTTAAAAGATGTTCTTTATGTTTCAGTTTTTCGCAAAAACCTTATTTCAGTTTCTAAACTATTTAATGATGGATATTTTGTTCGTTTTTCTAAGCAAGTTACCGTTTACCGTAACGATGTGTTTATCTGTCATGGAACTTTACGGAACAATCTCTATACTATTAACTGTGCACACCACTCACAAAGTGCATCTTATAACACATCGGATGTTTCATGCAATAAGAGAAAACATTCAGAAAACGTGAACGAGACACTTCTATGGCATCTAAGATTAGGTCATATTAATCTGAGTAGGATCCAAAGGTTGGTCAAAGATGGTTCTCTGTCGGACCTACAGATGGAACTACCTCCAACATGCGAATCATGTTTAGAGGGTAAAGTGACCAAGAGGGCATTTGGAGCCAAGGGGAATAGAGCCATAGAAGTGTTGCAAATCGTTCACACTGACGTGTGTGGTCCAATGTCAATCAAAGCTAGAGGTGGCTATGAGTATTTCGTGACTTTCATCGATGATTACTCAAGGTTCGGGTACATTTTCCTCATGAAACACAAATCAGAAACCTTTGATAAATTCAAGGAGTTCAAAGCCGAAGTGGAGAATCATAGGGAAAAGAGTATCAAGTTTCTAAGATCTGATCATGGAGACAAATACCCCAGCGATGAGTTTTTGAACTACGTGTCAGACGAGGGCATTGTTTCCCAATTGACTTCACCCGGAACCCCTCAACAAAATGGGGTTGAAGAACGAAGAAACAGAACACTCTTAGAAATGGTCAGATCCATGATGAGTTATTCAGATCTACCCAATTCGTTTTAGGTCATGCCTTGGAAACAGCGGCTTATATTTTGAATTTGGTGCCATCCAAATTGGTTCCCAAAACCCCTAAAGAGTTGTGGACCGGGCGCAAGCCCAGTGATTAGTGGTGATTTTGCTTGAGATTTATGTGCTTTTCGTGCTCACTCTTGACCCAATTTCATGTTTTTATTGCTCAATTTGGACTAATTGCACTTGAAATGAGAAAGGTTTTTGTTTTGCTATCTTTTTAGGAAAATTATAAATTTTGGAAGCAAAACACGAGCTCAATATTATTTGGAGTTAATTCAAATATAGAACCATGTGAAATATCTTGAAGTGAGGTTCGCAACGCAAAAAGAACCAACTCAATCGGAGTTCGGGAGCTCAAGTTATGAAGAAAATGACTACTGAAGCTGCACGACCTGCTGCTCGAGTCGAGCAACCTTGCTCGGCATATTTAGTCGAGCACGCCATTTTATACAGTAATTTTGGCTAACTCTTGAGCTGCTCGACAAAATTTTAGTCGAGCACAACTGCTCGAGTCGAGCAACCCAAAAAGTTAAAACGCGGACACGATTTCACCCGTGCACGACCTCCCTTATGGTCGAGCACTTCTACTCGAGTCGAGCACGTCAAAAATCCTGAGTTTCTCAAATTTGGCCTAGGGACACGTGCCAGCTAACTCAAAAGCATATAAAAGCCTCCAAGTTCGTTTTTCATTCATTCCGCAGCAATAGGGAGTGAAGGGGAAGATAACAAGTGATACTGTTTAGAGCTGCAACTAATACTTTTTCCTGTTTTTCAATTTTACTTCCATAGATAGCATAGATCCTAATAGAATAACATAGATATAGTTTCATTTTCAGTTTTGAGCAAGAAGTCAAGGAGTATTGATGGATTTTGCATAGTTTGGTGCTTGAACTTCAATAGTAAGGTGTCTCTTTCTTTCTTTTGTTTATTTGTTGCTTATTTTGATATGGGTTCTTTGATTTCTTGTTGTTTAGCCATGGGTTTTTCCTTGTGCACCATGGGATAAGGTTATTAGTGTTTGGGTGTTTAGAATTGTGGTGAGGATTGTTTAATTGCTTTGATTATGGTTGTTCATCTCTATTGATGGTTATCCTTTAGATTAGGGAAATTTACTTGTTCTATTTTGGTGGTTTTGCTATTAGCTTGTGTGTTTTTGCTAGTTTATTTTAAACAAGAGTTGGGTAGACGGGTTTAGGCATATGGGTATTGGTTTAATTCATCCGAATTGGAGTTTATTAGGTTCTATCGCAACGAGAGTTGGGTAGGTACTTGAGAACCCCCCTAATCTACATTGTCTTCTTGAGTTAAAACCTTGAGTGGGTAGTGAAGAGAACATAGGAGCATCAACCTTAGTCTACAAGTGGGAACACACGGTGACGGAATAGTTAGTTAATTAGAGGATCATATCCGTGCAATTACCCGGGCTAGCAAAGGGAGATTCACCTCTCGACACCATAAGTTTTTTGCAACGGCGCCAAAAAAACTTGACACGTGTTTTGCAACACACTAACCTCTCAAGTATAAGAGGGTCGTTGAAGTGACCAGTTTAATATCAATCCACGGGACTAGGTGTGGAATATAGCCCAATTGTTATGTGTCGGCGCGGGATTATAGTGTAACATATTTGGTAAAATAAAAGCAAGCAATAATCAACAAGTGAAACAAAGATCAAATAATAAACGAGCAAGCTAAGAGAAAGCAATTAAATAGCAAACTATTTTGTTTACTAGCGAGAGAAGATGTGCTCGGGTGTTTTTCCTTGTGAGACGATTGTCAAAAGATCAATTATGGTGTTTGCCTCTATTTCTGGTATTCCATAAGGGCGATCACTACACATATACCATTCCCGTACTTGGTAAGCCTAGGGTATGATATCATTTTAAATCCTAGGGTCGAGAGGTGAATCTCCTTTTCTAGCCCGGGTAATTGCACGGATATGGTCCTCTAATTAACTAACTACTCTGTCACCGTGTGTTCCCACTTGTAGACTAAGGTTGATGCTCCTAAGTTCCCTTCATTACCCACTCAAGGTTTTAACTCAAGAAGACAATGTAGATTAGGGGGGTTCTCAAGTACCTACCCAACTCTCATTGCGATAGAACCTAATAGACTCCAATTCGGATGAATTAAACCAATACCCATATGCCTAAACCCGTCTACCCAACTCTTGTTTGAAATAAACTAGCGAAAACACACAAGCTAATAGCAAAACCACCAAAATAGAACAAGTAAATTCCCCTAATCTAAAAGATAACCATCAATAGAGATGAACAACCATAATAAAAGCATTTAAACAATCATCACCACAATTCCAAACACCCAAACACTAATAACCTTAGCCCATGGTGCACAAGGCAAAACCCATGGCTAAACAACAAGAAATCAAAGAACCCATATCAAAATAAGCAACAAATAAACAAAAGAAAGAAAGAGACACCTTACTATTGAAGTTCAAGCACCAAAAAATGCAAAATCCATCAATACTCCTTGATTTCTTGCTCAAAACTGAAAATGAAACTATATTTATGCTATTCTATGAGGATCTATGCTATCTATGGAAGCAAAATTGAAAAACAGGAAAAAGTATTAGTTGCAGCTCTAAACAGTATCACTTGCTATCTTCCCCTTCACTCCCTATTGCTACTGAATGAATGAAAAACAAACTTGGAGGCTTTTATATGCTTTTGAGTCAGCTGACACGTGTCCCTAGGTCAGATTTGAGAAACTAAGGATTTTTTACGTGCTCGACTTGAGCAGAAGTTCTCGACCATAAGGGAGGTCATGCACGGGAGAAATCGCGGTCCAAGATTTTCACTTTTTCGGGTCGCTCGACTCGAAGCGGTTGTGTGCTCGACCAAAATTTGGTCGAGCAGCTCAAGAGTTGGCCAAAATCACTGTATAAAATGGAATGCTCGACCAAAAATGCCGAGAAAGGTTGCTCGACTCGAGCAGCAGGTCGAGCAACTGCAGGTCGTGCAGCTTCAGTCGTCGTTTTCTTCATAACTTGAGCTCCCAAACTCCGATTGAGTTGGTTCTTTTTAAGTTGCGAACCTCACTTCAAGCTATTTCACATGGTTCTATATTTGACTTAACTCCAAATAATATTGAGCTCGTGTTTTGCTTCCAAAATCCATAATTTTCCTACAAAGATAGCAAAACAAAAACCTTTCTCATTTCAAGTGCAATTAGTCCAAATTGAGTAATAAAAACATGAAATTGGGTCAAGAGTGAGCAAGAAAAGCACATAAATCTCAAGCAAAATCACCACTAATCAACCAGTCTGAGACATCTTAGGATTTGGGAGTGTCCGACATACGTGCTAGATAAGGAAGCCGGTAAGTTGAACGCACGTTCGGAACTAAGGTTGTTTATAGGATATCCCATGGGAACGAAAGGGTGCATGTTCTATAATCCCAAATATCATAAGGTGATAATAAGTACGCACTTTAGATTTTTGGAAGAAGACTTTATGAACAATCAAAAGCCCAAAAGTGAGATTACCTTAAATGAAATAAGAGGGCAAACTCCTATACCAACAGTACAGGTTGATATACCAAGCGTCACACCAACACAATCGGAACCTCGTCGTAGTGGGAGGGTTGTCCGACAACCTGAGAGATTCATGGGGATAGGAGAATCTTTGGATTTGGTCCCCGGGGATAGTGAATCAGACCCCTGGCCCTACAGGGAGGAGGTCCAAGATAAGGATTCAAAATCCTGGCAAACTTCGATGGAAGCCGAGATGGGCTCAATGGATCATAATCAGGAGTGGGAGCTAGTTGAACCACCTAGTGGGGTAAAACCCATTGGATGCAAGTGGGTCTACAAAAGGAAAAGAGGACCGTACGGGAAGGTTGAAACCTTTAAAGCTAGGCTTGTGGCAAAGGGATACACTCAGAAAGAGGGTATCGATTATGAAGAAACCTTTTCACTTGTAGCCATGCTTAAGTCCATCCGTATTCTCTTGGAAATAGCTGTGCATCTAGATTTTGAGATCTGGCAAATGGATGTCAAGACAACTTTCCTTAACGGGAGTCTTGACGAGGAAATCTATATGCAACAGCCCGAAGGTGTCATCGAAAAAGGCCAAGAACACCTTGTGTGCAAGCTGAGGAAGTCCATTTATCGACCGAAGCAAGCATCTCGGGCTTGGAACCAATGTTTTGATCATGTAATCAAATCTTATGGGTTTGATCAAAACGATTTCGAGAGTTGTGTTTATAGGAAGTGTGAGGAACTGCCTTGGTATTCATAATACTATATGTAGACGATATTCTACTCATCGAAAATGATGTAAAGGTTTTGTCAGACGTAAGGGTATGGCTATCAAAACAGTTTGATATGAAGGACTTAGGGGTAGCCGGTCATATTCTTGGGATCAAGATCACTAGAGATCGAAAGAAAAGAATGATCGGCTTATCTCAAGCTTCATGCAAGATACCGTTTTGAAGCATTTCAACATGCAAGATTCCAAGAAAGGGTTTTGTACCTTTCAGGCACGGAATCCATCTATCGAAAGACATGTGTCCCAAGACACAAAGGGAGATAGATGACATGAGAGGCATTCCTTATGCATCGGCAGTAGGGAGTCTCATGTATGCAATGTTCTGTACGAGATCGGATATCTGCTACGCCGTAGGCATGGTAGAAATATATCAAAGTAATCCCAAAAATCAACATTGAACTGTTGTTATGAACATTCTGAAGTATTTGTGTTGTGCCCGGTTTACGTGTTTCGGCCAACAAATAATTAATAAATGATAGGATAGCAGTTTAGGTGATCAAAATAAATAAAAGAGACGATATTTGATTACCTAGTTTGTCTATGAATAAGACTACGTCTGGGGGCAACCAAGCCATGTATATTTCACTATAATTTCTGCCTAGAATACTAAGTTTTCCGATCCTTTACAATTAATGATACATGAAGTATATATAGACAAAGAACTAGGTTAAGAGTCTTCATGGGCTTCCTCCGCGGGCTTGCTAGGGCTTCGGCCGCCAGGGCTGGGGTTTCCTTCGTTAATGTGCGAATCCCGCTCATGGATCAACCTGCCGTGCATATGCTCTGCGATATCCGCACCATTAACTACCCATATCTTTTCCATATTTATCCCTTAGCTGACTTCGGGGTGAAGTCGCCTCCGACCTGGGCGATCTTCCAAGTCGCCATACGATCTTCATATTCCTCCAAGTCGCCTTGTGACTTGCGTAATCTTTTAAGTCCCCTTGCGGCCTACGTGGCCCAAGTGAAATTGTCCCCAATGACAAGTGTATGGTGAAGAATCACCGCATCCGGTAGGTCGGACTATTTCATGTTACAACAATAGTGCATTCAATATTGGCTTGCATTCAATGGCTTGCACTCAATATTGATTCATTCAGACTATAATTTCTGCCTAGAATACTAAGTTTTTCGATCCTTTACAATTAATGATACATGAAGTATATATAGACAAAGAACTAGGTTAAGAGTCTTCATGGGCTTCCTCCGCGGGCTTACTTAGGGCTTTACGCTGTGGTGGTGGGGTTTCCTTCGTTAATGTGCGAATCCCGCTCATGGATCAACCCGCCGTGCATATGCTCCGTGTTATCCACACCATTAACTACCCATATCCATATTTATCCCTTAGCTAACTTTGGGGTGAAGTCGCCTCCGACCTGGGCGATCTTTCAAGTCGCCATACGATCTTCATATTCCTCCAAGTCGTCTTGCGACTTGCGTAATCTTTTAAGTCCCCTCGCGGCCTACGTGGCCCAAGTGAAATTGTCCCCAATGACAAGTGTATGGTGAAGAATCACCGCATCCGGTAGGTTGGACTATTTAATGTTACAACAATAGTGCATTCAATATTGGCTTGCATTCAATGGCTTGCACTCAATATTGATTCATTCGGACTATAATTTCTGTCTAGAATACTAAGTCTTCTAATCCTTTACAATTAATGATACATGAAGTATATATAGACAAAGAACTAGGTTAAGAGTCTTCTAGAGATTACACTAGTGCATTCAATGGCTCAGATTGGCTTGTCTTGACCAAGAGATTACACTAGTGCATTCGATGCACATTGATTTCATATTCTTTTAAGCACTATTTCAGCCATTCGAACTTTGATTTCTTCTGGATCGTGTCGAACATTGGCTTGCATTTGTCCCCCATTCGGGAGATGAACCTGTTCAAGGCGGTTAGGCAACCCGTGAGCTTTTGTACCTCTTTCACATTTCGAGGTTCCCCCATATCCAGTATGGCCTTAACCTTTGCTGGATTTGCCTCTATTCCCCGCTTGCTGACCAAGTGCCCCAGGAACTTCCCGGACTCAACCCCGAAATTACATTTTTTAGGGTTGAGCCTCATATTAAACTTCCTTAGGATGTCGAAAGTTTGTGCGAGGTGCGCAAGGTGGTCTTCCCTCTTCAAGCTTTTGATGACTATGTCGTCGACGTAGACTTCTACCGACTTGTCGATTTGATCAGCAAACATGTGGTTGACAAGCCTTTGATATGTCGACCCTGTGTTTTTCAGGCCAAAGGGCATTCTCTTCCAACAATAGAGGTTCTTCTCCGTCAGGAATGAGGTATGTTGTCGATTAGGTTCGTGCATGGCTATTTGATGATAGCCTGCGAAGGCGTCCAAAAATGACATCACCTCATGCCCAGCAGTGTTGTCTATCAGGTGGTCGATGTGAGGCATGGGAAAGAAATCTTTCGGACAAGCCTCATTGAGGTCGGTAAAATCAATGTAAAGTCGTCAGGTTCCATTTGATTTTTTCACCAACACCGCATTGGCCACCCATTGTGGCTGGTCGGCCTGCATAATCAGGTCGTTGTCCAGCAAATTCTTCACTACTTCGGCAAGTGCCGCATATTTTTCCAGGCCGAATTTCTGCCTCTTTTGGGCTATCGGCCTCCGAGTTGGGTCGATGTGCAATCGATGACATGCGACTTCCGGATCGATCCCTACCATGTCTTTGTGTGACCATGCAAATACGTCCAAGTTCTTTTTGAGAAAGTCGATGATTTCCCCCTTCAGGTTGTTCGGTATCTTGGAGCCTATGATGACTTCTAGATCTGGCCGAGCTGGATCTACTTTGACTTTCTCGAGTTCTTCCCCTGGGGTGGCCCTTGAGCCGTCTTGACGGGGGTCATCGATCTCGGCTTTGATTAGAAACTCTTCAGGTTATGGCCGCATTCTTGGGTCGAGGTCATTGTGACTTCTTTTCTTACTCGCTCTTTTGTCATTCAATTCTTCACATTGTTTTTCACTATCTATTACAAGTATTTGTCTACTAGATATCGATGCAGAATTGAGAAGAGACGAAGAATAAATCAAACAACCCCTTGCATCAACTTGGTCACCTTTAACGGTGCCGACCAGCCCACTCTTGGTGGGGAATTTCACACAAAAATAATAAGTTGAGGACTCAGCCTCGAATTCATGCTCAAACGGCCTCCCAAGAAAGCCGTTATAGGAACTTGGGAGGTCGACAACTAGAAAATCTAGCAGCCTAGTGGCCCTAACCTCATCATCTAAAGTAGAAACTAGCTCAACAGCCAGACGGATCATGCCAGACGGCTTCATAGTTGCATCCCCAAAGCCTTTCACGATATGGTCGTAGGGGGTGATGTATGCATCATAGTCCCCGAGCTGATCTAAGGTCTTTTTGAAGAGGATGTTGCAGAAAGCTCCCCCATCTACTAGCAGTCGGCACACAGTAGTTCCCATGATATTAATCTTGATTACCAACGGGTCAACGTTTGGGTATACTATTCCAGCTTTATCCCTTTCACCAAACTCGATTTTACAAGACTCTTCCCCCACCGTGAGGACTCGCAACACCATCTTTCTGGCATTCTCTATCTCCGTCTCTTCAGCCTTCATTCGCCGTTGGAAGAGGAAGTCGAAGAGAATCCTCTAACTGTCCCAAGTGGGGAGAGGGTATGTATGACACGACCTCCCGCATTCTTGGGCATGGACGGGTAGGTCGCTCCCCCTGCCCTATTCCCTGGTCGGCCTTTCTGGGGGCAAGATCCCCCTGTCGGGGATGATTTGCCTATTGGCGACCTCATTGAGCGTGATCATGGTCCCTCTGAGGTCGCTTGGCAAACTTGTCTAGCAAACCATCTTCGTACAACCTCTAGAGTTGGGGGAGTAGGTCTTTGCACTCGCTTGAATAGTGGCCTACCTGTTCATGAAAATGGCAGAACTTGTTGGGGTTTAATTTGCCTTTGTTCTTGATGGGGCGAGGCGGGAGGAGTAATTCCCGCTCTCTGATCTGATTGTAAACATGTCCGGGAGTCATGCCCAACGCTTCCATCAGCTTAACTGGGATGTTCTCTTCGAACTACTTGAAGCTGTCGGGTGCCTTGTAGTGCCCCCCGGCTTTCTTGGAACTTTTCTTCGGATCTGCGACTTCCTTATTATCGGAGAGTCGGGACTCCAATAGCTATGATGTGTGGATCAAGTCGCTAGCTCGCCTCCGGAAGTCAGCATAGCTAGTCGGATATTCGGCGGTCATGCACCGCCAAAGCTTTGTTCCCTTCCTGAGGCCGGAGACGGCCCCAAGAAATTTCGCCTCATCCCCTATGGGGTCTCCTTCGAGTATGAGTTTGTCGATCCTTTCAATGTACGACCAATCCGACTCAGTTTCACCTTGTTGAGTATTCATTAGGAGCTGCCTGGTCGCAGGTCGGGGTGCCAATGTCGTGAAGTGGGTCAAGAACAGCCTGGCGAGTTGTTCAAAAGTGTCCACCGAGAATGGTGGTAGCGAGGTAACCCACTGATGAGCTTGGTCGCTCAGAGTCAAAGAAAAAAACCGACACTTAGTCGCATCGGACGCTCCCATAGAGGCCATGCAGGAATTGTACTTTGCCACATGGACTCTTGGGTCTGTGTTTCCACTATAGCGGTCTAAGGTCGCTATGCCGATCTTCCTCTCGGTAGGTGCCAGGGTAACCATGGCGCCGAGTGGAGAATCTGGGATAGTGAGGTTATGATCCGTTCCCGCTGGTCCATTTTGGTTTTCCATCCTTTCGAGAAGTCGCTGAACTGTCTGGGTCAATGCCGCGACCTGAGCGTCGCGATGATCCTCGGCTGGAGGATCACCGTGGTGGATAGCTGAACTCCTCGGCAATTCATCATGGTGCATGTTCAGAGCCAGCGCAAGGTCGCGCTCAACCTGATCAGCATGTCGCGGCTGAGACTGGGCCTCATCCTCGACGCCCATTGGGACCTTTTGAATCCCTAGATCCCCGAGCCGGTTGAACACATTTTCCGACCCCGCCGGTCGCTCCAGGAGTCGACGATTCTAAACGATAGCATTCTTCGCCAAATTGTAGGCCAGTTGGCCCATTGAACATCCCTTTCTGGCTAGGTCGCCCTTATTCTTGGAAGTTCCGACATCATGGGCGACTTTTTTGACCGGGGGTTGTTCTTCTTCGCCATTACGGTTTTTGCGTCCTCTGGTGTTTGGACCAGAGTCCACCAGTCAGGAGTGATCAACGGAGCCACGGGGCGGGTGCGCTGCGAGCTCAGAGAGGCTTCGGCACCATCACGGGCGTTCGTTTCATGTCCGGTGGGGTTACCTTGGTTGATCGCCATTGCTAAATGTACGAGGGGGGTTAAATGGGTCTTCCTGAGAATTTATGAACAATTCTGCAAAGAAACTTCCCACAGACGGCGCCAATTGTTTTGCCCGGTTTACGTGTTCCGGCCAACAAATAATTACTAAATGATAGGATAGCAGTTTACGCAATCAAAATAGATAAAAGAGACGATATTTGATTACCCAAATCGTCTATGAATAAGACTACGTCTGGGGGCAACCAAGCCAGGTATATTTCACTATAATTTCAGCCTAGAATACTAAGTTTTCCGATCTTTTACAATGAATGATACAAGAAGTATATATAGACAAAGAACTAGGTTAAGAGTCTTCATGGGCTTCCTCCGCGGGCTTGCTATGGCTTCGGCCGCCAGGGCTGGGGTTTTCTTCGTTAATGTGCGAATCCCGCTCTTGGATCAACCTGTCATGTATATGCTCCGCGATATCCGCACCATTAGCTACCCGTATCTTTTCCATATTTATCCCGTAGCTGACTTCGGGGCAAAGTTGCCTCTGACCTGGGCGATCTTCCAAGTCGCCATACGATCTTCATATTCCTCCAAGTCGCCTTGTAGCCTATGTGGCCCAAGTGAAATTGTCCCCAATGACAAGTGTATGGTGAAGAATCGTTGCATCCGGTAGGTCGGACTATTTCATGTTACAACAATTTGAAAACAACTCGAGATAGAATGCTAGTTTATCAGTCAGACAGCTTATTTCCAGTGGGATACACGAACTCGGATTTCTAATCAGACCTAGATTCCAGACTATCTGCCTCAGTTAGTGTGTTTTCATTTGGGAAGTGTAGCCAAGAAATGGACGAGTGTGAAGCAGAAATGCATTATTGACTCAACCATGGAAGCCGGGTAAGTAGTTGCTTGTGAAGTAGTGAAGGAACCAGTTTGGCTCTAGATCTTCTTAGTGGACTTGGATGGAGTTCCGAATTTGTCTAGCAATATTTGCTAGGGGCAGTTGCAAATTCAAGGGAAACCAAGAGTCCACGAGTCAAACAAACACACTGAAGGAAAGAAATCTAAGACGAGAAATCATTAAGAGAGGAGATGTAGAGGTGGATAAGATCGCATTGGAGGATAACCTAGTTAATCTTTTCACAAAGTGTCTGCCTCTGGAAACATTCAAGAGACATGTGGGAGGAATGGTTGTCAAGTGCGTAGCCAATCTGCTTTGAGCATAAGTGGGAGAGATATTATTAGGTTTGTGTGCTTGCAAAGTCTTGCTTGATTGGTCCCCTTGGTGGGCCCGGAACCTTTATCATACCAAATCTTGCAAGTGGAATTAATTTTTCGGTATGGATAATAAAGTTGGGTTGTCCTTACTCCAAGGATAAAGATATTAATTAATATAAAGCTTTTCAGTGGCTTAATTAATTAATGGACTAAATAATCTTAAACACGGGAAATAATGACCGGGAGCCATATTACCGTAATATGGGTTAAGTTGGATAGTGCAATATTAATTATATAGTGGTATTAATTAATATTAATGGGCTGAATTATATTGTGGCTCAATATTGGAATTCAGTAGCCCATTGGAAAGTCCATCTTAATTCTCATAAAGACCCCTCAAGTAGCACAATTAAAGTCCAATAAATAAAAGGTGCTTAAAATAAAATAAATTATTGTTGCATTATTTCCTCCCTATTTTTTCGAAAATATTAAAGAAAAGAGGGAGAACAATTTTCTTGAAAAGATTTTATGGAAAGGAGATAAGTATTCTTGGAATACAAGATTATCCCATAAATTCAAGAAATCTCCCACTTGGCTTCTTTAATGGGAATTTTCGAAAATTATAGAGCAATAATAGGAAGAAGGATTTTCTTGATTTTCTTGGAAAGTTTTTTATGGAAAAATATATGTATTCTAGGAATTCAAGAATATCTCATAAATTCAAGAAAGATCCAATCTTGAAAGATCCCCTATTATTTTCGAAAATTTGGCTAAATAAGGGTGTGATATTTTTGTGGAAAAATACACATGGAAAGAAGAATATATGAGATATAATCAAGATTTCTTGGAGATCAAGAAAGGATCTTTCCTAACCTTATTTTGAGTCCAAAATTGTTCCCCCCCTCTATATAAATAAGGGGATGAATTTTTTTATCCCCTACAGTTCCATGTGTTGAAAATATTAGAAATCCACAAAGGTGGTGCAACAATTATTTATTTTCCTTTATTTTATAAATAGTTCATTGGAGAACCTTCCACCGGGGTTATTGGACGAGGACTTGGGAATACTTGAGAAGGAATTTTGGTGGGTATCCAGATACTTGATTATGTCTGTCTCAAACCGTCTCCCCAACGGGTACGTTTACGTAAACTCCTAGAAATTTCGCATGCTAGGATCTTTTACGTGAAATGTTATTTGCATGTCGTTGTTGGATTAATTATTATTTGAATTCACTTAGATTAATTCATAATAGTAATAATTGTTAATTGAAATTTGTGTTTATGAGATCATCCCTATAGATCCTGGCATATGTTATCCCAACACGTCGAGTAGAGATTGCCGCAGGGCGCTGGCATGGTCGTCGATTGACTAGCACCGGGGCATGTTCTTCATGGCCCTGGCCAATGGTCGGGAAACCCCTCCACGCCGACGTCCCCCGACCTCAGGAAGCTCAGCACTCGGGGGAGAATTTGGCCACAGTAAAATCTGAGCTGCGAACAGAATAGAAGTCGTAAAAAAAATTGTACAAGTCTGGAACTTACTCAGTGACCAGCCCCTCGTCCCATCCAACCCACGAGTTATCTTCGGGGCGACGACCTCTAGAGGTGAAGGGTGTTGTAGTCGGGGCCACGCAAGGCGGCGATCTCCTGGACCGGTTTATATCAGACTGATATTGACCGATCTCGCCCTCCCTCGCCCGCTTTTGGGGACGGTCGGAAGTTGGTGGGCAGACTCTGAGGTCTTTTTCCCTTTATCAGTAGCGGAGGGGCTGGTGCAAACAGGATGAGGAGCAGTGTCTGACACCCATCTCATCGAACCGAGCACATATTTCTTTCTGGAGACCATCACAGAAGCTGATGGTTGCCGCTGGTATACTGGAAAATTTAGAGCTGCCAAAACAACACGACTGTGTAAGACACAAATCGCAAGTCGCCTATCAAAGGAAAAGAACAAGCAAAATGAGAAACTTACTTGGGATGTTGAGGCGGCGAGGATATGCATACAATCCGGCCCGAAGTCGTTGGAGTTAAGTAATCAGAAATTCAATCTATTGAAGGCTAGGAGGGGTATCTCGAACCTTATTGAAAACCTCTTTAAAGTCCCAATACAGGTCACTGGCTCGGGGTAGGTACGCTGCAAAATGAGAAGGGAATTAGATTAGTACGACTTCCAATGTAAGGATATAAGAACTTATGATGTTCCACGTGGATCGTGTAATCCGTCGGCACTCTTATGGCTAGCGGGTTTGCAGGGTCTACGGACCCCCATGCCCTTCCAACAAACCATCACCTATGGTGCCAGCCATCAACTTTGTTCGGGATGCCGCTTACGAGCTCCCAACCTTTGCGAAGTCGCACGTGTTGGGGTTATACGTGAAAGTATGCTTTTACTTTGTATAACCTATGTATTAAACACTTATTTACTGAAATAAATTATTTATCACTGTTGCTTTAAATATGATTGAATGTTATATATATTTATTGCAAACCGTTCATAGCACGAGTTACATTGTAGTTAACGTGGTGATACCAGATCACAGAAGATCACGTTAACAGTGCCTTGTAAACGAGTGCGTGTTTCACAACTTAGATAGATCCGAACAATCTATTGGTAGAAGCTGATGTGTAAGACTCAGATTGGCTTGTCTTGACCAAGAGATTACACTAGTGCATTCGATGCGCTGAAGTGGACCTGCAGAGAGGATAAACTCATTCGCACTACTTAAGGGATGAAGAGTTAGATCTCAGTGGTTGTTGATTTCTTAATCTCTGTCACTTAATAAGGACTGTATGTGATTAGTAGTTATTGCTTTGACTTATAAATGGGAAGAGAATCATTGCGACTTCGATACCCTATATCCTGGGCAATAATATTAATTGCACGACATTTGCTAAATTAATACAGAGAATCGTGTGCTTTCAATGTCTTTCTTAATTGGTCCCCTTGGTGGGTCCGAAACCTTTATCATACCAAATCTTGCAAGTGGAATTAATTTTGCGTTATGGATAATAAAGCTGGGTTGTCCTTACTCTAACGATAAATATATTAATTAATATAAAGCTTTTCAGTGACTTAATTAATTAATGGACTAAATAATCTTAAACATGGGAAATAATGATCGAGAGCCATATTACCGTAATATGGGTTAAGTTGGATAGTGCAATATTAATTATATAGTGGTAATAATTAATATTAATGAGCTGAATTATATTGTGGTTCAATATTGGAATTCAGTAGCCCATTGGAAGGTCCATCTTAATTCTCCTAAAGACCCTCAAGTAGCCCAATTAAAGTCCAATAAATAAAAGGTGCTTAAAATAAAATAAATTATTGTTGCACTATTTCCTCCTTATTTTTTCGAAAATATTAAAGAAATAGGGAGAAGAATTTTCTTGAAAAGATTTTATGGAAAGGAGATAAGTATTCTTGGAATACAAGATTATCCCATAAGTTCAAGAAATCTCCCACTTGGCTTCTTTAATGGGAATTTTCGAAAATTATAGAGCAATAATAGGAAGAAGGATTTTCTTGATTTTCATGGAAAGTTTTTTATGGAAAAAGATATGTATTCTTGGAATACAAGAATATCTCATAAATTCAAGAAAGATCCAATCTTGAAAGATCCCCTATTATTTTCGAAAATTTGGCTAAATAAGGGTGTGAGATTTTTGTAAAAAAATGCACATGGAAAGAATAATATATGAGATATATTCAAGATTTCTTGGAGATCAAGAAAGGATCTTTCCTAACCTTATTTTAAGTCCAAAATTTCGTTCCCCCCCCACTCTATATAAATAAGGGGATAAATTTTTTTATCCCCTACAGTTCCATTTGTTGGAAATATTAGAAATCCACAAAGGTGGTGCAACAATTATTTATTTTCCTTTATTTTATAAATCGTTCAATGGAGAACCTTCTACCGGGGTTATTGGACGAGGACTTGAGAATACTTGAGAAGGACTTTTGGTGGGTATCCAGATACTTGATCCTGTCTGTCTCAGACCGTCTCTTCTACGGGTACGTTTACATAAACTCCTAGAAATTCTGCATGCTAGGATCTTTTACGTGAAATATTATTTGCATGTCGTTGTTGGATTAATTATTATTTGAATTCACTTAGGTTAATTCATGATAGTAATAATTGTTAATTTAAATTTATATTTATGAGATCATCCCGATAGATCCTGGCATATGTTATCCCAACACGTCGAGTAGAGATTGCCCATAGCCCATTGACTCAGGGCGTTGGCATGGTCGTCGGTCGACCAACACCGGGGCATGTTTCTTCGTGGCCCTGGCCAAGTAACCCGACCAATGGTCGGGAAGCCCCTCCACACCAACGTCCCGACCTCAGGAAACTCAGCACCTCGGGGGAGAATTTGGCCACAGTAAAATCTGAGCTGCGAACAGAATAGAAGTCGTAAAAAAAAATGGTACAAGTCTGGAACTTACTCGGTGACCAGCCCCTCGTTCCCATCAGACCCACGAGTTAACTTCGGGGAAACGACCTCTGGAGAAGAAGGGTGCTGTAGTCAAGGCCACGCGAGGTGGCGATCTCTTGGACCGGTTTTATATCAGACTGATATTGACCGATCTCGCCCTCCCTCGCCCGCTTTCGGGGACGATCAGAAGCTGGTGGAGCAGACTCTAAGGTCTTTTTCCCTTTATCAGCAGCGGAGGGGCCAGTGCGAACAGGAGGAGGAGTATTGTCCGACACCCATCTCATCGAACCGAGCACATATTTATTTTTGGAGACCATCACAGAAGCTGATGGTTGCCGCTGGTATACTGGAAAATTTTAGGCTGCCAAAACAACACGACTGTGTAAGACGCAAATCGCAAGTCGCCTATCAAGGGAAAAGAACAAGCAAAATGAGAAACATACTAGGGATGTTGAGGTGGCGAGGATATGCATACAATCCGTCCCGAAGTCGTTGGAGCTCAGAAATCAGAAATTTAATCTCTCAAAGGCTAGGAGGGGTATCTCGAACCTTATTGAAAACTTCTTTAAAGTCCCAATACAGGTCGCTGACTCGGGGCAGGTACGCAGCAAAATGAGAAGGGAATTTGATTTGTACGACTTTCAATGTAAGGATAAAAGAACTTACGATGTTCCATGTGGATCGTGTAATCCGTCGGCACTCTTATAGCTAGCAGGTTCGCAGGGTCTACGGACCCCCATGCCCCTCCAACAAACCATCACCTATGGTGCCAACCATCAACTTTGTTCGGGATGCCGCTTACGAGCTCCCGACCTTTGCGAAGTCGCACGTGTTGGGGTTATACGTGAAAGTATGCTTTTTCTTTGTATAACCTAGTATTAAACACTTATTTACTGAAATAAATTATTTATCACTGTTGCTTTAAATATGATTGAATGTTATATATATTTATTGCAAACCGTTCATAGCACGCGTTACATTGTAGTTAACATGGTGATACCAGATCACAGAAGATCACGTTAACAGTGCCTTGTAAACGAGTGCGTGTTTCAAAACTTAGATAGATCCGAACAATCTATTGGTAGAATTTGATGTGTAAGACTCAGATTGACTTGTCTTGACCAAGAGATTACACTAGTGCATTTGATGCGCTGAAGCGGACCTGCAGAGAGGATAAACTCATTCGCATTGACTTAAGGGATGAAGAGTTAGACCTCAGTGGTTGTTGATTTCTTAATCTCTGTCACTTAATAAGGACTGTGTGTGATTAGTAGATATTGCTTTGACTTATAAATGGGAAGAGAATCATTGCGACTTAGATACCCTATATCTTGGGCAATAATATTAATTGCACGATAGTTGCTAGATTAATATAGATAATCGTGTGCTTGCAATGTCTTGCTTGATTGGTCCCCTTGGTGGGTCCAGAACCTTTATCATACCAAATCTTGCAAGTGGAATTAATTTTCCGGTATGGATAATAAAGCTGGGATGTCCTTTCTCCAAGGATAAAGATATTAATTAATATAAAGCTTTTTAGTGGCTTAATTAATTAATGGACTAAATAATCTTAAACACGGGAAATAATGATCGGGAGCCATATTACCGTAATATGGGTTAAGTTGGATAGTGCAATATTAATTATATAGTGGTATTAATTAATATTAATGGGCTGAATTATATTGTGGCTCAATATTGGAATTCAGTAGCCCATTGGAAGGTCCATCTTAATTCTCCTAAGGGCCCCTCAAGTAGCACAATTAAAGTCCAATAAATAAAAGGTGCTTAAAATAAAATAAATTATTGTTTCATTATTTCCTCCTTATTTTTTCGAAAATATTAAAGAAAAGATGGAGAAAAAATTTCTTGAAAAGATTTTATGGAAAGGAGATAAGTATTCTTGGAATACAAGATTATCCCATAAATTCAAGAAATCTCCCACTTGGCTTCTTTAATGGGAATTTTCGAAAATTATAGAGCAATAATAGGAAGAATGATTTTCTTGATTTTCTTGGAAAGTTTTTTATGGAAAAAGATATGTATTCTAGTAATACAAGAATATCTCATAAATTCAAGAAAGATCCAATCTTGAAAGATCCCCTATTATTTTCGAAAATTGGACTAAATAAGGGTGTGAGATTTTTGTGGAAAAATACACATGGAAAGAAGAATATATGAGATATATTCAAGATTTCTTGGAGATCAAGAAAGGATCTTTCCTAACCTTATTTTGAGTCCAAAATTTCGTTCCCCCCTTTCTATATAAATAAGGGGATGAATTTTTTTATCCCCTACAGTTCCATGTGTTGGAAATATTAGAAATTCACAAAGGTGGTGCAACAATTATTTATTTTCCTTTATTTTATAAATCGTTTATTGGAGAACCTTCCACCGGGGTTATTGGACGAGGACTTGGGAATACTTGAGAAGGACATTTGGTGGGTATCCTGATACTTGATCCTGTCTGTCTCAGACCGTCTCTCCAACGGGTACGTTTACGTAAACTCCTAGAAATTCTGCATGCTAGGATCTTTTACGTGAAATATTATTTGCATGTCGTTGTTGTATTAATTATTATTTTAATTCACTTAGGTTAATTCATGATAGTAATAATTGTTAATTTAAATTTTTATTTATGAGATCATCCCGATAGATCCTGGCATATGTTATCCCAACAGCACGACATTATAACCACCCGCCTGGTGGACAGGATGCATCACATAATTAAGCTCGCCCGAGTCGGCAACCGATACAGCCCGGCCTGCCCCAACACAGTAATGGTGGAGAGATTATAACTCCATCCATTCGGGGTAATTTGGGTAAGGCTCTGGTTCCAGGCTGCGAGCAGATGGGAGATCGCCGGATGCAGGGGAAATCGAATCCAGGCCTCCATGATGTGCTCGTTCACCGCTATCATTCCAGGAGGCGGCTGGATTGCACTCTCATCAGAGGTCGCCCCATAAAAATGCACATCCTTAGGCACTTTGTACCGACGGCGGAGCGAACGCACATATCGATTGGACAGAAAAGATCGGAATTTCTTGTCTGAGGCCGCAAAAGCTGAAATTACCGACTTGCGGAACTCGCGGTCAGGTCGCTTGAATGGGCCCCATGCCATACAAGCCTCATAGTCAAAGATTCACTCAAAAGCCCCTATCTCACACGCTGGGTCAGAGGGCCCCGCAGCCTCGTCTACCTCCGGCAAGATGGTACAAATGGGACTAACATCCACTGGAGAAAGATGCATGATATCATCCAACTCCTCCAAGAAGGCTTCATCGTGTTCCACATCATTGTCGTCGTCCTCCCTATTACCACCAGGAGCACTGGTCGCAGATTCCGTATCTGCAGAAGATCCCCCCAAAACCATCGTCGTCGAGGCTGAGCCACGATGGCGGCGGTGGATCAGCGGAACATCATCCTCTGAGGACGACGACACCACCATAAGTTGAGGAGCATTGGAGTCGTCGATGGACCAGTGGCCATTGGAGAAACTTGAGAGAAAAGAATCAAAGAAATTACCTGAATCTTCTCTTGTAGAAAACTCTTGAAGGCTCGAGGGAGATGAAAACGAAGAAGGGTTTTCCAGTCTAAAAACCTAGTCCATTTATAAGCAAAGGAAGGGGCCAAAGTGCAAATAAACCAAACTTTGGGCCTCTATCAACAAGAATAGCAAGGGAGTTGCGCATAATTATCACCGCGACCTCCCATTAGAACGAGTTGTGGCGCCCACGTCATCAAATCCTGATAACCTATCAAACCGATTTGCATAATCGAGGATACCTTTTGTCTGCCCGAGGATGATGATACACCCAGAACAGGTCCTTAGGTCGAGAGGTCGCTAGTCGGAATACTAATGTTCAAGTTATGGCCCAGAAGCAAAGCTCAAGGCCTCAACTTGAGGGGCAATTGTTGTAACATGGATAAAACCGACGTGTGGAGAAGTCGAGAAGCTGACAAGTTGCCAATCGACGATCTGATAAAGCGACTTGGGGTAGGACCCCAGAGCCGGAAGTCAGAATATTAGATCAGAAGATCAGATAAGCACTATTATGTCATGCACGAATACGACTTGCCCAGAAGTCCTAAAGCCAACATGTCACTACCAGCGACCTGGAAAAGTGACTTGGAACAAGAATTCTACAGGTTGGAGGTCGTAAATCCTATCAGTCATGGAGAAAATGCTCGACAAGCCGCAAGATTCGCCTTTGGAGCTCAGTCCGCAAATGGCGCCCATTAACTAAGGCGACAATTGACCCGGCAAGGCGGAATTCTCGACTAGCGGGATTGAAGCACCATTAAATGACATTCCTCCTGTAATCTCCCGCCCATGGGCAAGAAACCTAGTATAAATATGCCTCCATGGCCTCACTTGTAGGAGGTTAGCATTTTAGTGTTCTTAGACAGAAAATAATAAAAGATTCTTGGTTTGGTTCGCCCCCAGACGTAGTCTAATTTATAGACGAACTGGGTCACCAAATTTCGATCTTCTTATTGCATTTCTATTCATTTCAATAGTTAATTCACCATAGATAATTACTTGTTGGCCGAAATATTAACCGGTGCACAACACATTTGTAATATAAAGGGAAATGATGTGGTTTATCCTTGATGATAGTAGAGTATGGCCTGTGACATAGGATAATAACATGAGGATCAGCCATGTCTCCTCCCATCTGGTATTCCTGTTGAATAAATTCTATCCATTCCTCTTGTGTGGCATACTATGAAAGGTATAGCCATAGGAGAGTAGCTTCATTTTCTTTGTCGAAGAAGAAACTGATCATTCCTTCAATGGCCATTTCGATGGCGTGGAAGTATAGGGCAGATATACACCATAAATACCACAGAGCATTTTCTGTGATCTTTGAGTTATGGCATATAGAAAGGATAACCACGAGCGGCTTCTCAGGATTGAAGCATGCATCTTCGTAAGGAAGTTGTGTTTCTGTGACATATTTTGAAAGATACCTGAACATGTTTTCAGTAGCAAATCGATGTATCTCTTTTAATATCATGAGAGGTTTAGTAGATACAAGTAGGATATATTTAGGATGAACCAGATGTTGAGGGAGATCTGGAAATATCTCTACCGGAGGAACCTCCTTTCTTTTCCCTGTCATCAAGATTACAGGAAAAAATTTCTTCTTAGTGATGAGATGTACCTGAGGTTTTCTGGAGAGATAATCTGCAACAATGTTGGTTTTCCCTTTAATATGCTGGACCTCATACTGGTATTTTGAGAACCAGTCGTTTAGTTGTAGAAGCTTTTTTTCAAGGACTCCTTTGTTCTTTAATTTCATGATGGCGGGAAAAGAGGTGTTGTCGAGTTGAACAATAAACTGGTGACCCACCAGATGGAATTCAAACTTCTGGATGTCATTCTTTACTGCTAGGATCTCCTTGTACACTGCATGGTAGTGTTTTTCAGAATCTTTGAATTTTCCACTAGCATGACCGCAATAATAGAGCATATTATTAGTTTTCTCAAGTAGCACTGCTCCCGGCATCGGTCTGTAGAATCCGTTATCCTTCTGTGGGGATTCGTAATAGAGGAAGCTTCTGACAGATTTCTTTCAGGTGCTTGACCGCTGTAGTTTGAGTGATACCCCATGGAGGAGGGTCATTTCTTAATAGCTTTGAAAGCTTGTTGTTGAAGTTTGAACAGTTTGGGATGAATTCTTGAGATAGTTGATAATCCCAAAAATATGTTGTATCTCTTTTATGGACATTTGTTCATCGGGTAACTTCAAAAGCTCTTGAGCAATGTGAGGACCAGGTTCATATTCTCCCTTAGAGATTCTCATTCCTAGAATCTCGATGCTCTCCTGCCCAATAATACTCTTATTTTCTGATAACATAATCCCAAATTTTCGTACCAAGTTTACAAATTGTTTCAAGAGTTGGCCATGATCTCTTTTGTTGTGTGAATACAAAAGGATATCATCAATGTAAACAAGGGTACTATGCATAATGAGACCAAGGTTGAGCAGCTGATTACACTCTTGTTTTGCTAGTGCTAGCTCTTCAGGGGTCATTCCAAGATGAGTCGCCTTTGTAGCATTGATGTCTTTGTTCATCTTAAATGGTAACTGAATGAAGAATGCTTCATTTTTCCATAAAGGAAATGGATGGATGAATTCTGAGTGAGATTCTGCATAGCAACCCTTTAATTCGTCAAGACTTAATTGATAATCTCCTGGGTCTTCTTTTAGAGAGAACAACTTCTAGATGGGAGTATATGGTAGGAACATCCTCTTGTACTTGACTCCTCTTGGATGAATATGTAATTTTTTAACTTTGAAGAATAGATCAAACCCCATTAGCAAATCATGGCCATGGAGTTTCTTTCCTATCACCTTTATCCAGATGATGCAGTCATGAAATATCTTGATGCTAACTGTTTGTCATGAGATTAGGGACGTGTGAAAAGTCTAGCCATTTGTTGCATAGAAGTATTCATGATGTGTCTCCCAAGCGTCCTTGGGTAGAATATCAGGATTCATCATAGTCCTTCGTGCACCCGTATCTAATACTCCAATTGCTTTGATAGGCTTCGCATATTTTGACTGGAGTATTCTTATTTCAAGATGAGGTGCAGGAATTACCTCATGGACGATCATGTTGCCCCTTGTAAGAGTTGGACCAACCATAAATGTGGAAACATTTTCGGAAAAACTTCCTTCATCTGTGGAATTGAGCGAAACATGATTGATGGAGAGGCTTTGAACGTCATTCTCATTGCAAGATAGTCCATCATCAGGATTGTTGATATCTTGATTGTTGACAGTGGAGGCCTCGGAAGGTGGTCTTGTCCCTTGATTAGGATAAACTTTTGCAAAGTGTCCTTTGCCACTACAGAGATAACATCTGTCTAGTGACTTCTTTCGAAAAGACTTCCTTCGAAAGAATCTATTTCTAGAAACATAATTCTTTCTTTGAATATTTTCCTTTTCTTTTTCTGGAAGGCAGTCTGTCATAGGGAGGCATCCCTTTGATATAGCCTTAGCATATAAAGAGATATCACCTATGAATTCTAGGTAAATTTCTTCCAAATCTTTTCTTGGATTTGCCGCAGTGAGAATCTCAAGTCGTTTAGATTCTCCAATATTCATGAACCAATCCAGTAATACTCCACGAAATCTGGATGTGAAATCCTTCATGGTACTCGAGAGATCAACCCCTTGTGCACAAAGCAGCTTATCTATCCAGGTTACAAATAATTCAATTATCTTTCCTTTATCTTGGATTGGAACATTGTCGAAAGAGAACCAGGGTCCGTCATCTGGTGGCATTGACTATTGTCTATCAGCATGGTGATATAGACCTGGATCAGTCATCAGAATAAATGGGGCATCAACAACACTTTCTCCTTCATTTGATGGTGTTGAAGACTCGCTTGAGCTAATTGTGTCCTTATTGTTTCCGATATTATCTTCAGGTTGTCTGGAGTGAGATGTGCCTCTCTTTCTGCTGGGGGAGGCTTCATCTTTTGCTTTCCTTTTCTCGACCAATCCAAATACTTTAGAATAGTCAGAAGATCTTGGAGAATTACCATAGAGGTAGGCCGTGAGAGGAGAGGGGTTTTAATCCTCTTATGTTCCTCTATGATAGACTGCTCCTTCCTAAGCTTCTTTATTTCTGCTTCCTTGGCGTAGAATTCAACACATATCTGTTTCTTGGCTAAGAGAAGTCTGAGCTCCCTGTCATGTTGGTTGATCTTGTCGGATAGATTTTGTTCAACTCTTAATAGTTGTCTTGGCTCGTCCGTACGCCTTTCTTCATAGGTCTGGAACATAGCGCACGGTTGTGGTGCTGGAGAATCATCATCAACATTTTCTTCATATTCGTAGATGCACTCTTCTTGAATAGGAATGGCCATGAGCTGGAACATGTGAGTAGACGGACCTTCCTCAACTTTCGTGTTGTATATGGTCTTGACTCGTCCGTCTATAGTTCTCTGGAACTTGAAATCAACAGCTCTATTGGGTCGCTATCTTGATGAAGTGATTTGTAGTTGGTAATCTATTCTGTTGGCACCAACCGTTCTAGATCTTTTTTGTAAATCTGTCGAGGAATCTGGATTATGGTTGGAACTTCAGATCCAGATTCGGCAAGGACCATAAGTGCTTCCTTTATGCCTTGATTTTTAAGATCTAGAGCATGATCTTGCAATTTGTAGACGAGTTGATGATGCAACGTAGCCATCACAAGTTTTGAGATTTGTTCAGCACTAGCTATTTGGACTTGCACCTTGAGAGCTTCTATCAACGACACATCTTGTAAGGATAGAGCAAAGTTGGGAAAGAAAGTAATTACCACACTTCCAGCATTGAGAGTGGTAAGAACAGTCCCAATGACAACATGCTCATAATTACGATATCTTGTGTCGAGAAGAGTGATTCTTGAAGAAACAGGCAGACCCATTTTACCATGATATGTAAGAACAAGTCTAACAGCTCCAAGATGGAGATGAGTATAACCAGTTTTTACTCCAAGAATTGATATATTCTTAAGGTATGGTTAGAGTGATATACTGCTCCTGAGAAGTTGCTGGTAGACTACAATGGTCCATCTTTGAGGATTGGACATATTCTTTCATAGGGGGATCTTTGGTAGGAATCAAGGGTCTGGTGGTTTTAGTGAAGGTACCATATTTCTTGTAAACATTATAAGGGCTAACAAGGGGTGGAATGGTATGTTCTACAATAACATCTTCAGGGATAGTACAGTATTCAAGAAGATTATTTATTATATTATTTTGGCAACGAGGTAACGAAAGGAACAAAGACTGGGATAATATTTGGGAGGCTATGTTTACCGAGGGTGTAGGCGTAGGTGTAGCAACCATGATGGAGGGGGCGGACACCCCCTCCGGTGACCCGCATCGGGCAGGCGTGCCGACCGGCATGACCACACACTCTTCCCCAGCGTGGGTCGCCGGAGGGGGCGTCTCCAACCCCCACCATCATGGATGCTACACCTACGCTTACGCCCTTGATAAATCAAATTCTGTCCCAGTCTTCGTCTACGTTTGATACTATTATCTTATCCCAATCTTCATCTACCTCTGATACTATTGTCTTATCCCAGTCTTCGTCTACCTCTAATAATATAGTCTTATCATAGTCTTCGTCTACTTCTGAGTCCAGTCATACTCGTACTGTAGATAACCTTACCTCTCATATTTTGTCACAATCTTCTTTGTTTTCCTTGTCTATTTGTCATACCATTAAATAGAAAAACTCTTTGACTATTCGGTCCTTCCCAAAGATGCAGTTGTGGAACAGGCTGTTCCACAATTAGATAGTCCATATCATATCTATAGGGAATTTGGTAGTCTTACCAAAAAAATCAGAAAATAAAATTAAAAAAGAAAAGAGTATATCTAGTCGTCAAAGATGAATCATCTTGATCTTCCAGCCACCTCCCGAGAACAATATCTTTCTCTGATGATACCTTCAGAATATATCAGCTGGTGGAAGAAACGAAGTTATACTCATATCCATCTCGGAGCAGTCAGACTAGTGCTTACATTCCATGGGAATAAGAAGCAACCGGTTCCTGTTAAGATCACACTGCTTGACACCCGATATCGTATGTACCAGCATGCAGTTATAGGGACCGTCCTTACCACCCTTGATGAGAAAAGTATGGTAATCACATTCTATCCCAACTTTGTTTTATCATTACATGATGCACCTCTGGCGGATGCCTTCAAGGTGAAAATCCAGTTGTTTGGCGTAGAAGAGAGTCCTGAATCCATTACGGTAACTCTACATCATCAATTGGTCTACAGGCTACAAGACCACAACCTTGATCTAAAAAATCAAGGTATAAAAGAAGCTTTGATGATGCTCTCTAGTTCAGACCTTGCAATCCCAACGGTCGTACAAATTCCCCGAGGGATTCGAAAAAAAGACTAGGTGCAGCTTGTACCAACCGAATGGGTAGACAACTATGAGATAAATTACCATGCCATAAAGCCAGTCCAGACGATTGATCTCATATTCCAAGAATTGGGAGATATTAAAGCCAAATGGATAGACAACTGTAGGCCGATCTCCCATGTTCTTGCGGCTGATTTCAGACTCCAAGAGAAGAAGGGCGATAAGGTAGAAATCATCGACAGTACTTCATCTGATGAGAAGCCAAAATTCCTCATACTACAACTCAAAGTTATTCCTAACCAACTAGGGAGAGACATGTTGTCAATCTCCTACTTTCTACCAGATGGAAAGTTTGTGTATTCCGACTGGATCAATGGTCACTTCATTTGGGATTTGGATCCCTCAATGTGTGACCCAAGGTGCACTTGCAAATATGGAGAAAGTGACAGCGATGATGAGGATATCTTTTGTCATTCAAAATACGATGATGATCAGCCCTTTATCCAATCAAGATATGATGATGATTACGATGGTGATCCACCAGCACCTTAGCCATGCCTAATGTTCCAGCCATATGAAGAAAGTTTTCCACCTATGGAGAGGCATGAAGACAAACAGAGTAAGATGGTGATGAGGCCATACTTACAGAGTACGGTGATCGATGCTGCTGGTCAACATAAATCCTTGAATCAAGGAGAAGAGGTTCTAAACTGGCATACCCAAAATGCTAGGGCTCAGAATCGATCTCTTCAAATATCGATACAAAGGTCTCGCAAATTCTTGATCAGGTACATAACTCAAATACCAGGCAAAATTCTCTTGAAATGCAACTTTTGAGAGTTGAGCAAAAGTTATCAGGAAACATCTACCAGTTAGATAAGGAGCTCAGACTTCTCTTGGCAAACAAACAGTTGGGTGCTGGATTTAACGCCACGGAAGCAGAAATAAGGAAACTCAAATGAGAGTTGTCCCGCATAGAAGAGGATAAGAGGGTTAAAGCTTCTTTAGCTCCTCAGTCAGATCTCTATGAAATCTCAATAGGCCTCCAACCAGAATTTTATGCCGTTGCACCAGAATCTTCAGACTATTCCAAAATCTTTGGAATGGTATCAAGTATTCCTTCCGATATCCCTACAAGGGCAGAAAAAAGAGAAGCTGAGGAGGAAGCTCCATAAAAAACAAAAGGAAAGAAGCCTGCTCATACTCTGATGGCCTCCAAGGTACAAGATCTCTTTCCTACAGGTTTCATAGGGATATCCGGACATGAAGCCTCTTCTAACAATGAAAGCAATACATCCAACATCACAAGAAAAGAAGTTAATGAAGAGGAGGTGACGTCCAGCTCCATGGATTCTCCAATCCATGTGAGTGATGATGAAGAGGTAGCAAAGCTCCCAACTTTCTTGATGACAAATCTAGAACCTTCGGAGGATTCAACGATCCAATCAAATGATGATGAAGGTCTTACTACTGGTGCGACTATTCTAATGGCAGATCCAGAGCCAAGTCACCAGTTCGAAGGATATGTCTCAGATTTAGAACCAGAGTCAACCAACAAACCATTTGTAACTCATCCCAGTGATGGCCTAGCGATCTAAGTATTCAAATGGTCCTTGGTTCTCTTTCGACAATGTTCCAATCCACAAAAGATGAGAAATAATGCATACATTTGCACGTTGGATAGACAATCAACTCAGCAAAGAAGGAGCCGGTCTTCGAGCAATCATGAAAGATTTCACATCGAGATTCCTTTGCGTGCTACGAGAATGGTTTCTCAGCATTGGAGAATACAGACAACTCGAGATTCTCAATGCTACAACCCCAGGAGAAGCTTTAGGAGAGATTCACCGAGAATTCATAGGTGACATATCTCTATATGCTAAAGTTGTTTCTCAAGAATTTTTCACTATGAGATGTTGTTTTCTCTCTAGTTGCCAGAATGGTTCCACTTTTTGAATGGGAACAATGATCCCAATCTTAAGAATGTGTATTTGGCATCTCTACCCAAGGAGCTCCAACCTGAAATAGTACGAATGCTCCAGGCAACCCGAAGAGACTTTACTGGCATAAGCTTGGGACATATTCATCATATCTGTCTTACAGCCTTAGAAAAGATATTTGAGCAGAAGAATCTATTCAAGGAGATGATGGAGAGACGAAACATCCCAAAGGCAGTTTGTGATAAATCCTATCTTGAGATAGGATGTAAGAAGGAGGAATGTACGTGCTCAAAAAAGGAAGGAAGGATAACTCTACGAAAGAAGCACAACTCGAAGAAACACGTTCTTTCGAAAGAAACCCGTCCGTAAAAAGACGACGGATAGATGTTATATTTGTAGAGGAAAAGGACACTATGCAAAAGACTATCCAAACAAGCAACACAAGGCAACTAAGCTAGCATCTCAGGCTTTCTACTATGATCACAAAGATGGTGCAAATGTTGAATCTCTATTCTTCGAACAAGAAGCCTAAGATTCAGATGCTGCTCTTGTCCTGCACGACTCCTCAGGAATTTCTTCGGATGAAGGAATTCCCTCCTTCATGGCAGGTCCCTCTCTTATTCCAGGAAACAACAACTTCTCTCAAGAGGTAATCCATTCACCTCATCTTGAAATAAAGATACTCCCATCACGATTTGCAAAGCCTTTTACGATCATCAGAGTATTAGACACAAGTTCTCGAAGGACTATGATGAATCCAGACCTTCTACCAAAAGAAGCTTGGAAAATCCATCCGAGTATTTTTATGCAGCAGACAGCCAGTCATTCCACACATCGTTGATATCAAGACGACCAGTTGGTATCCAGATATTTTCAGAATACATCATTTGGGAAAAGGTGATAGAAAGCAATCTCCACAGACATAATCTACTATTGGGATTTGACGTATTCTTCAAAGCCGAAAAACTCCAGATCCATTCAAAAGGAGTTAGATACAAGAAGATGTTTCTACCATATCTACCAGTCCCTGCATCTCCTTTTCCAAAACCAGAACCAGAGGAATATCAATCCAAAGTCAACAACCAATGCAGATGCCAAGAGAGACCTCGGGCAATAGATATCCACCTATCTCCACTTCAAAAGAACAAGATGTTATGTGATACTAAGATAACTCGTCAACCACTTGGTGCCTCAGAAACCATTAAATCAATCTCAAAGTATTCAGCCAATCTATGGGAGGAGTCAATTCAATGGAAAGAAAAGTTAGTAAAATCTCTCCACTATTCTCCACTAGATAAAAATCTTTCTCTACCAACATTTGCCCAACCTTCTACAACCCATAGTCAATGGGCCCTTCGGCCCACTGGGCTTAAAGTAGCCCCATCTTCACTTCGAAAGACCATCACCCACACGTTTGAGCCCAATAACCATGGTACACCTTTTCCACCTTCTCTAGCACAAAGAAAGCCCATACCTTTCCCTATCCCAATTGCAAACCAGGATCGAAACTTTACAATCATGCCACATGATTCACCTGACAGGTCTCAAGCTACAAAGATGATAAATTACAAAATAAAAAAGGGTGACCCGAAGAAATCCAACACCAACTATGACCTGAATATGCTATGGCCTCCGGATATAGCAAATTAATACGGTTGTGTGTTGGCTACGTTTGTAATATAATATTTTTAAACAAATGACATCTGTCATATCTGTAATAGGGCAGTGATTAATAGTAATCACTTTTAATTTCGTTTTTGCTTGTAATAGGGTCATGATTAAATAGTAATCACTTCATTTTCATTTTATGCTTGTAATAGGATAAATGATCAATTAGTAATCATTTACTTTGTTAATTTTCATCACTTTAGAAAGCCATCTTCAAAGTTGGCCTTAATTAGCTCATCCTTATCAAGTTCTCATCATGGAGTGGTCCCCAAAGCTTGGCCCCACAAGGAAGAAATTAGCCTTCATCATTCTCACATGAAAATTGAAGAAAATCAACCATGTTTGTCTTATTAAGAGAAAACCTTGGCCCCACAAAGTTAGAATAATCCCCCAACATGTTCCCTTGAAAAAAGGAAGTGGTCCCCTTCATGGAGGTGATTATTAACCTTATTAGGCAAAGAGATAATTATAACTTTTGGTCTGATTAGAAGGAAGAGATACACCATGCTACATGGAGTTTCATGCATCAAAATTAATCAACACCTGGAACACTACACATGCAAGGTGGAGTTTCATGCATCAAGAGGAGACCAGCACATACAAGCACATTTTGCCTATAAATAGGAGGTCTTCAAGTGGAATAGAAAAGCAAGAAACATTAGAGAGGAATCCTAAGTGACGACAAATAAGTTTGAGAGTTCTTGTAAGTGTTCTTGTAAGATATATTGAGAGTCTGTATATATGTGTGATCAATAAAACCTTCATGTTTATATATACATTGTCTTCAACCTTTTATTTTAGCCTTTGTATAATATCCATGTTCTAGATAGTCTCATCGCCCTCTCCAACACCCGTTGGGCAGGAGCACCACCACATAACCCACATATCCCCATGTCAATATGAAATTGAGTCTGATTTTAATTTTGGTATGGTTACGGTCCCTGTTGTCCCCTCGATGTGCTAGTGATAGCCACATGATATCCGATTTCGTGTTTCTCCCAGAAAGTCCCAAAATAGCTCGTCAGGCAAGGTGGCTGCTTAGAGCGAAAAAAGGATGTGTACTGGGGCGGAGCGGTTGTCCGACGATGTCCCGAAGTGTGGTGGAGGTCTCCTGGCACGCCGTGCGTGGGAGCTACGTGCGCAGGCGGAGCTCCCGACCCCGTTCTGGTATCAGAGCTAGGCCCCGTTCTCGTCTTTGGCCCGAGGAAGAGTTTGTGGTTGTGCCGGTACCCGCGCCGCCAGGCCCCGTCCTTGTGTTCGGCGCGGGGAAGAGTGTGCGGTCATGCCGGTCGGCGCACCTGCCCGGTGCGGGTCACCGGAGAGGGGGCATCCGCCCCCACCATCATGGATGTTGCTACGCTTACGCCCTCGGTAAACATTGCCTCCCAAATACTATCACAGTCTTCGTCTACCTCTGATACTGGAACGAGGTCGGGAGCCCCACCTGCGCACATAGCTCCCACGCACGGCATTCTAGTAGACCTCCACCACACTTCGGGACATTGCCAGATAACCGCTACGCCCCAATACACATTATTTTTTCGCTCTAAGCGGTCACCTTGTCTGATGAGCTATTTTAGGACTTTCTGGGAGAAACACGGAACCGGATATCATGTGGCTATCACTAGCACATCGAGGGGACGGCAATGACCGTAACCATACTGCAATTAAAACCAGACTCAATTTCATGTTGACATGGGGACAGGTAGGTTATGTGGTGGTGCTCCTGCCCAACACCCTGGTGGTGCTCCTGCCCAACGGGTGTTGGTGAGGGCGAGGGAACTATCCAGAACATGGATACTATATAAAAGCTAAAATAAAGGTTTGGGGATATAGGATATATAAACAAAAGGATTTTATTTGAACACACTTATATATATCTTACAAGAACACTCAAACTTATTTCTTCTCACTTAGGACTACTCTACAATATTTCTTACTTTTTTTTTCTTCAAGATTCCCTATTTATAGGCAAAATGTGCTAGTATGTGATGGCATTCCTTTAATGCATGAAGCTCCACGTAGCATGGTGCATGTCTTCCTTTGATGCATGAAGCTTCACGTAGCATGGTGTATGTCTTTCTTCTAATCAACCCAAAAGTTATCATTATCTTTTTGCCTAATAAGGTTAATCATCACCTCCATAGGGGACCACTCCCTTTTTCAAGCGAACATGTTGGGGGTTGATTCTAACTTTGTGGGGCCAAGACTTCCTCTAAATAAGACAAACATGACTGATTTTCTTCAATCTTCACGTGAGAATGATGGAGGTTGATTTCTTCCTTGTGGGGCCAAGCTTTGGGAACCACTTCATGATGGGAACTTGATAAGGATGAGCTGATTATGGCCAACTTTGAAGATGTTTTCCTAAAGTGACGAAAATAAGCAAAGTAAATGATCACTAATTGATCATTTAACCTATTACAAGCATAAAAACGAAAATGAAGTGACAAGAAAATACCATATTAACCTTGTTAAAATAATTTTTTACACACATGGCACACCATTATCACAAAAGGCTATATTTATTCTTACCCACCCCTAAATGATGGAAACATCCACCTTTCCTAATAACTTTTAATTAACTAGATTTATATTAAAATGAATAGTTATAGTTTTTAGATTATAATAAACTATTTTATAATCATAAGAGAAAAATATGGTACTAAAATAATAAAATTAATTAATAAATTAATATCCATAAAAAGAAAATGGATATAGAATGGTACATAATCATTAGTTTCGGTACCTGTTGGTACCAAGTTTTTTTTTTAAATTAATAAAAAAATGTACTAAATGGTACCAAAATCGAGAATTTGGTACCGAATTCTTTGTTTCAGTATCACTAGGTACCAAATGTTTTAAGTAAAACTAATAACGGTAATTCTAACTAGGCAGAATCTGCCCAGGCAAAACATCATTTTGGTAATTAAAGATTTAATTTAGAATGTAAATGACTTTTATGCCCTTAATAAAGAAAATTTAAACAAATGATAAACTTAGGGCCCTTTTGGCACACCTTTATAAGCTCTTTAAAACAGCTTATAAGATATTTAATAGCTTACAAGCTCCTTAATTTTGTTTGGCAAAATAAGATCTTTAACATCTTATAAGATCTAAAAAAAACTCTTTAGAGCTTATAAGCTCTAAAAAAATAAGTTGGGATATCTCAATTTATTTTATAAGAATTACATAAGCTCTACCCTATCTCAACACATTCCGGTCCAAACCCAGCCTGAATTCAACTCAACCTGTCCCGTTTTTAAAGAAAAAATTTAAAAATAAAAATATTTTTGAAATAAAAAATTTATTTTCAAGAAAAAAAAATTATATTCAGAAAAAAATATTTCAAAAAAAAAAATATTTTCCAAAAAAGAATTATTAAAATTTTTTTTAAAAAAAAAGTTATTTTCAGAAAAAAATATTTAAAAAAAGTAAATTTTCGAAAAAAAATGGTTCAGAAAAAAATATTTCGAAAAAAAAATATATTTTCCAAAAAAAATGCTTTAAAAAAAATTGTTTTCGAAAAAAAGTATTTTCGAAAAAAAATATTTTCAGGAAAAAAATTTATTTTCAATTTTCGAAAAAATAATTAAAAAAAAAATTCAGAAAATAAATTATATTAAAAAAAATTATTTTTCAAAAAAAAAATTATATTATATAGTTAAAAAATATATTTTTTAAAAATTATTAAAGAACTTATTAGTTGTATTAGCCAAATACTTAAACAACTTATAAACTACTTAAAAATTATATCTTATAATTTTTTAAAACAACTTATAAGATATTAGAGCTTATAAGATGTTTAAAATAAATTTAGCCAAATGGCCTTAAAAGGAAAAGCTTGAACTTAATAAAAAAAAAATTAAATCGGCGCCGGCAACGAGCGCCGCCGCCGCTCTCTATTTTTAAAATCCGGCCACCACTCCGAAAAGAATGGGCTCTCATCCAGAAAGTAAACCACTGAATTAATTTTTGATTTGATTATTCAAATATTCAACCTTCTTTTTTTATTCCAATTGTGCTATGAGATCAGATCTTGTGGCGATGATAAAAGATTTTGCAGCGACGGGATGGGGGTGTAATCCACTAGTTCAAGTTGATAAGGTTCAAAACCAAAGCAGCTATATCCCTTAGAAGGGGTGGTGAACGGGGGCCGGGGGCAGAGGCGGAGGCGTTGGGAAGGGGAAAAGACTAAAAAACTTACGTATTGGTTGGTGGATGAAAAATTATTTTACATTTACTTATTTTTTGGTGGATAAGAATCATCAAATGAGAAGATGAAGTAGCAAATATATTAGATCACAACAATCGTCCTTTTCTTGTTTTTTATTTATTATAAACATATTTAAAATGTTGTTTTGATTTAAAAATATTTTTTATTATATACGTTCTGATAATAAAAAAGAAATATATCAAATGGAGTTCTTTTAATACGCATCTGGTGAGTCCCAATATTAATTTTCATTGATATTGATTCCTATAAAACTTTATCAAATAGAATAAAAATTATTTATTATATTTTAAAAATAATTTATATATATTTATTCATATTTTGAGATGATTTGTATTGTAATCAATAAGAATTGATCAAGTGGGTAGTTATCTGATTAAAGTAAGTAGGTGGCGAAGAATATTTAAATGTTAGTATTAAATAATTTTAAAATATATCTATAATATTAATGAAATTATAATATTAAATTAGATTAAAGTAAAACAAAAGAGTGCACCTTCTTCTTGGAAGAAGACCTAGCGCCCCGTAGGTCGTAGCCGCCATCGCGTTCCGATAACCTTTCTCCACGTGATTAATAACTTCGCGTAGATCTTGTAATCATTTTCCCCATATCTATTTCTCACGTCGTTGCGTTCACGTTCGTCTGATTTTGACACTAAAAATAACAATTTTTGCAATTTTAGATCCTAAAAAATCACCATATGTATGATTTTCGGCCACCCACGAATTACACTATATCACGCTTACAGTATTAGTTGTCCCCTAATTAATTTCTCTATCGCCATCGTCAAATTCTCATCAACCTCAGCTTCTCAATTATTTTCCGAATTGAATGAATCTGAGTAAGAGTTCAACGTGGAGGAAAGAGCTCGCAGAGAAGGGAAAGGAAATGAACATGATTTTTTTTTTCAATGGTCGCCAGTTGCAGGGGAGGAGAAGTCGGAGCAGATGATCCGAGGTGGGTAGAGTGGGCGATTTTCGTGGAGAACTTTTTTTGGTAATACTTTTTTTTATTTAATTAAACTAGGGGCAAATTAGTAATTATGTAATATTATTTTAATATTTTAACTGTCCAGACAGAATCTCCCAATTTAGCACGTCCCAACTAATAAAAGATGACCCAATATTGGTACCCAAGTCAAGAATTTGGTGCCGAATTTTTTATTTCAGTATCACTCCGTACCAAATTAAATAAATCAAAAAATAATAATTAATTAATTAAAAATATTAATCTATTCATGTGCATTGATATTAAAATAAATATAATTCATTATATCCATCAATAATCGTCTAAGTTATTATTTAATTAACAATACTCATCAATAATTAATAAATTGAATTGGTATAGGGGGTTGTTTATGAGCAAGAGGGTGGGTGGAAGTAGGACCCACTTTCTACACTTTCAATTTTTTATACATATTTGCAAAGAGTATTTGTATCTCAAAATTAAGAATGGTTAGAATAAATCTTCTATAATTAAAAGTGGGTAAAATAAAATTTTCAATGTTGGAGGTGGGTTTGACGCAATTCTCACTAAATATTAAGTATTAATTGTATCTTTTTTTTTATTTAGTCAATATATATATATATATATATAATATCAACAATTAAAAACACTTTATATTTAAAAAACATAATATTTATAATTTAAAAATAAGTTTGAGAGATTAAAAAAAACTATAATTAAATAAATAAATATTTTAAAATTTTAATGTAATTAAATTAATAATTTATCTCTTTTTTTCAAAACCTCCTATATATATAGTGATAAATTTGTTAGTCAATAAGTCAACTCACACTTGAACCTGGCCTACGTGACTTATCAGGAACTAGTGGAGAAAGTCACAGTCCCCATAATTAGATTCACTGTTCACGCTTTCCATCCACTTGACTCTACATGTATAAAAATCAAACAAACAAACACATTTGACTTGCAAACTAACCTCATTTGGCTGAAAATCAAACCAGTCCACTACCATCTATTCCAATTTGGCTGCTTATTAATTATCAAAGGAAAAGAAACAAACACATTTGACTTGCAAACTAACCTCATTTTTGTCAAAGGTAACACCCACTTTGAGTCTTTGAGAGAGGGAGGAGAATGGGACATTCATACCAGGCTCTCCTGCTGTTCTTCATGTGCACCACAATCTCATATGCATCAGGTAATACATAATTAAGAGTCCGTTTTTCTGATAAAACTTGTTCACGGGAAATTAATACAATTATACTTATAAATATTATTACATTTATAAACTAATACTCGTAATATTAATGCGCATGTAAATGTTAGGATATTACTTTATAAGAGTAATGGTATCACTGAACTAATATTATAATTTGGATCCGGGATTTAAACCAAATTCGTCCTATAATTTTTCATCTTTATTGAAATGGTCCCATAACTATAAACTTTTTCAATTTAGTCATGTGTATTTAATTTGTTCCAATTTAGACCCAAACCGTCGCAAATCGACCAAAAATATCGAAAACGACGTCGATTTAGTCGCTTGTCTATCACGCACCCCTAATTTTCGCGATTAAAACAACATCGTTTTGGGTGTTTCCGATCGATTTCCGACGGTTGTGGACTAAATTGGAACAAATTGAATACTTGTGGGACTAAATTGAAAAATTGATAGTTACGGGACTATTTCAATAAAGATGGAAAATTATGAGACGAATTTGGTTTAAGTCTAATTTGGATTCATCATTTCCTCAAGTCAATTAAATAAATACCCATATTTTAATATGCAACAGAATTGCTACAAAACCCGGATTTCGAAATCCCTCCAACCAATCTAACATCAAATGCAAGTAATTCCCGAATCCTGCTCCTCCCCGGAGCAAACTCCATCCCCGGATGGTCATTCAACGGTACCGTCTGGTACCTAACGTCCGGCGCAGTGCAGTTGGGGCGAAACGGCCAAATCAATCAAACGATCCGAGCCGTTGATGAGGTGTTCAGATACTATATGAGCTTCAATCTTTCTGCACAAACTCAGGCTTGCGTTGATAGTCATGTTCCCGTGAACGTATCTGTTTCCATGAGATCAGATGTTCAAAACATGAGACAATTCTCTTTGCAAAGGAATTACAGCAGAAACGTGTGGGGGAGGCGTGCTTTGTTTGTGGGGCAATTGGTGGGAGGGCAGACTGTGGATATTCAGATCCAAAGTGTGGAGGATAATAATATGACCGAGTGTTGGCCTGTGGTTGATGATTTTGTTGTCACCACGAATAGTTTGGTGGTCGGTATGTTTATACTCTCCCTCATTTGATTACACATCTTACAAGCTCCAATAATTTATAAGTTATTTTTAACAATTTATAAAATGTGACTTTTTTTCTTTTTCTGAAAGATATAAAATGTGATTTCTAAGTAATTTATAAGTTGTTAAAATGTTTTTGGTTAAACTAATTATACACTTTGATAATTTTAAATAATTTCTAAAACTTAAATTTTAATATAATTTTTTTTTTTTTTTTTTTTTTATGTTGAGGTTGGGTGGGGTGGGGTGGGGTGGGGTGCAGGGGTGAAGGGATGAGCGGGATTGGATGTGATTAGAAAAATATGTTGAGATATCTTAACTTATTTGGAGCTTATAAGTTTTAAAGAGCTTAATATTTTAAGATTTAATAAGTTGTTTAACCTCCTTTTTTTTGCCAAATAAATTTATAGAGCTTACAAAGTTCTAAACAACTTATAAGCTGAACTAAACCGGTTCTAAAGGAGCTTATCCCACCTTATTATGGTGACACACGCTTAAAAAATATAATTATACACCGCTTAAAATTGTGGTACAAACTTAATATGTAATGGTACGTACATAACAAGGTGTGATATGGAGTTAATAAATAGTGGTATGAACTTAACATATGATGGTACGAGCTTAAATAAATTGTGGTATATTTTGGTGCGGACTTAATAAAGTACGGTACGGGGTGAATTGCATCCTTGGAAGCGTACGTCCGTCATTGTGTGTGGGTTCAAAAATAATTATATTTTGTGTAAAATTGTGAATATTGTAATGGTGAAGTTTATGAAAAACTTTCTACTTTTTGGGCGTGAAAGGTATTGTGGGACAGACGAAAAAAAAATGTGTAAAACATATTTCGGGACGGAGGGAGTAATATTTTTTTTCCCATAGAAAATCAATTAAGCAATGCATTACTCGTCATCTCATAATTACTTTCACACTTCTTTTTATCGGAGATACCAAAATAACTCGTAAGCCCAAAAATATATATAACTTTATACAAAAAGATATTAATTTTGGACCTTCACATTCACACAGTCTAACCAACTTATTTGTTGTAAGCATGACGATTTATGTAATTATCCCTAAAAATCCTACTAACTAATTATTACTCATCTTTCTTATTTTGTGTGTCTTTGCACAGACTATATGTTTACTGTATATATTGAGCAAGAAAGCCAACAAATGAAACAAATAAAAGTCATTTTATAAAATAGAAAAAGAAAGGGACCGGTGCCCAAAACTAGAACAATAAATAACAAAATGTCCTGGCCCAAAAGTAACCCAGATGACCAAATGATAAGCCAAAAAGTGACTCCAAAATTATCCAAGCCCACGTAGGTAGGAAGAAACAACTACTGAAGAAGCCTATCTAATGAAATACAGGACTAAATGGAGATTTTGAAGATGGATCATCATTGTTGAACAACTCGTCGGAGGGAATCATACTAAATAAAGAAGAAGATATTTTTTCTCCAATCCAAGGATGGTCTATTTTGGGAACAATAAAATACTACAAGGCCCCTAATGGAAATGCAGCAATCGAGCTACTTTCCGGGGCTCCATCCGGGGTTCGGACAGAATTCCTGGACCCTCCAGAAACGTCGACTTTGAGCTTTACCATGGGGGATGCCAACGACTCTTGCGTAGGTGATTTCACAGTGTACGTAGAAGCAGGGGCCGATAAATTCAACTTCAGCATGCGGAGCTTAGGGACGGGATCAGCCGTCAATCACTCTGTAAAAGTTACAAAGCTGTCGCGGATGCTAGATGTTTTAACCTTTTACAGTTTGGGCGAGACGCGAACGAGTGATGGTGTGCTATGTGGCCCTGTTCTTGATAACATACATCTTATTTCTTATGGAGAAAGGAAGCAAGATTGCCACGGCCTTCTCTTTTTAAGCTTGTTTATTGCTTTGCTGCTCCTATGTTGATGCAAAAAATGTGTTCGGAAAGTAATGAAGTTGTAGAATATACTCGAAACGCGCTTCTTTAAGGATGAAACATGTTTCTATTGTTAATTTGTGCTCCTGCCTCCTGTTTCTAGGGATAGAATCCTAAATAGTCCCATAATTTTTTTTTTTTTTTAAATAGTCCCAAAAAAGTTTGATTACGAAATTGATTCCAATTTTTCGCGAATTGTACTATTTTCGTTCAAAATTCGCTGGAATAGATGAAACGACGACGTTTTTTGTCACGCATTTCTGCTGGAAATCTCTGAATTGAATGCTCATATGTAAGCGCATGACGAAACCGACGTCGTTTTGTCAATTACAGCGAATTTGGGATGAAAATTGTACGATTCGCGTAAAATTATATCCAATTTTGTACATTAAACTTTTCTAGGACCATATTAATAAAAGATGAAAAGTTACGAGACTATTTTATATTCTACCCCTATTGTAGTAGACCATTCCTCTCATGAGCACTGTACTAGCATAGGCCATTGTTGATAGCTAGTAAAATCGGATTAATTGTGTGGAATATGACTTTGTGGTAACTAGCTAATCAAACAATGAATCATCAAATGATTGAAAGTTATGAACTCAAGTATTGAAAGCAGTAAATAAAGTGCACGAGACTAGGGCAAAATGTTTGCCTCTTGTATTCATATTTTTCGGACCGTTTTTGGGTCTTAAGTGCCCATATTTATACTACATGGGAGAGTGCATTCCACTCTCTGTTTTTCTTGTCGGGACATCAAATGGTCAAATTTCCATTTAATGCCCGGTACTTCATTTTACATTAATTTTCGACATCTCCTGATAGCTCTTGAGATCTCGCCTTGGTTAGCAGCGCGACACCTGGCAAGTCCCTGGATCATTTATCATAGTTCTCTGATCTTTCTCCAAATTGTGTAACCAACATTGTCTTCTTGTAGCTCGAGCCATTGACTTAGCCATATTTGGAGGATTTTTCTGACTTAGTACCGCACTGCAACATTAACTCCCTTATGTACAAGTTAGCTCCTAGCGGATATTGCACCAGTTATACCTTCCGAAGCTTGGATAAGAGACCTCCTGTAGAGAACTTTTCTGAGCGAGCTCAATGGGAGCTCTTTGAACGAGCTCATAATGAGCTAGTTGGTGAACTCTATGGGAGAGCTTAACGAGAGCTCTATGAGGAGCTCACAATGAGCTAGTTGGAGAGCTCTATGAGGAGCTCAGAGTGAGCTAGTTGGCGAGCTCTATGAGGATTTTAACGAGAGCTCTATGAGGAGCTCACAATGAGCTAGTTGGAGTGTTGGGGTTATACTGAAAAATATGTTTTTACTTTGTATAACCAAACTGAATTTCTTATTTATTTTACTGAAATAAATTATTTATCACATGTTGCATTAAATATGAATGAATGTTATATATATATTTATTGCATACCCGTTCGATAAAGTCAGTACGTGTTACGTTGTAGTTAATTTCGTGATACCAGATCACAGAAGATCAAATTAACAGTTCCTCGAGACTAAGTACAAATTCACAACCCAGATGAAAATGAACAACCCATCATGAAAGGTTGAAGTGTAAGGCTCGGATTGGCTTGTCTTGACCAAGGGATTACACTAGTGCATCCTGATGCACTGAAAAGGACCTACAGGAGGATAAATTCTTCGGTACTGAATATACAAGAATTAGACCTCGGTGGTGCATTATTTCTTAATTTCCGTTCCTTAAATAGGATCGTGTGAAATTAATAATTATTGCTTTGACTTATGATGGGAAGATAATCAATGCGATTTGATACCTTGTATCTTGAGCAATATTATTAGTTACATGACGATTGCTAAGATTTAATACGGAGAATCGCGTGCAAGTACGGCTTGCTTGATTTGTCCCCTTGGTGGGCTCAGAATCTTTATCATACCAAATCTTGCAAGTGGAAATTTATTTCCGGTATGGATAATAATGTTGAGTTGTCTTTACTCCAAGGACAAAGATATTAATTAATATAAAGTCTGTTCAGTGCTTAATTAATTAATGGATTAAGATAATCTTAAACACGGGAAATAATGATCGGGAGCCATATTATTGTGAAGTCGGATAGTTCAATATTAATTTTATAGTGGAGTAAATTAATATTAATGGGCTTGAATAATATTTTGGCTAAATATTAAAGCTTCATAGCCCATTGGAGGTCCAATCTTAATTCTCCTAAAAGCCCCTCAAATAGCCCAAACTAAAGTCCAATTAAAGAAAAAGAGAAGAAAATATTTTGGCTTATTTTTCCTCATTAAATTTTCGAAAATATTGGGTAGGAAGAGAGAAAAGATTTTCTTGATTTTCTTGGAAAGATTTTATGGAATATGTATTCTTGGAATACAAGATTATCCCATAAATTCAAGAAAAGTCAAAGATCTTATTTCTTTCCTAACTAATTGGAATTTTCGAAAAATCCCTTAATATTAGGAGGTGGGATTTTTGTGGAATATTTTAAATATGGAGAAAAGAATATATTGGATATATTCAAGATTTCTTGGAGATCAAGAAAAAAAAATTCCCATCTTATTCCCATCTTATTCCCCTCTAGTGTTATAAATAGGGGATGAGTTTTTCATCCCCAAGTGCAATTCCATGTGTTGGAAAAATTAGAAATCCACAAAGATGGTAGCCAAAAATTTTCTTTTCTCTTTTAAGATTAAAATCGTTCGTTGATAGTCCTCCCACCGGATTACGTTCGTGGACGTGGGACATATTTGAGAAGGCACTTTGGGTTGATCCATCGTATCAGCGGTTGTCTCTACGAGAGGTTAGTATTTACGTAATTCCTAGATTCTGCATGCTTAGGTTTTACGTGAAATACGTGCGCATGATGTTTATTTGTCCATTAATTATTATGTTGAATTGAATTACGATTAATTCATGTTAGTAATTAATTGATTAATTTAAATATGTATTTAAATTCAACTCGAATAGATCCGGGCACCCCTAATTTCCCAACAACTGGTATCAGAGCCTCGATTTCGAGCTCTGTATTTAAATTGTTATTTAAATTATGTTGGCCATTAAATTTTATTGAAAATTGGATAGTAGAATTGTTAGATCTGTTTTGCAGGTATCCAATTGTCATGGTATTTAATGTGTTTATTTATTTCATGCGCATGAATGGTTTTAATTCGACTCGTTCGAATTTGTTTTTCTCGTGAGAAAATCCACGAGTAGATTAAGCTATTTGATTTGTACAATGTAATAGATTATTCTAGATTTAGGTTTATTTATTTTTTGTAAAATAAATTGCAACCTGATCAAAGACGAAGACAGAGACGAGAAATTAAAATGGATCCGGGCCGTCTGTGGGCGGCGGCGTCGTCGCTAAACGTAGTAAGGGGAGGTACGACGACGCGACGGACGCCGCCGCGGACGGGCATGACGCCAAGTGTCGGGCGGATCGTGTTCGAACGCGCAGCGCCGTCATGGGAAAGTGTCGGGCGGGGGTGTATCGGCGACAGAGTGAGCGCACGCAGGCTCCTCGACAGCGGACGAGGGCGAAATACAAGACACGAAGTTCCGGCGGGCGAGGTGAGGGACGACGGTACAAGGTGGCATGTAATGGCCGCCGACCCATGGCCCGCCAAAAGTCGCCGAGGTCGCCGAAAGCCGCCGCGGGCTTAAACGCGAGCAGGCGCAGGGCGGGCGCGATCGCTTGGTCAAGGGGTCGACCGATGATGTGTGCATCCCAAGCGCGAGCTGCCGGCGGGCATTTGAGAGACGGAGTTCTTTTCGAGACGACGAAAGGGAGAAATTAAGACGGCGCTTTTCAAAATCGGGTTAAGAAAAAATCAAACCATGACAATTGGATAATTTGTGCCCAATATGTTTATTTTTCTGCTTTGCTTGATTTATTGTTGTATTTTCTTATGGTTTATTTAATTTGTTTAAATATGTTTGCATGAGAATTGCCAACGAAAAATCTCATATTCAAAAAAATTACTAAGTATATTTTAATAATTAATTTGATTATGAATCGAATTAATTTTGACCTCCATGATTTATTTATTTGTGAATTCTTTTTGAGAAATTCCCCTAAGGGACGGCCAAAAGATAGCTTTCACATGAATAAATTCTCAAAAGGATGATTGTGAATTATTATTAGTGGCGACGATGACCCTCCCAAGAGGCTCGATCAAAATGAAAAAGTAATTCTGTATTTAATCATGGTTATTACTTAGGTATAAAATTGATATGCATATACTTCACCGAAGTCCCTGTCAATTTTATATTGGTCAAGTGGGAGCCAACTACTAATTTTTTTAATTAAAGGTTTGTAACAGTTCTTGTTTGTAACCTGCTTGAATGTGGTTTAAATGATGACCCTCCCAAGAGGCTCATTTAAAACTGTTTTGAGATGTTGGCTGATGCATGTTCATATTTTTTTGAGATTTCAATATGAATCATGTGATCGAATTATGTGATTTTCTTTGTGTTGATCCGGATATTAACACAAGATGTATGTTTATTTTCAGTATCATCATGTCGCAACCTTTTAATCCACTGTTCAATATACTGAAAGACAATTTGCTTACTGAAGAAAACTTTGTTGATTGGTATCGAAAACTTACTATTGTCCTCACTGCACAACACCATAACTGGGTCCTTACCACGCCCAAACCAGAAAAGCCGACTGATGAGTCTAGTAAAATGGAAAAGAAAGAGTATGTAGACTGGGAGCGTTCCAACGAAATGGCAAAGTGTACCATCTTGGCTTCTATGTCAGATGTGTTGCAACACCAACACCAAAACGTTGAAACTGCTGCAGACATCATGGTCAATCTTAAAGCGATGTTCCAACATCAGAACCGTTTGGCTCGCCAGATCACCATGAGAGACATGCTCTCAATGAAAATGGTGGAGGGAACGCCCGTAAGGGAACACGTTCTCCAGACGATGGCTCACCTTAATAAACTTGAGGTACTTGGTGCTGAATATGACATCGAGACCCAGATCGATTTCATACTCCATTCCCTGCCCAAAAGCTTCGAGCAGTTCAGGCTCAATTACCAAATGAACAATCAGAAGTTTTCCCTGCCTGATCTGCTACAAGCTTTAGTTTCGGCTGAAGGAATATTGGGAGAGAGCAGCCAAGCCCTAGCGACAGCCGGTCCATCTTCCTCTTCTAGACCAAAGGGAGGTAAGAAGAAGAAAAGGACCAAAAGTGAAGCTAACTAAAGTGTTGCCAAGGGCAAAGGAAAGGTGAAGAGGGAGGGTGGAGTAAAGAAACCGGCCAAGGGAAAGTGTTTTAACTGCGGTGAAAAAGGATATTGGACGTCAGCCTGTTCCAAACCCAAGCGGAATGGAAAGAAAGGTAATTCTCTCGCACTAGTTGTTGAAACTTGTTTAGCGGCGTATGCTACTCATTCGTGGGTAGTGGATACGGGATCCACTGATCATGTTTGTTTCACTTTACAGGGGTTCAAGCGGACCCGGCAACTTAATGGAAGAGAGATCCTCGTCACGCTAGGCGATGCTACGAGAGTGGCAGCTGAAGCAGTGGGAGACGTGCAGCTGTCTTTTGAAGACAAGAGTTTAATTTTAAGAGATGTTCTTTATGTTCCAGTTTTTCGTAAAAACCTTATTTCAGTTTCAAAACTTTTTGTTGATGGATATTCTGTTCATTTTAATAAGCATGTTACTATTTTTCGTAAATATGTGGTTATCTGTCATGGAACATTATGGAAAAATCTCTACATTATTAACTGTGCATATCACACACACAATGCATCCTATAACTCATCTACTATTTCGAGCAAAAGGAAACGTTCGACCAATGTGAACGAGACACTTCTTTGGCACCTAAAATTAGGTCATATTAATCCAAAAAGGATCCAAAGGTTGGTGCAAGATGGTTCATTGGAGTCTTTCCCTGGTTGAACCATTTCCAACTTGTGAATCGTGTTTGGAGGGTAAAATGACCAAGAGGGCATTTGGAGCCAAGGGGCTTAGAGCTAAAGAAGTGTTGGAGATCGTTCACACCGATGTATGTGGTCCAATGCAAATCAAAGCAAGAGGTGGCTACGAGTATTTCGTTACGTTTATCGATGATTACTCACGCTATGGATACATTTTCCTAATGAAGCATAAATCTGAGACCTTTGATAAATTCAAAGAATTTAAGGCTCAAGCAGAGAATCATAAGGAAAAGCGTATCAAGTTTCTACGATCTGATCGTGGAGGCGAATACCTCAGCGATGAATTCTTGAACTACTTGTCAGAAGAAGGGATTGCATCCCAGTTGACTGCACCCGGTACCCTTCAACAAAACGGGGTTGCAGAACGAAGAAACATAACGCTTCTAGAAATGGTAAGGTCAATGATGAGTTATGCGGATTTACCAAAATCATTTTGGGGTTACGCCTTGCAAACAACGGCTTATATTCTGAACTTAGTGCCATCCAAATCGGTTCCAAAAACCCCTAGGGAGTTGTGGATGGGGCGAAAGCCCAGCTTAGGACACATGTGGATCTGGGGGTGTCCAGCATACGTGTTGGATAGGGAAGCCGGGAAATTGGATGCATGTTCAGAATTAAGGTTGTTTATAGGATACCCCGAAGGAACGAAGGGATGCATGTTTTATGGTCCCGAAGATCAAAAGGTCGTAATCAGTACGCACTTTAGATTTTTGAAAGAAGACTATATGAACGATAAAAAGCCTAGAAGCGAGATTACCTTGGAAGAACTTAAGGGGCCAACTCCATTGCCAACTGTACAAGAAGATATACCACGCGTCATGCCTACACAATTGGAACCTCATCGTAGTGGGAGGGTTGTTCGGCAACCCGAGAGATTCTTAGGGATCGGAGAGTCCTTGGACTTGATCTCGGGAGAAGAATCAGATCCATGGTCCTACAACGAGGCGATCCAAGATAAGGATGCAACATCTTGGCAACCAGCAATGGAAGCCGAGATCGGTTCAATTGATCACAATAAAGTGTGGGAGCTAGTCGAACCACTTAATGGGGTAAAACCCATTGGATGCAAGTGGGTATACAAGAGAAAAAGGGGACCGGACGGGAAGGTAGAAACCTTTAAAGCGAGACTCGTGGCGAAAGGGTACACTCAGAAAGAAGGGATCGACTATGAGGAAACCTTTTTGCCCGTAGCCATGCTCAAGTCTATCCAAATTCTCTTGTCGATTGCTGTGCATCTAGATTTTGAGATCTGGCAAATGGATGTCAAGACAGCTTTCCTCAACGGAAGTTTTGACGAAGAAATCTATATGCAACAACCCGAAGGCTTCATTGAAAAAGGCCAAGAGCATCTGGTTTGCAAGCTAAAGAAGTCCATTTATGGGCTGAAGCAGGCATCCCGTGCTTGGAATCAGTGTTTTGATCAAGTTATAAAATCCTACGATTTTGATCAAAACAGTTTCGAAAGTTGTGTGTGTAAAAAGTGTGACGGAACTACCTTGGTATTCTTGGTACTATACGTAGATGACATACAGCTCATCGGGAACGATGTAAAGATGTTGTCAGACGTAAGGGCATGGCTGTCAAAACAGTTTGATATGAAGGACTTGGGAGAAGCTGGTCACGTCCTAGGGATCAAGATCACTCGAGATCGCAAGAAAATGATGATCAGGCTTTCGTAAGCTTCATACATAGATACCATTTTGAAGCGATTCAACATGCAAGATTCCAAGAAAGGCTTTGTACCTTTCAGATATGGAATCCATCTATCCAAGGAAATGTGTCCCAAGACACAAAAGGAAATAGATGACATGAAGGGCATCCTTTATGCTTCGGCTGTGGGAAGCCTCATTTACGCGATGCTGTGCACGAGACCGGATATCTGCTTCACCGTAGGAATGGTTTCAAGATATCAAAGTAACCCTGGGAAAAAGCATTGGACTGCGGTTAAGAACATTCTGAAGTATCTGAAAAGGACACGGGACAAAATGTTGGTTTATCAATCGGACAGTCTAATCTCCATCGGTTATACGGACTCAGATTTCCAATCAGACATAGACTCCAGAAAGTCAACCTCGGGTAGTGTGTTTTGTATGGGGGGAGGAGCCATGACGTGGAGAAGCGTTAAGCAGAAATGCATCGCCGATTTTATCATGGAAGCCGAATATGTAGCTGCTTGTGAAGCAGCGAAACAAGCGGTTTGGCTCAAGAACTTCCTGGTGGACTTGGACGTCATTCTGGATTTGCCTAGCACGATCACGGTTTACTGTGATAACGTCGAAGCAGTAGCAAATTCTAGGGAACCGAGAGCCCACAAGGCCAGCAAACACATAGAAAGAAAATACCATCTTATACGAGAAATCGTTAAGAGAGGAGACATAGAGGTGACAAAGATTGCGTCTGAAGACAACCTAGCAGATCCATTCACAAAGGGTCTGCCTCAGAGTACATTCGAGAGACATGTGGAAGGAATGGGTGTCAAGAGCATTGCCAATCTGCTTTGAGTATAAGTGGGAGAAATATTATTAGGTTCGTGTGGGGTGACATTATATGTCACATAGAACACGAGACATGCTGTAGTATACTTAAAAGCAGACTTTGAGTATAAGTGGGAGATTGTTGGGGTTATACTGAAAAGTATGTATTTACTTTGTATAACCAAACTGAATTTCTTATTTATTTTACTGAAATAAATTATTTATCACATGTTGCATTAAATATGAATGAATGTTATATATATTTATTGCATACCCGTTCGATAAAGTCAGTACGTGTTACGTTGTAGTTAATTTCGTGATACCAGATCACAGAAGATCAAATTAACAGTTCCTAGTGACTAAGTACAAATTCACAACCCAGATGGAAATGAACAACCCATCATGAAAGGTTGAAGTGAAAGGCTCGGATTGACTTGTCTTGACCAAGGGATTACACTAGTGCATCCTGATGCACTGAAAAGGACCTACAGGAGGATAAATTCTTCGGTACTGAATATACAAGAATTAGACCTCAGTGGTGCGTTATTTCTTAATCCCGTTCCTTAAATAGGATCGTGTGAAATTAATAACTATTGCTTTGACTTATGATGGGAAGAGAATCAATGCGATTTTTGATACCTTGTATCTTGGGCAATATTATTAGTTACATGACGATTGCTAAGATTTAATATGGAGAATCGCGTGCAAGTACGACTTGCTTGATTTGTCCCCTTGGTGGGCTCAGAATCTTTATCATACCAAATCTTGCAAGTGGAAATTTATTTTCGGTATGGATAATAATGTTGAACTGTCTTTACTCCAAGGACAAAGTTATTAATTAATATAAAGTCTGTTCAGTGACTTAATTAATTAATGGACTAAGATAATCTTAAACGCGGGAAATAATGACCGAGAGCCATATTATTGTGAAGTCGTAATGTGGGTTAAGATGGATAGTTCAATATTAATTTTATAGTGGAGTAAATTAATATTAATGGGCTTGAATAATATTTTGGCTAAATATTAAAGCTTCATAGCCCATTGGAGGTCCAATCTTAATTCTTCTAAAGACCCCTCAAATAGCCCAAACTAAAGTCCAATTAATGAAAAGGAGAAGAAAATATTTTGGCTTATTTTTCCTCATTAAATTTTCGAAAATGTTGGGTAGGAAGAGAGAAAAAATTTTCTTGATTTTCTTGGAAAGATTTTATGGAATATGTATTCTTGGAATACAAGATTATCCCATAAATTCAAGAAAAGTCAAAGATCTTATTTCTTTCCTAACTAGTTGGAATTTTCAAAAAATCCCTTAATATTAGGAGGTTCGATTTTTTTGGAATATTTTAAATATGGAGAAAAAAATATATTGGATATATTCAAGATTTCTTGGAGACCAAGAAAAAGATTTTCCCATCTTATTCCTAGGGAAAAATTCTAACCCCTCTAGTGTTATAAATAGGGGATGAATTTTTCATCCCCAAGTGCAATTCCATGTGTTGGAAAGTTGGTAGCCAAAATTTTTCTTTTCTCTTTTAAGATTAAAATCGTTTGTTGATAATCCTCCCACCGGATTACGTTCGTGGACGTGGGACATATTTGAGAAGGCACTTTGGGTTGATCCATCGTCTCATCGATTGTCTCTACGAGAGGTTAGTATTTACGTAATTCCTAGATTCCGCGTGCTTAGGTTTTACGTGAAATACGTGTACGCATGATGTTTATTTGTTCATTAATTATTATGTTGAATTGAATTAGGATTAATTCATGTTAGTAATTAATTGATTAGTTTAAATATGTATTTAAATTCAACTCGAATAGATCCTGGCACCCCTAATTTCCCAACATGGAGAGCTCTATGAGGAGCTTAACGAGAGCTCTATGAGGAGCTCACAATGAGCTAGTTGGAGAGCTCTATGAGGAGCTCACAATGAGCTAGTTGGAGAGCTTTATGAGGAGCTCACAATGAGCTAGTTGGCGAGCTCTATGAGGAGCTCATTGCGAGCTAGTCTGAGCTCATTGAGCGAGCTCATAACGAGCTATTGGCCCTTATGTTTTCATAAAACTTTCTAAGAGCTCTATAAGCGAGCTACTTGGGGGTGGCGACCTCAGGCCCTTTCTCGGTGAACTAGAATCCATCTCAAGTTGGCGAGCTCGACCTAGTTATCAAATTGGGCTTCTTCATATAAATGGATGAGATATCAATGGGCTTGGGCCATATTAATAGTGGGGTTTTAATTTTTTGTAGTCCTGTAACTTTGCTTCGTTTTGAAATTGGTCCCGATTATTTTGACTTTTTGATTTTGGTCATGTAAGCTATCAAAAATTTTGAAATTGGTCCTATAACCTATTGTAGCAGGTCAGCAAACAGGTAACTGCCACCTATGTAATTATTTTGTTTTTTTCTTTAATTTCAAAATGTCACCTAAACTTTTTAAATTCAAATAATTTGTGTCGGGATTTTTTTTCGTAATTTTTAGGAAGGGAAAGTGGTTTTCTGCGTTTATTGATTTAATTTTTTTATTTTTTGGGTCAGTTTAGACCCAGTAAATCGACCCGATTCACGTTTTTTTTAATATACAAATTGTTTTAAACTCGACCTAAAACCCGACTAAAATTATTAGGATTAAAAAAGTTCAAGTGGCGCTTCGAAATTAAAGAGAAAAATAAAATATTTACATATGTGGTGTTTACCTGCTTGGTAACCTGCTGTAGCAGGTGAAAAGAACCAATTTCAAAATTTTAGGAAACTTACAGGACCAAAATCAAAAAGTCAAAACAATCAGGACCAATTTCAAAACGATACAAAGTTACAGGACTACAAAAAATTTAATCCCTTAATTGTGATACAAAAATTGCCCCTCGGTTGGTTGCTTGTGACATAATGGAGCGAGCAACAAGCCAATCTTCCTTGGACTTTAGTAATGAGGTGTGACACGAACTGTGAGGCGGATGGAGACTGGGCCTTCAAAATTCTCCAACGCGCCAAAGCTCGTGAAGTGGATCGATAATAACACAAATGGGATAAATGACTTGTTAGCGAGGTGGACCAAGCTCCGAGATAGGCCGAGCTCACAGCTCTTGGGAAATAATTTCTCCAAACATATACATATAAATCTTTTTTTTTTTGATTGGGCCAAAAATATTGTAGAAAACGATTGGCCCACCAGCTATAAGAAATTGCTCATAACTTTAGAAAAGGGCCCAACAACATATATTGCCCAATAATTTATCGACTAAGATATCAGGCCAAAAAACTATTCTTTGAGTAACCAATGCGGACTTAAACCGAGGCCCAAAAAACCAGGCTAAAAACTCGCGTGATGCATATGTGAGCTCTAGCGAGCTTCCACCTGACGTGAATAAATCCGACATGCGACGCAAGCTCGACACTAATGAGCTTGCTCGCAGGTCTTGATCATGGCAAACTCTGGACTGATGCCGTCTCCCTTGGGCCGAGTTCCTCGGGCGAGATGCGAGTTGCATGTTGAGCGAATTAGTGTGAGCTCGGGAGCTGCACATTGAACGAAGTGGCGCGAGCTCAGGCGAGCTGAACGTCGAGCAAGTGGTGAAAGCTCGGGCGAGCTATTAGTTGAGCGAAGTGGCGCGAGCTCGGGCGAGCTATACGTGGAGAGAAGTGGCGCGAGCTCGTGCGAGCTGCACGTCGATCAAAGGTGCGAGCTCGGGCGAGCCATACTTGGAACGAAGTGGTTCGAGATGTGTGCGCGAGCTTGGGCTGCCAACAAGATAGAACCGTCGGGCTCGCTTCGAAGACGAGATGGATTTGGGCCAATAGGTCGCAGGGCCGAATCTTTTCGAGATGTTCGAAGAGCAGTCTTCACAACTTTGCGAGCTCGAGCGAGCTGCTAATCTTGCACACGAATTTTGGACCCCAAGCTGCTAATTTTGCACACAATTTTGGTCCCTGAGCTGCTAATTTTATGAGATCTCGGTGTGTACGTGGTCGCGAGCTCGCGCACTTGGGCGAGCTGCTGGGACTTGAGTCACGGGAGTATCGGTGGGCGAGCTCGACGTGATGGCGAGCTGCTCGCGAGATGGGTTTGGCGAGTAAAAATGTGGGCCCAAAATTTCTTGGGCCCCACCTATTCTCACTTTTTGAGCGAGGTTGCACGAGCTCGGTGAGATGGTTTTGCGAGCTCCGACCCCGAGCTGCTAATTTTATGAGCTCGCGCTAGCTGCATCTGTTTTGCATACGAACTGAGCCGCTGAGCGAGCTGGGTCCGCGATCAAAGTTATGCAATGTACAGGCTAGTGGGCGGCGAACTCGATGGACTGAGAGGTGCAATCCCGCGTCCACATCAAATCTTGAAAGAAAGTGAGGTGCCTGATTTCTGGGGTTGGTTGACCAAATCTCCAAAGTTGACTTGCCTAAATGGAGTCCCTTATTTTTTTGCTATCATAAAACTGTGGATCTACTTTCACCTTTCTTTTTTTCTTTTTTTTCTTTTGAGATTTGAAACTCAAAAGCAGCAACAAATTTCTCCATAAACATAAAAATCGGCCGCCTCTTTTCCTTTTTGAATTTCTGAAACTTAAAACACCAATATCTCCATGGAAGCAGCCCACTCTTCTCCATAGTCTAGGCGAGCTCATTGAGACCTCGGGCGAACTGGTGGGGATCAAGGTGAGCTCACGCGTGACCTCGACTAGTCTCTTAATTGCGACAAGTCGCGACGTGGGGCGAGCTGGGCATGTAAGCAAGCAAAAATCATCCTGGGTCGAGCTGGGCGCGAGCTAAAGATTGGGTAAGTCGTGGAATTGAGTTAGCGCGAGGTTGGCGCTAGCTGCTCGACCTCAGTTAGATCTGGGAATTGCCGAGGTGGAGCGAACAGGGCTGGCTCCTTTCGCACATGAACTGGGCAAGCACCACGACAAGTGAAATCGAGATGGGCCGCGAGTTGGGCCTTTTGCGACGTCAGGCGAGAAGGAGCGAGTTGAGAAGATACCACCGGCGACGTGGAGTGAATTGGGCGAGCATCTCAGCGGCGAGCAAAGGTGAGGTTCACTCGTTTTCGATGAGGTGGGGTGAGCTTCAGGCTGAGTTTTTGTGGGTTTGCTCGGCAAAGTGGAGCGAGCTCCGACACGACCTTTCATGGCGAGGTGGAGCGAGGTGTGAGGTGTAGCCTCTTTTGGTGAGGTCGTGAGTGACGAGCAGCAGGCAACCTCCTTTGGCGACGTGAGCTGCTAATCTTGGGTCTCACGCGGCCATTTTCGGCGAGGTTTGCGAACCAATTGGGCCGAACAGCGAGCTCGGGCGAGCTGCTACTATATTGGACGAGCTCGGGCGACCTCGGGCGAGCAGGTTATTTCATTATCTAGCATCAGTTTTGTTTCGTCCATAACTTGAGCTTTCGACCTCCGATTAAGTTTATTCTTTTTTCGTTGCGACCCTCATTTCAAAGAGTTTCACGTGATTCAACTATATTCTAAAATATCCTTCTAGATCAAAGCATTTTTTTAAATCAATTATTTCTTGTGAGGAGAGCTCACCCGAGCGAAATGGGGCGAGCTCCCAGGCAAGGTTGGACGCGGGAGGCCCAAGATGGCGAGATGGCGAGCTGCGACTCTGGCCGTGATGGGATGAGATCCGTCATGGCCATCATATTGGTCTCTCGCGGCGAGAAGTTTTTCTTTGTGGCTTACCCGGGCGAGGTGGGCTGAGCTGTGACTTTGTGTGTGACTGGGGCCAGCTCGGCGAGCTAGGGTCCATTCAAACACACATACTTCGGATTTGAGTTTTGAGTTCGGCCTTTCAAACACAATGTGCGCCTGTCTTACTTTCATTTTCCTTCTAACATTTCGCAGTCGTTGTTGAGGTTGCCCCATCTGACGGCAATGCCGAGGTTGTGCAAGGGACAAGGTGGTCGTTGCCCCTGGCGAGGTTGCTGGTGAACCTATTTTAGTTCAAAAGAATCCTGCCACCAGATATACTTCCTTTGTTTCAGCCGTATGTCTGCTTTAATCATGTCACATATTTTGCCTTGTAATCGATTAGCTAATTTTCGATGAACTGAAGTTTACTTTCAATGCCTTAGCATTTTTGCATATTTGATTGTCTTATTTGCTTGCAATCTGTATTTGGTTTGTCGTCTTACTTTTACGCGACTTAGTTGTCTTATTATTTTGCAACTTTATTAGCTGGTCGTTTTAGTTGTATGCGACTTAGTTGTCTTATTGTTTTGCAACTTTTGATGCCTTGGAATGCCTGTTATGAAATGTTATGAATTTTTATGTTTGTGGACTATCTTTGGGAAGTCGGTCTCCTTAGAGATCAACGACTTCGGGTAATCGACCTCCTTGTCCATAACATAAAAAATTATGATCGTCTTATTTGGTTGCGATCCTTTGATGTTTAGAAAATTCTATGTTTGTGGACTATCTCTGGGAGGTTGATCTCCTTAGAGATCGGCGACTTTGGATAATCGACCTTCTTGGAAGGTCGACGACCTGCCCCCTTAGTCCATGACATAAAACATTCTAATCTTCTTAGTGCTTTGGTACTTATTTGGTCGTCTTATTTGGATGCGACTGAGTGCCTTGACACTTGTCTGGTCATTTTATTTGGATGCGACCTAATGTCTTAGCATTTTTGTGTTAGAACATACTATAATAACTGATCTCGTTAGAGGTCACTAGACCTGCCCCCAATTTATGATCACTAAAATCTAAGTGCATGACAAAATGAGAAGAACTCATACTTGATGAAAGATAACTTCTATTTCCGAATTTGAAGCGAGCTTCTCTTACAATATTTAGACTACTAAATTACCGATAATATGATTTCAAATAAACTTCATTCCAAGGTGTTAGCTGGGACTCGCCTAGAACACGAAATTCACGTTTCCCCAGGTCACATAATCAACTATCAAGATACATTTTTCCCAATTTGGCAGCTGGCTTCTTAGCGTTGTTGGTCCCCTGCTCCTCCATTCGTTGAGTGAGCAGCTCAACACTACTGATCAGGTTGCCAGCTTTGTGCCTGAAATCAGTGTAGGATGTTGGATAACTCCCATAACTTTAGCTTCGTCTTCGAGTGGCTCCCCGTCCATGATCAATTTATCAACCCTTTCGATATATTTGCGGTCGGTCTCATGTTTGAACTGCCAGATATTGGCCAACCTTTGCTTGGTCCCAACCTTGGGAGTTATAGTGGTGAAGTGGTCGAGAAAGAGTTGTGTCATTTGGCGGAAAGACTCTACCGAGGATGGTGGTAGAGTGTTGTACCATCTGTAGGTCTGGTCACCCAAAGTGAGAGGAAACAATCGACACTGAGTTGCTTCGGTTGCCCCCATTGAATTAATGTATGTTGTGAACTTGCTGACGTGATGTATGGGGTTTGTATCGCCAAGGTATTGAGTGATCGAGATCGTTGTGATTTTTGGTTGGACGGGGGGCCACATTACCATTGGAGATAAGGGTGACATTGGAACCCTGGTGGGGTTTGGGTTTCCACTTGTGGCAACGATCTGGTCTTGCAGATCCTTGAGGGTTTGAACTATTACTGCTAGTTGTTCGGGATCAATTTGGTTGGCTCCACCTCGCTGTTGATGGTGAGGTGAGGGATTTCTTTATATTCTACCTCTTTGATGATGACGAGGTGAGAGTCTTCTATCTGCCCCAGCTCGTTGATGATGGCGAGGTGATGGACTTCTTTGCGCACCACCTCGTTCATGATGGCGAGATGATGGACTTCTCTCTGCACCACCTCGGTGATGATGGCGAGATGCACATCACCTCGTTGATGATGGTGAGGTGATGGGCTTCTCTCTGCACCACCTCGCTGATGATGGCGAGGTGATGTGCTTCTTTGAAAAACCACCTCGTTGATGATGGCGAGGTGATGGGCTTCTCTCTACACCACCTCGTTGATGATGGCGAGGTGATAGGCTTCTTTTCGCACAACCTCATTGATGATGGCGAGGTGATGGGTTTCTCTCCGGACGATCTTGAGTTGATCCTCTCTGTCTTCGTGCGTGACCTGGTTGCGCCACGAAACTTGCTTGTGACTCATCCTTGCTTTCTGCTTGGTATGGGTCTTCGCCCTCTATATGCTTGCCGTTGGCCTGCTGAAACTTTCGTCCAAGTTCTGGCATAGGTCACTATGATCTCCGCCCAACTCAGCTCTCTTTCGGCGTAAGATTTCCATGACTTCCCAAATTTCTTGGGGAGTGTTGATTTCTTGTAGCTTTAGGTGAATGCCAAATGAGGGCCCTCTGGCGCCTGAATTGCCGGCAAATTGACTGCTAGCGCCGCCCCGGCCATCGGATTTCTGGAATCCGGACTTAGCTTCCCCAGATTTGGTTTTGCCTTGTGACACGAGATTGGCTTGAGACATTTTTTGGCATGAGTTTCTGGGAAAGAGTTTGAAGGTTTGAAGATTCGAGCTTGTAAACTTGAAGGTTTAAAGATGGGGGTGAAGATTTGAAGATTTTTAGGTGTTCTTGATGAACAGTGAGTTTTCATCAAGACTTTTCTTGAAGATTTGAAAATGAAACAAGGAAAATTCTTGAGGATACTCCAGTGAGAATACTAAAAAACTTAGTTTAAATTCTTAAAGAGCACCCTTCTTCTAGCGCCAATTGTTGATAGCTAGTAAAATTGGATAAATTGTGTGGAATATGGCTTTGTGGTAACTAGCTAATCAAACAATGAATCATCAAATGATTGAAAGTTATGAACTCAAGTATTGAAAGCAGTAAATAAAGTGCACGAGACTAGGGCAAAATGTTTGCCTCTTGTATTCATATTTTTTGGACCGTTTTTGGGTCTTAAGTGCCCATATTTATAATACATGGGAGAGTGCATTTCACTCTCTATTTTTCTTGTCGGGACATCAAATGGTCAAATTTCCATTTAATGCCCGGTACTTCATTTTACATTAATTTTCGACATCTCCTGATAGCTCTTGAGAGCTCGCCTTAGTTAGCAGCGCGACACCTGGCAAGTCCTGGATCATTTGCCGTAGTTCTCTGATCTTTCCCCAAACTGCGTAACCAACGTTGTCGCCTTGTAGCTCGAGTCATTGACTTAGCCATATTTGGAGGGTTTTCCTGACTTAGTACCGCACTGCAACATTAACTCCCTTATGTACAAGTTAGCTCCTAGCGGACATTGCACCAGTTGTACCTTCCGGAGCTTGGATAAGAGAGCTCCTGTAGACAGCTTTTCTGAGCGAGCTCAATGGGAGCTCTTTGAACAAGCTCATAATGAGCTAGTTGGTGAGCTCTATGGGAGAGCTTAACGAGAGCTCTATGAGGATCTCACAATGAGCTAGTTGGAGAGCTCTATGAGGAGCTCATAGTGAGCTAGTTGGCGAGCTCTATGAGGAGCTTAACAAGAGCTCTATGAGGAGCTCACAATGAGCTAGTTGGAGAGCTCTATGAGGAGCTTAACAAGAGCTCTATGAGGAGCTAACAATGAGCTAGTTGGAGAGCTCTATGAGGAGCTCACAATGAGCTAGTTGGAGAGCTCTATGAGGAGCTCATAACGAGCTAGTTGGCTAGCTCTATGAGGAGCTTAACGAGAGCTCTATGAGGAGCTCATAGCGAGCTAGTCTGAGCTCATTGAGCGAGCTCGTAACGAGCTCTTGGCCCTTATGTTTTCATAAAACTTTCTAAAAGCTCTATAAGCAAGCTACTTGGGGGTGGCGACCTCAGGCCCTTTCTCGGTGAACTAGAATCCATCTCAAGTGGGCGAACTCGACCTATTTATCAAATTGGGCTTCTTCATATAAATGGATGAGATATTAATGGGCTTGGGCCATATTAATAGTGATACAACAACCATTATGTTATTCTCACTGATAGATGTACCTAGACATCTATGTATTTGGGTCCATTTTGTATCAGCTTGCTTATGAGAGTATTGAATAATAATTTATTTTCCCCTATTCTCAGCAAATAAGTGTATTAATATATGCGCGTCAAATCGCAAAAATCATAACAGATCATTTCATAAAATATTACTCCTTCCGTCCACCAAAATTGTGTTTATTTCGTTTTGACATGTTATACAGAAAGGTAAATTAAGAATGTTTATGGACACAATTTTTTTTTATCTTCATCGTCCAACAATCACTTAATTACTCAAATTATCATCATACTTTACTCACAATCAATTATGCTATTCATAAATGGACTTAATTTACCTTTCAATACAACATGTCAAAACGAAATGAACACAATTTTGATGGACGGAGGGAGTATCTTACTTTATTTCTTAATAGTGTGACTAGAGCAAATTTTATAGTTTTGTAGATCTATCCTTCTTGAGGCTTGAGTGAACAAGTGAGGCAAATAGCACCTAACTGACTACCAAAAGCTCCGGTAGCCAAGACATTTAAGTTATTGTCGAAAAATTGGTAGATACTTCAAATTGCATATTTTAAAAAAGTTGATGTTCTCGAATTGCAAAGAAAAAAATAATAAGTTAATTGATATAAACACTAAAGGTGACGTTCTTTTTTGCAATTAACCTTTAATTTTAATATTTACATTTCATCATTTTTTTTGCATTATACTCCCTTCATCCCTTACGTAATTGAAATTTTGCCAAAAAAAGTTTTCCATTACTTAATTGAAGATTTCTAAAATGGAAATAAAGCAACTCAATGATTTTATATTATCCCGTTCAAACATTTCAAAATTACATCAAATGTCATTACTTCCCTCACACTAAAAGCATTTATATCTATTTTAATTTACATATCATTATTTTATCATTCAATCCTCATCAAATTACATCACATGTTATTACATTATCTCCTTTAATGCTAAAAAATAACTCATACATTAAAACTTGTGCACACAATAAATGTTAAATTAAGAAGGGATTAGGGTGAGTATTTAAAAGCATGCAACTATTTTAGATCAGTTGTTAATTACTACATAAAATGTATACACATTTTTCTAACCGTTTTAAAATTCAAAAGTTTTTTTTATCCAAAATAGTCAGCGACGTAGGTGTTTAAACATTAGATGGATAAATGTTGATGTATAATAATCACTACTACACATTTAAGCTTGCACAGCTGCACTTGGACAACCCTTTTTTCAAACAGCTCTCCAAGCTATAGCTTGGAGAGCAGTTTTAATTAAAAAAAATAAAAAAAAAAAAATGTTCGGTTCAAAAACCATTTGTTAATCTTTTTAGAAAGCGTTTGAGAACATTTGTGTAAATATTTTAGACAGCGGTTTTGAACCATTTGTCCAAGGGCATAGTTTGGACAGCGGTTTACGAACCATTCATCAAGTGTTCAGATAATTAAATAACGACCCAAATCGTGAACCAGCTGACTTATATTTTTCCCCAAATTAAATCGCGAACCTGCAGTAGGGCCTCCTCCTTCCTCTACCCTAAATCGAACTCCGTCCCGCGTCCTCCCCTCCCTTCCGCCCGTCGTCTTCCCATTAGATCTTATTTCCCCCAAATCGAAACGAAGCCCTAGCCTCCTCCTCCCTCTCCCCCAAATCTAACCATCATGGCGTCCTCCCTCCCCCCCGCCCAAAATGCCTTGCCGCCAACCTCCCCTACCGCCGTCGCCGCCTTTCTCCTTCCATAGGTAATTATTCTTTTTATATATATATATATATGTTAGTATATATATATATATATATGAATTAATGTGTATATGTATATATATGTTAGTATATATATATTTTAGGATTAATTGTTTATATAATTTGTTAGGATTAATTGTTGTTAGTGTTAGAGATGAACAATTGATGCTTGGTTTATATATTGTTAATTGTTTATATATATATATATATATATATATTGCGTGGCTTTGTTTAATTGTTGTTAGTGGCTTTGTTTAATTGTATGTATGGTGTATGTATATTGGTGTATGTGTATCATGTATATTGATGTATATATATATATGTATATTGGTGTATATATATCATGTTGGAGATGAATATATATTGTGTGGCTTGGCTTGATTTTTTATGCTAACTTAGATATGAACAATTGATGCACTCAAGGTGTTTGATAATATGCTTGTGTGAGGATTTAAGCATAAATTAGGATTAGTACATTAGGATATATTTTGGTTATATTAATTTGATGATTTGGTGAATGGATAGTAGTGTGTTGCTTTAGATGATTAATGATGGTACATTAGGTTATATACATTGTTTTGAGATGCAACAAATCCTTAGATACATGCAATATACAAACCTTAGTACTACCACATTCTATATACAAGTTTTATACATTAGGATTGTAATACTTTTAAGTTTAATACTTTTAGGTTTAATACATTAGGATACATTATCTTGAGAAACACTTCATATTGCCTTTTCTATAGGCATCTCTAGTTCTATATGGATCGAAAGTGGGTTCGAGCAGATCGATTATCAGATGAGTATTGTAATGGGGTGAAAGAATTTGTAATCATGCACTGCACCGACCCTTGGTACATTCCATGTCCGTGTTGGAAATGTATGAATGGAAAAACCGTTAGTGGTCGAGAAAGTCTGTTTGACCACTTGATGATTCACGGTATTGATAAAACATATACCGTTTGGACATATCATGGTGAGAGAAGAGATGGATGTAGCTCAAGCAACCTAGAAACTGACTTTAGGTTTGAAGATACAGTGGATGCGGATATTTTCGATGATGTACCGACTGTTGATAAATCGAGTGGGGATGACGATGATCTGCGAGATCACCCTTATATGTCAGAGAAGTTAAGTGATTCTGCTGGATTACCACTGTGGCCCGGGTGTAAGAAGGCAACAAAACTGTCAGCTGTGTTGATATTGTTCAACCTAAAAGCAGCTCACCAGTTGTCCGATGAGTGCTTCACAAGTATGCTGGAAACAATTAGTGGTCTATTGCCTGATGGAAATGTACTGCCTAAGAGAGCATATGATGCTAAACAAATGCTCAAGTCCATCGGGTTAACACATCAGAAAATTCATGCTTGTCCGAGTGATTGTATCTTATTTCAGAAGGAGTATGCAGACCTCGATGAATGTCCCAAGTGTGGGGAGAAGTGATATAAGAAAAATAAATCTCCCGCGAAGGTGTTGTGGTACTTTCCAATAATACCAAGATTCAGGAGAATGTATAGTAGCGCTGTGGATGCTAGAAATTTAACTTGGCATCATGATGATAGGATCAAAGATGGGATGCTAAGACACCCTGCTGATTCACCCCAGTGGAAGACATTCGATGTCAGGCATCCAGAATTTGGCAACGAGCCACGACAGAATTGGGCCTTTTTTTTGGTTCTTTTGTGGTTTGTTAGTTTCATGTTTAGCTGTATGTTTTTACCTTTTAGGCTTTCTATAGCTTCTATCAATTAATATTATAGCTTATACCAATTAATACACAATCTCATATCAATTAGAGTGGGTCACTCAGGTTCAAAGCCCAATTCAAATTTACTAGTAGGTTCATCCCCTTTTTATTATTACTCTTAGGTCCAAAAAACCCTCCTAAAAGACATTTTTGCCCTTATTTTAATTTCTATCTGCAAACAAAAAATCACATCAGTCTTTTTTCTTCTTGTTTCACATCAGACCTTTTTACTTCTTTATCGCCCATCTATCTTTCTTCAGTTTTTCTCTTTCAGATTTCAGAAAACATGCAAAATTGTTAATATATCCTTATTTTCATATATTCATTTTCATGTTAAAACACACTTTCATAAAATTGCACATCCACAAAATCCAATAAAAAAAGAAAATATTACAATTTTAAAAATTCATATAAAAATTGAAATTTTTCATAAATTTACATATGTTCTAAATATCTCAAAATTTATATATTTTCGTCTGAATTCGACATGAACATATGCATAAAAAATATGAACATGTTCATCAAATAAATGAACATATGCATCTTCAAGTCAGTGACTCGGAGCGTGACTCGATTAACTCAGCAACTCGGAGCGTGACTCGATTGTCCCAGTGCAGCAACTTGGATGCTCCTCCATCACGAAATCAGTGAGTTACAAATCTTGACTCGAACGCTCCTCACCCGACATGCACATATGCATCTCTAATTTTCAGATCCAGTTTCACCCTCTCCAATCTCCAACAAATCACATCTACCAAATATCATCAAATTACAATTGTCCAAACCCCAACAATTTCATCAATTTGTCAATATATCCAACAATTTTCATCAAAAAAATTTGAATTATGAATTTCGAATAAAAAATTGTGAACACTCATATGGAGAAGAGACTCAACGTCGTAAAATCAGAAACAAAAATCCAAAAATTTGAATCATACTTTGAATTTCAACAAAAAGTGGAAAGTCGTGGGGATAGGATTCGGTGGCGGCGGCGAACAGAGGGTGTGGCGCATGGGGTGGGGCACACCGCGGCTCTGGTGTGGGGAGTGCGGCGGAGTCGGACATAGAGATTGTTGGCGCGCCGCGGCGGCGGTGTGAGGAGGGTGTGGGCGGTGGCGGCGAACATAGAGGTTGTGGACGCTTGGGGTGGTGCGGGCCGCGGCAGTGTGGGGAGGAAAGCCGCTACGGCGGCGAACAAAGAAGTGCCCCATGGGGTGGGTCACGCCGGCTGCGGTGGTGTCGCCTGGATTTTGGCAGCCGTGGGGAGGGGGGCGGCGGCGGCAGCGAGTGTTGATTTTTGGGAATTTGGGGGGACTGATTTGAGAGAAGAAGAAGAATTTGGGGGGACTGATTTGGGGGGAATGATGGGATGACAAATGTGTGGGTTTGTGGGATAAGGGTAATGAATATTGTACACTAGATTTTGCACCTACTACTAATTTTTTTTAAAAAAAAGTGTAGACCTAAAAATGATGTGAGTGCTATATTTGGACCTATAACTCTATCTCATATCAATTAATACTCTATCTCATATCAATTAATACTATAACTTATAATTTTATTTTATTTTTGAGGGAAAACTCATAAAATTTAATACTATATCAAATGCATATACCATATCTCATACTTGTTTCATACTAGTTTTTGTCATCAAAGATTTATATCATATCAATTAATATTATATCTCTTGTCAATTAATATTATAACTCATATTATATTAATTAATATTATAGCTCATATTATATTAATTAATATTATAGCTTATATCAATTAATATCATAGCTTATACCAATTAATACTATAGCTCATGTCAATTAATACTATAGCTTATATCAATTAATATCATAACTTATACCGATTAATACTATGGCTTATATAAATTAATACTATAACTAATATTAATTAATACTATAGCTCCTATCAATGAATATATAGCTTATATCAATTAATATTATATCTCATAGAATAATTTAATACTATAGCTCATGCCATACACAATAGCTTATATCACTTAATAATATAACTCATATTAATTAATAATATAGCTCGAGTCAATTAATACTCTAGCTTATATAATTTAATAATATAGCATAACTTATATGAGCATTGGTATAAGTTATGTATATGAGTTTGCTATAATATTAAAATATGACATGAGCTATAGTATTAATTGATATGAACCATGGTATAGTATTTTCTATTTGATTTTCCCTTGAAAAGTTGTGGAGAAACCTATTATTTTATCATGCTTCATTCTTCAGCTTGACCTTGCATCCATCTTCACATTTTGAAGAATCTATCAGTATGAGTTATTAATGGATGATCGAAGAGAACTAAAAATAAATAAAAATTGGTTGAAGAGGAAAAAACTGGGCTAGTCTGTTCTCTTCTTTTCATGGTCATCTTGACGTTTGGATTCCTTAGTTACATATATATAGCTTGGAATCAATTAAAATGTCATAAATAAGATAGACTGAGTTCTCATAATTAAAGATAATATTGTCCAAGATTATGTTACAAAAAGAATTTTTATATTAGAAGAGCTCCTATACATGCTTTTTTATGAGATCTTCTAGAATGCCGTAAAAAATAAATATTATAACTCATATTATACCAATTAATATTATAGCTCATATCAATTAATATTTAATACCATAGCTCATATAAATTAATGACAAGGTCTCATATACACCAGGTGCCCATAATTTAGATCCGTGCACCTGCCCCACCCCTACCCAATTAATAAAATTCGGGTCATATAAAGTATATTAGGGTTTTTAATTCATTTTTTTCATTTTGGAATACGCGTCTTTTTTCTCTCCTTCTCTCCTCAGATTCCCCTTCAATCCGCCATACCATTGCCGTCGATTCTTCTCTTATTCTTATTCGATCACGGCCGCTCTTCTACCCAAGTAAAATTAAGTCCTCAGGGATTTCGAATTCAAGCAGAATTGGGGGCAGTATATGTTTCAAATCCCCGGCGAACAATCCCTGTTTGGATTCCAACAGAGCTCATTGCTGGAACTGTATGGGGTTGCTTAGAATTGCAACAATGTTTGCATCAGGTGAAGAGTGGGAATTGTGGGTGGACGTTTGGAGGACACTCAAGAGAGAGTTTTATAGGGAAGGAAAATAAAGTAAAAGAGAGTATAAAAGTTGAAGACCATCCCTTTGCTTTTTCTTCTTCAATAAATTATATTGCTTGTGTTTGTCAATAATTGTCAATTTTATAAATATATTTGACTCTTATGTATTTGTTAGTTGCATGTTTCTGTGTTATATAGTTGAACGTTTCTATATTAGCTAGTTGAACGATTATGTCATAAGTAGTTGCATGCTTCTATAAGTTGCATGCTTCTGTTATAAGTAGTTGCACGCTTCTATTATAAGTAGTTGCACGCTTTTATTATAAGTAGATGCACGCTTCTGTCATAAGTAGTTGCACGCTTCTGTTATAAGTAGTTACACGCTTTTATTATAAGTAGTTGCACGCTTCTGTCATAAGTAGTTGCACACTTCAATATTAGCTAGTTGCATGGTTTAGTATCAACTAATTGCATGTTTCTATATTATATAGTTGTATATTTTTATATTAGCTAGATGCATTTTTTGTGTTATCTAAAAGTATGTTTATGTATAGGTATATTCCCCAAATTAAAAAAAAAAAAAAAAAAAAAGAAAAAAAATTACTAATTTTTCGCTACTTAGGAGTTGAACCTAGTACTTATTGGCTTGAAGAAATGGAGTTCAGCCACTATGCTGCAAGTTGTTATTAGAAAACATTTACATAATAAGAATTAGAAGGAGATACGCGACCCATTTTTAAAAATGGATCCAAGTGCATGGTGCACCCTAGTGCGCAAGAGACCCACTCTAAATTAATACCATAGCTCATATTAATTTAATACTGAAAGTGTGTGTGCGTGTATTTTCAGAGTGTTGTTGAAATTATTATGCAACATGTAAAACAACATATGACAACGGAAGTATAAAAACGCAGTGCAAAGGATTTCAAAATTTTGTATAGTCTTAATTTAGACTATACGAACCTCATGGTTAAAAACATCACTATAACAAGTAGTGAGATACACAAGAACCTTTTACAAGATCCTAAAAGGTGTAGTGAAAAATCACACACCAAAAACAATCTATTCAATCAAGTAACCAATGATCTTATTCAACCTAAAACTGGATCTAATAAGATAAAATCAATAATGATGGGAGAGATTGTATTCCCTCGACCAGTACAAATAGAATAGCATCAACCCTCACACTCCTACAAGATACAAATACTCTAGGTTGTACTTTCGGTTGTGTCTCGGATGTTATTCTCTAAAGTTTGGAATAGAACAAATGATATTTCACTTTTCCTCAAACTTGAATATCAACCAATGCAGTGTATTTATAGACTTGAAGATCAACTGCATTGTCCTATCCACTAGGCTTTGGATAGCCCTGAAACTCTCCTCCACTATCTCCATGATCTTGGTGTAACCACCCATGATCTTTCTATTATCACTCCACCACAGTGCAACAGCCTGACAATAACTGAATTTATCTTCAACCTGCAATGTAGGAAACATAGAAAAACACATATGTTAAAACGGAGTCAATGTTAGGAGAAAGGACAAATTTATGATGTTGTGCAGAATATTGTCCAACATATGGAAAAACATCCGTGCAACATCAACAAAATCCCCCAATTTGGCCTTTCTATTACAACACACCTGCTGTTAAAAACAACATCCGAACTTGTGTCAGGAAAGAAACAAATAATAGCCATTCAGAGACAACTACTATTCAACAAAATCATAATTTAAAAACAAACAGAGTTTATAAAATAAAGAGCAGTAAATAAAAGCGATTACAACACATGAAAACATTTCTGTAATGAAATAAAGGGAAGGACTGGGCCATTTGAATGTCTGCATCTCCATAATCTGCAAATGCTCCCACATACTTAAGAAACTCCCCCTATCTTGAACATGTTCACCAGTTATCTGCACTATATAGCTGATCAATGATATCAACACTCTCTGGAGACATACTCTCCCTGTTAGGAGTCTTCTTCAGCTCATCATCAGAGTCATCAAGGTTATCATCATCAACGGCTACATCTTCAACTGGTTCAGTCTGCACCATCTGTTCAGCATCAGCAGTATCAACATTAAGTGCTTACTCCACAACTTTATTTATAGCTTCATCAACCTCTCTGTTATCAGCAGTATTTTGATCATCATTTTCAGCAGCACCATCAACATCCGCAGCAACATCTTCAACATTATCAGCATCATCTGGTTGATCATCCTTCTCACCTGCATGGCCAGATGGACCAACTCCATCATCACCACCATCATTAGGACCATCACCAGGTGATCCTCCCCCTATTGGAGTAGAAAGCAGGTTTCACCAGAAGGTTTGTTGTATTACCAAAACATCTATATTCTGCTGGATGGATTTAATCTGATCAGTAAAGAAAGAATATGAAAAAGTGACAGTAGGGATACCAGCTTGTCTTGTGACTGTGTAGGGAATATTGCCAACAGAATGGGCAACATTTTCGATTTGCTGTGCAGGATCTTTCAAGGGTAGATCAATTGTGCGGTTTCCAGCTTTCAATACATGAGGATTCCAAAACTTGGAATATTGTAGGTCCCGAACGGGTTTTGTGAGGGCAGAAGTCTAAAGGGGAGGGGTGAATAGACTTCTGAAAACTTTTCTTGCAAGATCAGGTGTGATGGCAGGTTGCCTGATCAGAGTGCGTGTAAATCAGTTTGGACTGATATCCAACTTACTGATCGCCTGATCGCAGATTAGTTCAGTGTCTATCAGTTTAACTGATGTGCGGAAGCTAGTTTTAACCCGTGTGAAAAACCAGTTTTATAAGATCAGGTTCTGAAGTCTATTTTCAATCAGATGACTGAAATGTCAAGCTGATCAGATCAGTTGCTTGATGCAGACTGATCCTAACTCAGAATATGTATGCAGTTTAAAGCCAAGTTGTGTGCAATAGTGTAAAGCTGTTAAGAGCAAGTACATACACACAAGATTTTTATAGTGGTTCGGACAACTAGTCCTACGTCCACTCTCTCCTATCACAAGGGGCACCAACTTAACCAACTGGATTTAGTTTATTGTGTTAGTCCAACACAGTACAGCCAACAGATATTTATAGAGTTCTCACTCAACCGATTCCAGAAATCAAAACTAGAAACCCTAGTCTGAAATCTTGCTAAACAAACTTAACCTAACTTTGAGTTTGGGTAAAGATTTGTTGTTTGTTCCAACTGGAATTCTATCCTAGTTTTGAGGCAGCCTTAAGCTAGAGGATAAGAATTATGTGCTAAGAACTAATGGGATGAACACTTATAAAAACTAAACTTGAATTTGTGTTCTTCGTGCGGAAATCTTGATATAACTTGAGCTTGATGATAATTTCCGTGTCTTCACTCTGAAGAGTAATCCCATATTTATAGACCTCGAAATCAAAAAGCCGTTGGAGAGCAATTTGAATTTCAGCCTATGTTTGGTAGGTTGCAGGATTGATTTGACATGCTTCAGGAACGGCATGGCCGAAAGCGTGTATATTTGTCCTTTCTAGCAGTTTGACTTATGCAGTGCCGAATCCCGCATTGTCAGCTCCATACGTACGTGTCTCATTCTCATTGGTTAATAAGTACACTGATTCAATGCTTGTTCTACCAACTAAAGTTGACATTCTTCTTATCTGATAGTACGTATGATCTGGTGTAACATCAGTTGACACCTGGTGTGAGCTGACCTGATCAGATAAAACTGATCAGTCTACCTGATAGAGTCTTCTGGTGCAAGTTGTCTTAGCTCAACTAGCAGACTCGACTGATGTAGGTCTTCTGGTCTTGATCTTCTGGTAGTCATCTGATCTTCAGGTCTTTTGAACTTGAGCTTCATCTCTTCACCTGATCATCTGACTAACTGACTCGTCTGATCTTCTGATCTCGTCTGGTCTTCTGACTCGTCTTGTCTTCTGTCTTCTTATCTGGTCTTCTGACTTGACTTGTCTTCTGACCTTATCTGGTCTTCTGACTTGACTAGTCTTCTGACCTTATCTGGTCTTCTGACTAGACTTGTCTTCTGACCTGACCTATACATATTGAGTTCCCCCTCAATATGTGACCTATCTTATACATCAACTATCTATACATTTCAGCTGGTCATCCTATCCTGATTCTAAGTCATCAGTCAGCTAACAAGTCTGACTGGTCCTATTACACCTATTTTGGAACTTCCATCAAAACTTAATACAGATTTCCCAACAATTTCCCCCTTTTTGATGGAACCAAAACACTTAATCAGAAAAACAGATAACCATTCGAAAAATAAAGACATAAACAATAGAAATCAGAAGACAATGAGATGTTGTCTTAAGATCAGAAAGGTAACTTGTTTTATATATAAGAGTTGAAGATTATAAGTACAAGAATTACCTATCATCTGATCTAAAGAAAAGACATCTTCTGATTTCTTCAAAATGAGAATCTGTGAAGATCTGCTGGAATATTGAAAATCTTGTACATTCTCTGCAGCAAGGCCTCCAGTCTTTCTCTCTCAAATATATCTCCTTTCTTAGCAAAACCGTAGAAGAGCTTTTTAAATCCTACTGGGTCAATAGAGTTATCTGCCCTGAGTGGTGGGATCATTGTCTGAAATTTGGGTGCAGAAGGGATTAATGACATGATTTTTCCTTCATGCATCACCACCTTGTAGAAATTTGGGTATTTGATCTCCAGCCAATTTAGAAATTCAGCATCGAAAGCTCCTTGATCGGTATTTTCTTGTATCTTCTGAATAATATGCACATCGCTCAGCCAGTCGACTTTAATCCTTGTCCATTTAGGAAACAAGTCTTGTCGGGCCACCAGAATACCTTCAACCTCCTCAGGAAAGGCTCTCTCTTCCCAATCTATTTCTTCTGCTGCCTTCTTATTCTTTCTTTTGACATACATTCGGCTCAGACCGGCAGCTTCAGCAAGCTTCTTCTTCTTAATAGACACTTCTATGACCCCACGCCTCATCTGTTGCTCTTCTATATATGCAGCTGTCATCTGCGATTGAGACTGGGTCACTACAGGCTTCTTGATCTGCTTGGCCTTCTGCTTTTTCCGTGCTTTATCTTCTGGCCCAACAGATTCTTCCTCTTCCTGCAACCTCTTCGCAAGGTCAAGACTTTTTGCCAAATCTTCTTGATCGAATCTCTTCTGAACAGATGATGAGAAATCTTCAATTCTGTCCACCCTTGTTATCAGATCACCAAGGGAGGATTTTGTTCGACTGTTAGTTCATTGTAAAACTCGGCAACCTCCCTTAGCATCTCGATTGGATTTTTTATCCACCCCTCTTCTTCCTTTTGGCAAAAGCGTTTTGATATCGATGTTGGGGCATTGGAGGATCTTAATCGTCAGCTGCCAAGAGGCGAGCGATGGAAGCGATTGGGGAGGTCCCATTACCCGATTAAGAATGGTTTGCAGCGCCTTCTGAGCTTTACTGATGGAGCCCTCCAGTCTTCTCCATACGACATCAAGACTTATATCCGTCTTCCCCAATGATGAGTAGATGCTCTGCAGAAGGGTGTCAATGTCGGATAGAATGGAGACCTCTGCTGATAGCTTATCAGATAATGGATCGTCTGGCTCATTCTTTGTTCACATAATGTCGATCGTGCAAGTGCAAGGCGATTTGTCGTCGTCGACTTCCGATTCTGTCTCCACCAAGGCATGTTGCTCCTCTCTGAATCTGTCCATCAAGTTTCGAGTCAGCATTTGAAATTGCTGATCGACAGATGCCTTAACCCCATCATGTATGTTCTTTGTAATCAGCTCTAGGGTTTCGGCAGAGATAGTAACAGCTTGACCAGATGTTGAAGCCTTGTCAATCAGGGTCTCATCTGCAGCACCCTTAACTGGTTCATCGACAGGTTGCTCATACTCAGTGTAAGTATCAGCAACATCTTCCTCCTCTTCCTCAGAATTGCCCAGCTTCTGGTGCACCAACCATCTGATATCAGCATCTGTAGCAAGTTCGGCTGCGCTGGATACACAGGCATTCTGCTTTGCCCTCTTCTCCAAATCCACAAAGTAATCAGGCTCCAAAGCGTTCATCAGAATGAGGAAATCTACAATATCTTTGAGCCTAATATCCTTCCAAAAGACAATCTCCTCGATCTGCTTTCTGATCCCAGGATGATTGATGAGATCAGGGAAGTGTTGGTCCAGAAATGCATTTACTTTGCGCCGCAGAAAATAGATGGTGGAATCTTCTTGTTCAGGCGAGCCAAGAATTGTTCTTGTGTTGAAGGGGTTGTGGGAGATGGATACAAATAGATCTTCACCAGCAACATCTGGTGTGAGCTCCAGTTGAGCGGGTTATGCGGCAGGTGATGGTGTTTGTTTTTTGGGTGAGGGGGGGTAAGGGAAGGAGAAGGGGTAAATGGTGATTTGGGAGAAGGTTCAGGTGATGGTGATATGTGGGTTATGGGTGAAGGTGTTTTGGAAAGAGGTGTGGGTGAACTGGGGAAGAAAGTGGCTTCACGACCCTTGAATAAATCAGATGAGCTGAGTCAGATGGTTCAGACTCAGTCTGAGACTCCTCAGCTTGTACACCGGTCTCTTTGGCCTCCACCTGACCTGGTTCTTCCACCAGCACCATTTCCTGTCCTGCTGGCAGATCTCCTTTAGATCCTATGATCTCAACATCGATGTCCTCATCTCTAAGAGCCTCAGAAGGCATTCCAGCCTTCTTTGGCAGCATTGATGTGAGTTTCTTCTGACACTTCGCACCTGCATCAGAAGGCTTACTCACAACTTGTTTCCTCTTTGCAGCTCTAGCCTTCGGTTGGGCTCTTGCCTCCGTCTGCACAGATGATGCCGCCTTAGTCTTTGGCACATACGAAGCAAGGTCATCATCTGATTGTCCTGGCAATTCCTCGTTCTTAAGCAAAATTGCCTTGAACTTCTCCAGGTAAGGTTTCCTCCCAATATCTGACCAGGGATAGTTGGGTATCTTATCAGCAAGGATGATGCTGACTTTGTGAATGTTGCATATGTTTTTTTGTCAGCACCACCTGGTTCTGCTCATTCACAGCAAATTTTGCAGGTTCTTGCAGCAGGCAATTTTTGAACAACCCCATCCAATTCATGTCTGGGGACTTCTCGATGATAGCAGTCATGACATGCTACTTCTGTTGGGTTAATGCGTCTGGACTGAAGGAAATCCCCAAAATGACCTTGGAAACAATCTCGAACAAGAGTCGATATTTCCTTCTGAGGTAGGGAACCTTGACATTGGTGATATTTGTGATGTTCCCTGGCCTCAGGAGCACTTTCTGTAAATACTCCTTATCGGACATCCCGGCATTGAATTTGTCAGGGTAGTTTCTACCCATTGGGAGTCCAAATATCCTCTGCAAGTCTGCATTTGTGACATCAATCCTGTAGCCACCAACGAAGAAATATAGTTCCTTGTTGTCCGTCTCTTGCAATTTCCGCAAAAAACTCCAGGGATTCGATTATAGATACACTGTCTAAGTGCCTATAACAAAACTGTTCTAGTCCACAAGCTCTCAAACACTCCATTATCTCCATGGATTCCGGATCGCGAGTGATGTGGAAGAAGACATATTTTTCATCGATGACTTGCTTAAGCATGGAGGAGTAATCATAGGATTCTGAGTGATTGCAATAGCACTATTACTGTAACAGAATATAGGTACGTTCATAGCTATAATGTTGTAATCCCTCAGCTGTTGAGTAAGCCAGAGCAGTTGGGAACAACAGCTTCCTGCAGCCATATATTCTGCTTCAGTAGTAGACGTGGCAACTGATGTCTGCTTCTTTGAAAACCAAGAGATCATTTTACTACCTAAGAACTGACATGTTCCTGAGGTTGATTTTCTGTCTATTCTGCAACCTCCATAATCAGAATCAGAATACCCACTAAGCTCCAGATTATCATCTGATGGGTAGAATAAACCAAGGTTTACTGTCCCCTTCAGATACTTAAGAATCCTCTTAGCTGCTTCCAGGTGGCTTTGCATTGGATTTGCCTGAAATCTGGCACACACACCTACTGCAAAAGTTATATCTGGTCTGTTGGCAGTCAGGTATAGTAGAGATCCAATGAGAGCCATGTATTATTTCTGATTAGTTTTCTGACCATTCTCATATGGATCCATCTTGAATCCAGTCATCATAGGAATTTTGGCTTCCTTACTATTCTGAATTCCAAACTTAGCCAACAGATTCCTGGTATACTTTGACTGGCAGATGAATATTCCTTCTGTACTTTGCTTAACTTGAAGACCCAAAAAGTAATTCATCTGACCCATCACGGACATCTCGAACTTCCCTTGCATCAGTTTGCTAAATCTATCACATAGGTTCTTGTTGGGAGATCCGAAGATGATGTCGTCCACATAGATCTGAACCATCAGAATATCTTCACCATCTTCTATTCTGAATAAGGTTCTATCCACTATTCCTTTTGTGAATCCACTGTTTATCAAGAGCTGAGATAGTGTATCATACCAGGCTCTAGGAGCTTGTTTCAGGCCATATAGAGCTTTTCTTAAACGGTACACCTGGTTGCCTTTTTCAAAGTCAGGAGGTTGTTCAACATAAACTTCCTCAGCTAGTACCCCATTTAAGAATGCACTCTTTACGTCCATCTGATACACAATAAACCCTCTGTGGGCAGCATAAGCCAGAAACAGCCGAATGGCTTCCAGGCGAGCGACTGGTGCAATGGTCTCATCATAATCAATTCCTTCTGATTGTGAATACCCCTTAGCAACAAGTCTTGCTTTGTTTCTGGTTATGAAATTATTCTCATCTCTCTTGTTCTTGAATACCCACTTGGTTCTTATCACATCTTGATGAGTTGGTCTGTCCACCAGTTTCCACACTTGATTCCTTTCAAACTGCTATAATTCTTCTTGCATGGCAAGAATCCAGCTAACATCTTGTAGAGCTTCTTCTATGGTGGTTGGTTCCTTCAAAGACAGATAACAACAATACACGACACTTTCACCAACCTGATGTCTAGTCTGGACTCGGGCATTCGGATTGCCAATTATCAGATCAATTGGATGGTCAGATAACCAAGTCCTTCTTTTCTGATGTATATCAGTTTGGATGTCATCATCCTCATCTGATATTGAGTCACTAGTAGTTGGGAGTGGTGCAATAATAGGATCCACTTGGCATGGACAAGTCTCAGCTGATGTTGGAATCATCATATGCTGATGTCTGCCCATAGGAACATCAGGTGTTCCCTCTGAACCAGATGGTTCAGTTGATACTGTCTCAGTTGTATCAGCTTCTTCATTGACAGTTGTACGTACCTTTGGGTTTGATTGATCTGGTGAATCAGTAAGATCAAGCTTTGGGACATACACTGTTACGTGATCTGATCCCTTGTCTTTGATACTTAGCTGATCCATTTTATGTGCATCAGGTAACGGTTGATCTGGTACTGCTTGTTCTGAGGCAGATTTCTCTTGTTCAGAAGATGTCTCATCAAAGACCACATGAGGTGTTTCTTCCACAACTAGGGTTCGCCTGTTGAACACCCTGAAAGCCTTGCTGGTTGAGGAATATCCTAAGAATATACCCTCATCTGACTTGGCTTCAAAGGTTTTCAACTGGCTCTTCCCATTGTTGTGTATGAAACACTTGCACCCGAAAACATGGAAGTAAGAAACACGAGGTTTTCTGCCCTTCCACAGTTCATAGGGTGTTTTGAAGTGAGCCTTAGTCAGAGAACATCTGTTCTGAGAGTGGCATGCAGTGTTGATGGCTTCTGCCCAGAAACGGTTTGGAGTGGCATGTTCAGCTAACATAGTACGAGCAGCTTCTTTGAGTGTTCTGTTTCTCCGTTCTGCTACTCCACTCTGTTGTGGTGTTCTTGCAGGTAATGTTTCATGTTGTATTCCAAACTTAGTGCAAAAGTTAGTAATAAAAGAGTTAAAAAATTATGTACCTTTATCGGATCTGATATTCACAATATTGATACCCTTCTCATTCTATAATTTCTTGAGCAGCTCGGGTATCTTTGTTATTGTCTCATTCTTCTTATATAAGAATACCACCCAAGTAAACTTGGAATAATCATCCACGATCAACAGAGTGTATTTGCGTCCGCTGAAACTAAGTGGTGTAATTGTTCCAAATAAATCCATATGGAGTAGTTGCAGTACTCTACTGGATGCTGGTCCTGGGATTCCCTTGAATGAGGCTTTTACCTGTTTTCCCTTCTAACATGCGACACATGTCTGATCCTTAGAGAATACCTCATTCGGGAGTCCCTCAACCAAGGACATCCTTGCTATCTTGTTAAGAGTCTTAAAGTTCAGATGGCTCATTCTCTTGTGCCAGAGCCAACTGCTACCTTTTGAACTTTTAACAATCAGGCATGCATTTCTTGGACAACTGTTCCAATCTGCTATATAAATCGTACCTTTTCTTGAACCAGTTAACAAGATTTGTTGAGTAGCTCGATTCTTGATAGTACACTGATCAGTCGATAACTCAACACTGAATCCATTGTCGCAGAATTGTGAAACTGATAACAGGTTATGCTTTAAACCTTCGAGATACGAGACTCCAGTAACCTGTACATCATCATTCTCTAAAGTTCTGAATCCTCTGGTAAAACCCTCAACCAAGGACATCCTTGCTATCTTGTTAAGAGTTTTAAAGTTCAGATGGCTCATTCTCTTGTGGCAGAGCCAACTGCTGCTTTTGGAACTCTTAACAATCAGGCATGCATTTCTTGGACAACTGTTCCAATCTACAGTGTAGATCGTTAGTTTTCTTGTACCAGTTAACAAGATCTATTGAGTAGCTCGATTCTTGATAGTTCAATGATCAGTCGAGAACTCAACACTGAATCCGTTGTCGCAGAATTGTGAAACAGATAACAGGTTATGCTTCAAACCTTCGACATACAAGACTCCAGTAACCTGTACATCATCATTCTCTAAGGTTCTGAATCCTCTGGTAAAACCAAAGTTATCATCACCAAAGAGTACACGTGGGCCTTCTTGTTCTGTGTATGAGCTAAGGAGATGTTTGCTTCCAGTCATGTGCCTTGAGCATCCACTATCGAAGTACCAGATAGTTGCTTGTAAACCTCATTTATTGGCCAAACCCACGCGAACCTGCAATCGAATCAGGCTTTAGGTACCCCAGTAAAATCGGGTCCTGGGGGGTTAGAAATACCTTTCGAGATCCAAACAAATCTGGCACATTTGTTGAAAATAGAGGGCTTGATTTGTCTCCCATAAACATCTACATAATCATATGTCTCTTCATATGCAATCTGGTCAGTATGATCATGAGTGTGAGCCTTGTATGAATCAGAAGACTTGGGATTTTTAATTGATATTTGTCTTCTTTTAAACCAGTGGGGCTCAGGTGCAACAACCCTAGGTTTCTGATTGTAAGGGTAGGTACGACTGCTACCATTAAAAGATTCATATCTTTTTGGCATATCTGGTCTCAGCAGTTTACCCTTAGCTTGCTTGTTAGGCAACTTGACCTGATTAGGTTTCAGATCAGATTTCCCTTTGAGAGGTTGTCTTTTCTGATTCATAATCTGCTGATCAGGTTGAGGTTTCTTCAGAAGAACAGGGTTCTTCTGTTGATTCCTCGGCTGATGTTTGATCAGTTGGGGTCCATTTTAGTTCCCTTTCTGATCAGACACTTGTCTTTCCTGGTCAGCTGATCTTTTTCCCTTACCTGATACAGATTTTACTTTTCGTGTATCGTGATCAGAAACTCGTTTGATTACACTTTTCTGAAGTGAACCAGACGGGGCTTTTGAGGATGCAGAAGAGTGTTCATACCCAATTCCCTTCTTATTAGTTGACGTACGAAAATAGTTATTCAGATCTTGAATAATCTTAGATGATTTTGTAAAAACCTCTATTTTCTTACGCAAACTATCCCTAGTAACTTTTAGACTCTCATGCAGTCGGAAGAGTTCATCAAACTTAGCTTGAAGGATTTTGAGATCATCAGCTTGCTGTTTGTTAATGGCTAGCTGTTCCTTAATCAGTTTATCCTGATCTGAAGAACTGACTTTCAGAAGCTCCAGTTCTGTAGTCATTTTCTGAACAGTCTCAGCTGATTTCAGTTCAGCAGCCTTCCTTGCTGTATTTTCTTTAACAAGTTGAATATTCTCTATCTTTAGCTTGTCGTTCTCAGCTTCCACTATAGTATAAGTGTCTACTGCATTGGAGAGATCATCAAACAATTGCTCACTGTAAAGCTGCAGGTAATCTCTCCAGCAGGTGTGCTCAGCACAGCTGGTGTGGAAACAGAAAACACAGATGGTTTAGAAGATACCTCAGATTGATCTTCTTCCTTGGCCATGAGATAGATGTCATCATCAGATGAGAACATCAGACCATCAAAGTCGTTGAAGTCATCAGCATTGCTCATCAGGCAGAAATCCTCTACAGATGAGTAACCAGAATCTTCTGATGGCAGATAAGAGTCATCTATTCATGTAGTGTCAACAACCATAGCTTTTCTGTCTTTGTATTGTTGCTCTCTTATGTTCCTCCTATCTTCTCTTTCTCTAGGCGTCAGGTCAGGGTAGTCTGCACTGTAGTGACCTGGTTTCTGGCAGATGAAGCAGACTCCTCTCTCTACTGAACTTCTTCTGGCAGGTGAGTCATGTCTTCTGTATGATCTGTCAGGTGACTTCCGTATTTTCCTTTGATCTGAATTTCTCCTTTCTGATTTGTGATCTTCAGCACGATCATCTCTTTTCTTTTCTCTTTGGTCGTCTCTTCTGTCATTAGATCTGTTTCTTTCCTGTGATCTGTCAGACGATCTTCTTTCTCTTCCTCTGCTATTCTGATAGTCTTTGTAGAATCTTCTATACTTTCCTAATTGAATGTTTGATCTTTCAAGATTTCTGGTGAGTAGAGCAATCTGTTCAGCTTGACTTACAATGTTTTCAATAGGCTCAGAAGATTTTGAGCAGTTGCCGCCTACTTTGAATGCTACTGCTTTTGTTGTTGCAGGTGTGGTTTTGGCAGATGACTCATCATCTTCCTCTTGCCCTCTCTCAATCAGGTCGAATTCATGGGCTTTCAGATTTAAGAACAAACTGCTCAGGCTTCATCTTTGCTATATCTTGGCAGTCCTTGATCACAGTAACCTTCATATCCCATTTCTTCGTTAAAGATCTCAGAATCTTGTAGTTGATGTCTTTGTCGGTCATTTCTCGTCCTAATTCTCTGAGCTTGTTGATCGACATGGTAATCCTTCCATCTAGCTGATTGATTATCTCGTTGGGCAGCATCTTGATTTTTTTGAACTTAACCAGTTCGGCCTGTAATCTGCTGTCCTTGATCTGATCGTTTCCTTCGCATATCTCAGCTAGAGTATCCCACATCTGCTTCGCAGTCTTGAGATATTTGATCTTCTCTCTTGTGATCTTATCCATCGTCTTCATGATGATATGTCTTGCAACAGTATCCAGATTTGACAGCTTTCTTTCTTCAGCATCCATCAGAGATGGACTCTTTCTTATCCGAGCGCCAACTGGAAAATCTGGATCACCACCTTCAGCTGGGTTGTTGTGGTAGATAATGATAGGTCCTTGTTCAAGAACTTCCATCATTCTGCTGCTTATAGCTCCCAGATGATTGCTCATGAGTATGACCTAATCTGCATACTCATCAATAGAAAACTTGGGTAGATCATGATACATACCAGATGTATTATCCATGCTTAGTGAGTTTTGAAAATAGATGAAGTTTTAAAAACGGTTTTTCAAGATCTGTTCAAGTGACCACAAAGGTTCTTTCTCAAGAACCGATGATATTCAAAGCCAGTGGTCCGTAAAACCACTGCTCTGATACCACTTATAGGTCCGAACGGGTTTTATGAGGGCAGAAGTCTAGAGGGGAGGGGTGAATAGACTTCTGAAAACTTTTCGTGCAAGATCAGGTGTGATGGCAGGTTGCCTGATCAGAGTGCGTGTGAATCAATTTGGACTGATATACAACTTACTCATCGCCTGATCGCAGATCAGTTCAGTGTCTATCAGTTTAACTGATGTGCGGAAGCTAGTTTTAACCCGTGTGAAAAACCAGTTTTATAAGATCAGATTCTGAAGTCTGTTTTCAATCAGATGACTAAAATGTCAAGCTGATTAGATCAGTTGCTTGATGCAGACTGATCCTAACTCAGAATACGTATGCAGTTTAAAGCCAAGTTGTGTGTAATAGTGTAAAGCAGTTAAGAGCAAGTAAATACACACACGATTTTTATAGTGGTTCGGACAACCAGTCCTACGTCCACTCTTCCCTATCACAAGGGGCACCAACTTAACCAACTGGACTTAGTTTATTGTGTTAGTCTAACACAGTACAACCAACATATATTTATAGAGTTCTCACTCAACTGATCCCAGAAATCAGAACTAGAAACTCTAGTCTGAAATCTTGCTAAACAAACTTAACCTAACTTTGAGTTTGGGTAAAGATTTGTTGTTTGTTCCAACTGGAATTCTATCCTAGTTTTGATGTAGCGTTAAGCTAGAGGATAAGAATTTGTGCTAAGAACTAATGGGATGAACACTTATAAAAACTAAACTTGATTTTGTGTTCGTCGTGCGGAAATCTTGATATAGCTTGAGCTTGATGATAATTTTTGTGTCTTCACTCTGAAGAGTAATCCCATATTTATAGACCTCGAAATCAAAGAGTCGTTGGAGAGCAATTTGAATTTCAGCCTATGTTTGGTCGGTTGCAGGATTGATTTGACGTGCTTCAGGAACGGCATGGCCAAAAGCGTGTATATTTGTCCTTTCTAGCCGCTTGACTTATGCAGTGCCGAATCCCGCATTGTCAGCTCCGTACGTACGTGTCTTGTTCTCATTGGTTAACAAGTACACTAATTCAGTGTTTGTTCTACCAACTAAAGTTGACATTCTTCTTGTTTGATAGTACGTATGATTTGGTGTCACATCAGTTGACACCTGGTGTGAGCTGACCTGATCAGATAAAACTGATCAGTCTACCTGATAAAGTCTTCTGGTGCAAGTTGTCTTAGCTCAACTAGCAGACTCGACTGATGTAGGTCTTCTGGTCTTCATCTTCTAGTAGTCATCTGATCTTCAGGTCTTCTGAACTTGAGCTTCATGTCTTCACCTGATCATCTGACTAACTGACTCGTCTGATCTTCTGACCTCGTCTGGTCTTCTGACTCGTCTTGTCTTCTATCTTCTTATCCGGTCTTCTGACTTGACTTGTCTTCTGACCTTATCTGGTCTTCTGACTTGACTAGTCTTCTGACCTTATTTGGTCTTCTGACTTGATTTGTCTTCTGACCTGACCTATACATATTGAGTTCCCCCTCAATATGTGACCTATCTTATACATCAACTGTCTATACATTTCAGCTGGTCATCCTATCCTGATTCTAAGTCATCAGTCAGCTAACAGGTCTGACTGGTCCTATTACAACTGTTTTGGCACTTCCATCAAAACTTAATACAGATTTCCCAACAATTATAACCACAGATCCTCTCTCCTCTGGGTCTCTCAAACTCCAATCTTTCCAAGAATGGACAAATCAAGCTTGGATATGGGCAGATACCACCATCAGCATGCTTAACAACATAAGACACCATATTGTCAAATATGATTTTTCCCATATTGAACTTGTTCAGATGCACAATCTTGTACAACAGGAATAATTGTTCCTTTGTCAACACAGTGGAGTTCTTGGATGGCAACCAGTTAGAAACTAGCAGCTTATGCATCACAAAGTATAAAGAGGTCAGTTTGACAGCAAAAAAATGCACCATTCGGGATACTTACCACCAGTAATGACAGACATTACTTCCCCAATTTTTAATTCACCAGTATCATCCTCCATCTGTCTTGTTTTCAGGAAGATGTTTATAAACCTAAGGGTAATGGTGACAATATTGTACCTAAATCTGACTTTCCCATAATTTGAAGACTGCCTATTTCCACAACTCTTCTTCAAATTGGCATAAAACTCAGCAACCCAAGTAACATAATAAGGCTTAGCATATTGAAGAGCATGCAACAGAAATCTGATGTCTAGGAATCCTATCAGATTGTTTGCTTCAAATTCAGGCATTTTTATGATCATTTCATCAACTATAAATCTCATAAGCATGGTTTTCACAACAACAGACTTTCTATCATATTCAACCTTATCATCAGGGTCAGAATCAAACATAAGTACCTCATCAGAATCATATGAGTGGTCAAACTCAGGAGCAGCATAATCATCAGTTTTCTCAGGCTCCTCTACTTCATGGTCATCTTCTTCAGGATCATCTTCTTCCTCTGAATCCTCTGCTTGAGGATCATCTTCTTCCTTATAATCATCACTTTGAGGATCATTTTCTGGATCCTCAGATGTTTCAGCAACATCTGCAGTAGCATTCACAAGAGGATCATTTCTCCTTTTGGTTCTCCTTTCCTACTTAGCCATCAGCTCTTCCATTGTTAGATCATCATCAAAGTCCTTCGGTTCAGCAACAGGGACTTCTGGAATCTCCATTTCATCATCTGAATCCTCCACCAAAATGGGATCATCAGCACCACCATCTGTCATTTTTGGACGCTTTCCAGTGTAGTCCACCTTTTTTCCAAGGTTCCTCTGAGACATCCTCCTCTTTCCCCATTTACCAACACCTCTTTTGGGAGCTAACTGCTTCTTCCTTAGCCGAATGTTCTTGAGTTTCTCCCACATTCCTTCAGAATCAGAGGAATCAGCCTTCTCCATTTCAACATCGACTGTTTGATCAGGGTTGTCAGTAGGGTTTGGAGTTTCAGAAATAGGGGTTTCTGTAGGAATTTCTGGAGCGGGTTCAGTAGCCAAAGGTCTGACTGAGAGATAAGCATAATCATTAATGTTGACTTGCTTTTTGCCTATGAAGACATCAGGAAGCACCAGAGGGTTTTTCTCTAGCATCTGTTCGATGACTAATCAAACTAGAGAAAGTGGTGCCTGTTCAGGAAAAATGTACGGAGTGGGTTTAGGAAGGGATGAAGATGATGATCCACCAACATTTGTGTAATCATAATATGGATTTTGTGCGGCCATTTCTATAAGGAGTTTCAACGGGTTCGAATTCGCCAGAGAAGAAAGGTTCGAATGAGGGTTTTCGTGTGAGTGAGAATGACCAGGAGTAGAAACCGAAGGGTTTTTATATTTAGTCATATCACCATCTCGTTTCAGCCAATCAGTCACAGCACAAGCACAAAAATAATGTTATGTGAAATATAGGAGGGAAAAGTAAAGTATAAGACCGAAAATAAAGAAATAACACAAGTGTAAATCAACAAACCTCTAGTCCTATGTGCAACAACAATGTTTTCAGCTTTGGGTATGAAAACAACACACATAAATCAAACTTAAGTAGAAATCAAAGCTAGGAGGTGATTACACAAACCCACAAAAACCGACATGGAGTGGTACAAAGGTAACCACCCACTATGTTGCAAGTTGTGATCGTGTGCTGTGTAAGAAAGCAGCCAAAAATATTTTCAAAATCAGGAAACCATATCCAAAATTAAATAGACACAAATTAATTTCAAACAACTCATTTAATCCACAAAATCGACTTACCAAGAACATTAAACAAATCATGTATGATAGATAAAGTTTGAATCACTTAAGGTTTCACAAAATGTCGGCACACATATATCTCAACACTCAATTTTGCATGAAATCCATCACCAAAGTGTTGCATATTTTGAATTTTTCTTTAAACACATGTTCACATTAATCCATCTTTTCAAGAGAGAACATCGTAGTAGCGAGCTTCGTGCCCCATAATTACTCAATGGATTGTGAACAAACATGGATGTATATTTAATCACCTTTTGAAAAGAGAACATCGTAGTAGCGAGCTTCGTGTCCCATAGTTACTCAGTGATTACACATCTAAGTTGTGCTTTACTTTTAATGCATTTAAGAGATATATGCCCAGGACTCTATATCTAAACCATGATTCAAACAATAAGATCAAAACAGTATCAATTAAAGTTCAAAATAAGCAAATACAACAAACAAACTCATTATCAGAACCACAATGTTGCTTCAAATATTAGAAACATTTGTCACAACATCTAGTGTTTATTTTCAGATATAGCAAAGACCAAGAGATTTTCTAAGGGAAGAAAACCTCTCATTATCAATGGCTTTTATGAAAATATCAGCAAGTTGTTTTTCAGTAGAAATGTACTCTAACTTCACAACTTCTTTTTCTACAAGATCTCTTATAAAGTGATATCTTATACTTATATGCTTAGTCAAAGAATGTTGCACAGGATTCTTGGAAATATTGATAGCACTAGTATTATCACAATAAACAGTCAAAATACCACTTTCCAACCCATAATCATCGAACATCTTTTTAAGTCATAGGAGTTGAGTGCAGCAACTTCCAGCTGTTGGGGAATTAATTGCCCGGATCTATTCGGGGTGAATATTTAAATACAAATTTAATTCTAACAATTATTACTAGCATAAATTAATCCTATATTAATTCAAATAATAATCCAACAACAAATCATGCATATAAACAAGCCACATAAATCCTACGCATGCAGAATTGCTAGGAGTTTACATGAACTAACCTCTTGGAGTGACAAACGTTAAGAAGATGGATATCCCGTTCACACGAACAAATCCAAAGAGCCTTCTCAAGTATTCCCTCGTCCTTGTTCAACAATCCGGTGGAAGGTTGCTCGCGAACAATTAACAGAAGGAAAAATAAATATGTTGCACCACCTTTGTGGATTTATAATTTTTCCAACACATGGAATTGCATTGGGGATGAAAAACTCATCCCCTATTTATATTACTAAGGGTGGCCGATTTTTTGTGTGTGAATAAGATGAAAAAATATTTTTCTTGATCTCCAAGAAATCTTGAATATATCTCATATATTCTTTTCTCCATAATTAAAATATTCCACAAAATCCCACCTCCTTATATTATGGAATTTTTTAAAAATTAAGGAGTAAGGAATCCAAGATTTGGATCTTCTTGAATTAATGAGATATTCTTGTATTCTAAGAATACATATCTTCCATAATATCTTTTCAAGAAAATCAAGAAAATCTTTCATTTCCTTATTTCTTCATAATTTTCGAAAAACACATAATAAATAACCAAGTGGGAGATTTCTTGAATTTAATGAGATAATCTTGTACTCCAAGAATACTTATCTTCATTCCATAACAAAATTCAAAGAAAATCTCTCTCCCTATTTTATTATTATTTTCTAAATTTAATTAGGAAAATTAGACAACAATAATTTATTTTATTTTAAACACCTTTTTCAGTTATTGGACTTTATTTTTAGGCTACTTGAGGGGCCTTTAGGAGAATTAAAATTGGATCTTCCAATGGACCTTGAATTTCCAATATTGAGCCACAATATTATTCAAGCCCATATATATTAATTAATCCCACTACATAATTAATATTGCACTATCCATCTTAACCCATATTACTATAATATGGCTCCCGGTTATTATTTCCCGTGTTTAAGATTATCTAGTCCATTAATTAATTTAAGCCACTGAATAGCTTCATATTAATTAATATTTTTTTCCTTGGAGTAAGATCAGCTTAACATTATTATCCATACCGAAAATAAATTCCACTTGCAAGATTTAGTATGATAAAACTTCTGAGCCCACCAAGGGGACAAATCACGCAAGAATTACTTGCACACGATTCTCTGTATTAAATCTTAGCAATTGTCATGTAACTAATAATATTGCCCAAAACACAAAGTATTGAATCACATTGATTCTCTACCCAACATGAATCAAAGCAACAATTAATAATTACACACGATCCTATTTAAGGGACAAAGATTAAGAAATAACGAACCACTGAGGTCTAATTCTTCTATATTCAGTACTGAAGAATTTATCCTCCTGTAGGTCCTATTCAGCGCATCATAATGCACTAGTGTAATCTCTTGGTCAAGACAAGCCAATCTGAGCCTTGCACTTCAACCTTTCACGATGGATTGTTCATTTCCATCTGGGTTGTGAATTCTGTACTTTTGGTTACAAGGGACTGTTAATTTAATCTTCTGTGATCTGATATCACTAAATTAACTACAATGTAACACATACTATTTATTGAACATGTATGCAGTAAATGTATGTAACATTTAATCATATTTAAAGCAACAATGATAAATAATTTATTTCAGCAAATAAGACAGAAATTCAGTTTGGTTATACAAAGTAAAAGCGTACTTTCCAGTATAACCCCAACAATCTCCCACTTATACTCAAAGTCTGCTTTTAAGTATACTACAACACGTCTTGTGTTGTTCTACGTGACATCTAATGTCACCTACACGAACCTAATAATATCTCTCCCACTTATACTCAAAGTAGATTGGCAATGCTCTTGACACTCATTCCTTCCACATGTCTCTCGAATGTATTCTGAGGCAGACCCTTTGTGAATGGATCTTCTAGGTTGTCCTCTGACGCGATCTTTGCCACCTCTATATCTCCTCCCTTAACGATTTCTCGTATAAGATGGTATTTTCTTTCAAAGTGTTTGTTGGCCTTGTGGGCTCTTGGTTCCCTTGAATTTGCAACTGCTCCGACATTATCACAGTAAATCGTGATGGTGCTAGGCAAATCAGGAACTACGTCCAAGTCCACTAGGAAGTTCTTGATCCAAACTGTTGGTCCAGAAAAAAACCCGATTTAAAACTCGTAAAATCTCAATGGGAGGTGACTTTAAAATTTTTCGAATGTGTTATGCAGATTTGTTAAAGTATGTATGACAGTTAATATGAAAGCAAATAAGAACACCCATATTTTTATAGTGGTTCGGACGAACTTGTCCTACATCCACTCTTCCCTTCATGGGGCACTTTCTTAACCAACAGATATTTATGGAGCTCTCACTCAACGGGACTTATCTCCCTCACGGGATCACCTATAGATGTTTAATGAGTTCTCACTCTCTCAGGAATTATCTCCCTCACGGGATGCCTACGAGAATTATCTCCCTCACTGGATTGCCTACCCTCCCTTACGGGATTGCTTCTTAACTACCTCACTTAACCACTAATTTTCTCTCTCAAGAAAGGGTATGAGTTTGTTGTTATTTCCAACTAGGTGAGATTTTTCCTTACATTGTTTTAGCCTTTAAGCTAAGGTTGGGAAAATCTCTCTAAGCTTAGGATATGGCTTTTTATGCTTAGATACAATGAAGAACACTCTTGGGTAAATTTGGATATGTAATGCTCTGTGTTCTTGAATGGAGATGCTTGAATATTTGGCTTTAATCTTCACTTTGCAGCATCCTCCATTATCTTCTTTTGAAGATAGTGCAATGTGTTTATAGTGTGGATTTGAATATTACCTTTGGAGAGTAAATTCAAATTCATACTAATAGTCTTCCAGCTTTTCTTTGTCCTTTTGCACTGTTGCTTGCAGCTTTATGTTACATCCATATATGTGTTGTCATCTTCTCATTGGACAACTTTTTGTGTGCCTTAGCGAATCTGATTTCAGCTCGCCTGATTTTCGGTCATCTCTTCTAATTCTGGTCACCTGATTACTGTTCATCTCTTCTGATTCTGGTCACCTGATTTCTGGTCGCAGATTTTTGGTCGCCTGATCTATGATTTCTTCTCGCCTGATTTTTGATTTCTGCACAGCATTACATCAGTTTTTCTTCTTCACAAATCAGCATGCTTCTTCTTATTCAGCTCATCAGTTTATATGGAACTCATCAGTTTCATCTCATTCTGATCAGCCTCGTCTTCTTTGATGAGTTCCCCCTCAACTTGTTACCTGTAAGAATAAAACTAAGTCTAGAAACGCAAGCTTTATATACAACTTAGCTTGTCCTATTACAAGGTGTTTTGGCATAATAATCAAAACTAAAATTATCCCAACAATTTCCCCCTTTTTGGTCATGATGCCAAAACTAACTAACAACAAAAAAAAAAAAGAGAGAAAAACAGTGTTAGTTAAACAAGTGAAATGATGAAGAGTATTTGATGCATTTAAAAAAAAAATGATGAGAAGATGATTGTTAACCTACATGAATTTTATGAAAGATATGCATTTTAAAATAAATGGGTTTTAACAAAAAAAAAAGTTCACTTGATTATAATTTTAGTTTTGATTATTATGTCAAAACACTTTGTAATAGAACAAGCTAAGTTGTATAGAAAGCTTGTGTTCTAGACTTAGTTTTATTTTACAGGTAACAAGTTGAGGGGGAACTCATCAAGATAAGGAGAGTGTCTTGGATCGATCGGGAAGCGTCGCGGGTGTCGAGGTAAGCGTCTGGACCAGCGATGTGCGTGTCGCGATGTGATGTCGATGTCGTCGCCGCTCGATGATCTTTATGTTACTGATGTCGTCTTTGCCGATCTTTGTCTTTGCTGATGTCGTCTTTTGATCTTTGTCAGGTCGGCTGATGTCGTCTTTGACTGATGTTGTCCTCTGATGTTTGTTTTGTCGATGTCGTCTTCACCGACGTCGTCTTCGCTTGATGTCTTGCATCGAATCTGATCTCGACGTCTGATCGAATCTGATCTTGTCAAATCAAATCTGATCTTGTCTGATCAGATATAGTCCAGATCGTCGAATCTGATCCAGATCATTCTTGACTGATCTGTTGTCTTGATTTGATCGAAGTGAGTTATTCGAGATCAGCGACCGAAATCTGCGAGAAATCGGTGACGAATCGGAAAGAGATGAACAATAATCAGGTGACCAGAATCAGAAGAGATGACCAGAAATCAAGCGAGCTGAAATTAGATCCTTTAGACACACAAAAAGTTGTCCAATGAGAAGATGACAACACTTATATGGATGTGACATAAAGCTGCAAGCAACAATGCAAAAGGACAAAGAAAAACTGGAAGACTATTAGTATGGATTTGAATTTACTCTCCAACGGTAATATTCAAATCCACACTATAAAAATATTGCACTATCTTCAAAAGAAGATAATGGAGGATGCTGCAAAGAGAAGATTAAAGCCAAATATTCAAGCATCTCCATTCAAGAACACAGAGCATTACATATCTAAATTTACCCAAGAGTGTTCTTCATTGTATCTAAGCATAAAAGCCATATCCTAAGCTTAGAGAGATTTTTCCAACCTCAGCTTAAAGGCTAAAACAATGTAAGGGAAAATCTCACCTAGTTGGAAATAACACCAAACCCATACCCTTTCTTGAGAGAGAAAATTAGCGGTTAAGTGAGGTAGTTAAGAAGCAATCCCGTAAGGGAGGTTAGGCAATCCAGTGAGGGAGATAATTCTCGTAGGCAATCCCATGAGGGAGATAAGTCCCGAGAGAGTGAGAACTCATTAAACATCTATAGGTGATCCCGTGAGGGAGATAAGTCCCGTTGAGTGAGAGCTCCATAAATATCTGTTGGTTAAGGAAGTGCCCCATAAAAATATGTGTGTTCTTATTTGCTTTCATATTAATTGTCATACATACTTGATGGTCCCGATTTTAGTGTCGAAAAACCCATTTTGCGCGTGCGGAAGACTTTGTGTCTTGTGATGCATATAAAACAGGGGTGAGGGTAGAGTGATTCCAAATTTTTGCTTTTAAGAACATGTGTGTTGTTTTGCTTATAACTGAATGCATATGGCAAGTATGAACATAAAGCAGTAAAGAACACACGATATTTTATAGTGGTTCGGACGAAACCCGTCCTACGTCCACTCTTCCCTTAACACAGGGGAACCTTAACCGACTTTAACCTGCGGGAATTATACCCCTCACGGGATGGCCGAGATATTTACCGAGTTCCCACTCAAGCGGGACTTATCACCCTCACGGGATTGCCGATAGATGTTTATCGAGTTCACACTCAAGCGGGACTTATATCCTTTTCAGGATAGCCTAACGAACTGGACTTAGTTTTATGTGTTAGTCCAACACTCAACAGATGTTTATTGAGTTCACACTCACCTACAAACTTAACCTAACTTTGAGTTTGGGTAAAGGTTTGTTTGGTTTCCAACTAGGTTGAGATTTTCCCTTACATTTGTTTAGCCTCAATGCTAAGGATGGGAAAATCTCTCTAAGCTTATAATATAGCATTTGTGCTTAGATCTAGGGTAGAACACTCTTGAATATATGCGTGTATTTCTAGCTCTGTGTTCTATGGTGGGATTGCTTGAGTATATAGGATTGGGAGCACAATTCCTGTTGAATGCCTTAGCCGTGCTACGATCAGGCCATATTTCAGGACTCGCATCATTTGGCACACGACCTTGGCTGGGAACTGCTGGAACCCATATTTTCTTAGCTCTGTAGCATCGTTTGCTACATTCTCCACACTCTTTCGCATTAAATCCACACTTGATAATGAAGGAAGAACTTGTATTTATAGTGTGGATTTGAATGTTACCGTTGGAGAGAATCACATTCAAATCCATACTACTCTGTAGCTTTTTACAGCTTTTCAAGCTTGTCGTCTTCCTCTCATTGGTCCACGTCAGCTGAATCTAACGGTTATATTCTTCAGTTTCTTCTGAGTCTCTAACGGCTATATTCTTCAGGATCTTCAGTTCTATCTGAGCCTTCAGGTTATCTGAGCCTCAGGTTACTCAGGGTTCTTGATTCTGCAGACTTCTCTTCAGCGGACCTTATCTGATCAGGTATACTGACACTCAGGCTTACTGAGTTCAGTTCTTCTGACTTCAGACATCTTGACTCTCAGGTCACATTGACTCAGGCTATCTGATTTCTTCTTGTCTGATCTGATCAGCTCAACTGATCAGATCAACATATCTTCAGGATCATCTCAGGATAGCATCAGGTCATCTGCATCAGGTTAGCATATCAGATTATCATATCTGATCTCGATCACGTCTGATCTCAATCAGTCTCATCTGCTCATCTTCTTATCTGATCTCGATCACGTCTGATCTTGATCAGTCTCTTCTGCTCATCTTCTGATTTGCAACCCTCTCTTCTGATTTGCTGGTTTTACCTTTTCTTCACTTCTGATTTTGCACAGCTCATCAGTTAACTCCGAAACACATCTTACTCATCTGATCTCGATCAGTCTCGTCTGCAGCCTCGTCTGATTTCGATCATCATCTTCTGATTTCGTAAGTTCCCCCTCAATTTGTTCTTTCGTTCCCCCTTAACTTGTTATCTGTAAATTAGCTTGAATAACACAAGTTAATAGTGTTTTGGCATAAATTATCAAAACTAAAATATCCCAACAATTTCCCCCTTTTGATAATGACGCCAAAACAAAAAAAATATGCATTTACAGAGATCGGGTTTTTGATTTAAAAAAGATCTGTTCAGGTGTTCACTTTGAATTAGTGAACTTTAGAATAACCCGCTCTGATACCAATTGATTGTCCAGATTTTAGTGTCGAAAAACCCATTTTGCGCGTGCGGAAGACTTTGTGTCTTGTGATGCATATAAAACAGGGGTGAGGGTAGAGTGATTCCAAATTTTTGCTTTTAAGAACATGTGTGTTGTTTTGCTTATAATTGAATGCATATGGCAAGTATGAACATAAAGCAGTAAAGAACACACGATATTTTATAGTGGTTCGGACGAAACCCGTCCTACGTCCACTCTTCCCTTAACACAGGGGAACCTTAACCAACTTTAACCTGCGGGACTTATACCCCTCACGGGACGGCCGAGATATTTACCGAGTTCCCACTCAAGTGGGACTTATCACCCTCACGGGATTGCCGATAGATGTTTACCGAGTTCACACTCAAGCGGGACTTATATCCTTTTCAGGATGGCCTAACGAACTGGACTTAGTTTTATGTGTTAGTCCAACACTCAACAGATGTTTATTGAGTTCACACTCACCTACAAACTTAACCTAACTTTGAGTTTGGGTAAAGGTTTGTTTGGTTTCCAACTAGGTTGAGATTTTCCCTTACATTTGTTTAGCCTCAATGCTAAGGATGGGAAAATCTCTCTAAGCTTAGGATATAGCATTTGTGCTTAGATCTAGGGTAGAACACTCTTGAATATATGCGTGTATTTCTAGCTCTGTGTTCTATGGTGGGATTGCTTGAGTATATAGGATTGGGAGCACAATTCCTGTTGAATGCCTTAGCCGTGCTACGATCAGGCCATATTTCAGGACTCGTATCATCTGGCACACGACCTTGGCTGGGAACTGCTGGAACCCATATCTTCTTAGCTCTGTAGCATCGTTTGCTACATTCTTCACACTCTTTCGCATTCATCCACAATTGATAATGAAGGAAGAACTTGTATTTATAGTGTGGATTTGAATGTTACCGTTGGAGAGAATCACATTCAAATCCATACTACTCTGTAGCTTTTTACAGCTTTTCAAGCTTGTCGTCTTCCTCTCATTGGTCCACGTCAGCTGAATCTAACGGTTATATTCTTCAGTTTCTTCTGAGTCTCTAACGGCTATATTCTTCAGGATCTTCAGTTCTATCTGAGCCTTCAGGTTATCTGAGCCTCAGGTTACTCAGGGTTCTTGATTCTGCAGACTTCTCTTCAGCGGACCTTATCTGATCAGGTATACTGACACTCAGGCTTACTGAGTTCAGTTCTTCTGACTTCAGACATCTTGACTCTCAGGTCACATTGACTCAGGATATCTGATTTCTTCTTGTCTGATCTGATCAGCTCAACTGATCAGATCAACATATCTTCAGGATCATCTCAGGATAGCATCAGGTCATCTGCATCAGGTTAGCATATCAGATTATCATATCTGATCTCGATCACGTCTGATCTCAATCAGTCTCATCTGCTCATCTTCTTATCTGATCTCGATCACGTCTGATCTTGATCAGTCTCTTCTGCTCATCTTCTGATTTGCAACCCTCTCTTCTGATTTGCTGGTTTTACCTTTTCTTCACTTCTGATTTTGCACAGCTCATCAGTTAACTCCGAAACACATCTTACTCATCTGATCTCGATCAGTCTCGTCTGCAGCCTCGTCTGATTTCGATCATCATCTTCTGATTTCGTAAGTTCCCCCTCAATTTGTTCTTTCGTTCCCCCTTAACTTGTTATCTGTAAATTAGCTTGAATAACACAAGTTAATAGTGTTTTGGCATAAATTATCAAAACTAAAATATCCCAACAATTTCCCCCTTTTGATAATGACGCCAAAACAAAAAAAATATGCATTTACAGAGATCGGGTTTTTGATTTAAAAAAGATCTGTTCAGGTGTTCACTTTGAATTAGTGAACTTTAGAATAACCCGCTCTGATACCAATTGATTGTCCAGATTTTAGTGTCGAAAAACCCATTTTGCGCGTGCGGAAGACTTTGTGTCTTGTGATGCATATAAAACAGGGGTGAGGGTAGAGTGATTCCAAATTTTTGCTTTTAAGAACATGTGTGTTGTTTTGCTTATAATTGAATGCATATGGCAGGTATGAACATAAAGCAGTAAAGAACACACGATATTTTATAGTGGTTCGGACGAAACCCGTCCTACGTCCACTCTTCCCTTAACACAGGGGAACCTTAACCGACTTTAACCTGCGGGAATTATACCCCTCAAGGGATGGCCGAGATATTTACCGAGTTCCCACTCAAGCGGGACTTATCACCCTCACGGGATTGCCGATAGATGTTTATCGAGTTCACACTCAAGCGGGACTTATATCCTTTTCAGGATAGCCTAACGAACTGGACTTAGTTTTATGTGTTAGTCCAACACTCAACAGATGTTTATTGAGTTCACACTCACCTACAAACTTAACCTAACTTTGAGTTTGGGTAAAGGTTTGTTTGGTTTCCAACTAGGTTGAGATTTTCCCTTACATTTGTTTAGCCTCAATGCTAAGGATGGGAAAATCTCTCTAAGCTTATAATATAGCATTTGTGCTTAGATCTAGGGTAGAACACTCTTGAATATATGCGTGTATTTCTACCTCTGTGTTCTATGGTGGGATTGCTTGAGTATATAGGATTGGGAACACAATTCCTGTTGAATGCCTTAGCCGTGCTACGATCAGGCCATATTTCAGGACTCGTATCATCTGGCACACGACCTTGGCTGGGAACTGCTGGAACCCATATCTTCTTAGCTCTGTAGCATCGTTTGCTACATTCTTCACACTCTTTCGCATTCATCCACAATTGATAATGAAGGAAGAACTTGTATTTATAGTGTGGATTTGAATGTTACCGTTGGAGAGAATCACATTCAAATCCATACTACTCTGTAGCTTTTTGCAGCTTTTCAGGCTTGTCGTCTTCCTCTCATTGGTCCACGTCAGCTGAATCTAACGGCTATATTCTTGATTTCTTCCGAGTCTCTAACGACTATATTCTTGAGGATCTTGATTTATCAAGAGCCTTGAGTTATCTCGAGCCTCGGGTTACTCGGGGTTCTTGATTGTGAGACTTCTCTTGGCCGGACCTTATGCGTCGGGCATCGACTTTTCGAGGCACGAGTTGATTCTTCTAACCGGACATCGACCCTCGGGTCACATTATTTCGATACTATCGATTTTTTTCTTATACGATCGCTTTCATTTCGTGATCAAATCAACATATCTTCAGGATCATCTCAGGATAGCATCAGGTCATCTGCATCAGGTTAGCATATCAGATTATCATATCTGATCTCGATCACTTCTGATCTCAATCAGTCTCATCTGCTCATCTTTATCGATCTCCATCCGCCTCGATCTTGATCGGTCTCTTACCCTTTCATCTTCGATTTGCAACCTTCTCTTACGATTTCCGGCTTTAGCTTTTCTTCGCCGATTTTGTACAACTCATCGATTAACTCAGGAACTCATCTTACTCATCGATCTCGATCGGTCTAAATCTATGACCTCGCTCGATTTCGATCATCTTCTTCTGATTTCGTGAGTTCCCCCTCAATTTGTTCTTTTGTTCCCCCTTAACTTGTTATCTGTAAATTAGCTTGAATAACACAAGTTAATAATGTTTTGGAATAAATTATCAAAACTAAAATATCCCAACAATACTTTAGCAAATCTGCATAACACATTCGAAAAAAATTTAAAGTCACCTCCCATTGAGATTTTACGAGTTTTAAATCGGGTTATTTTTGGGACCAACACAAACCGCTTCCTTCGTTGCTTCACAAGCAGCTACATATTCGGCTTCCATAGTAGAATCTGCGATGCATTTCTGCTTAACGCTTCTCCATGTCATGGCTCCTCCCCCCATGCAAAACACACTACCCGAGGTAGATTTTCTGGAATCTAAGTCTGATTGGAAATCCGAGTCCGTGTAACCGATGGGAATCAGGCTGTCTAACTGATAAACCAACATTCTATCCCGAGTTCTCTTCAGATACTTCAGAATGTTTTTAACTGCAGTCAAATGTTCTTTCCCTGGGTTACTCTGATATCCTGCTACCATGTCAACGACAAAGCAGATATCTGGCCTCGTGCACAACATTGCATACATAAGGCTTCCAATAGCCAAAGCAAAAGGAACACCTTTCATGTCATCTATCTCTTTTTGTGTCTTAGGGCACATTTCCTTGGATAAATGGATTCCATGTCTGAAGGCTACAAAACCTTTCTTGGAATCTTGCTTGCTGAATTGCTTCAAGACAATATCTATGTATGAAGCTTGCGATAAGCCTATCATCCTTTTCTTACTATCTCGAGTGATCTTGATCCCAAGGATGTGGCCGGCTTCCCCTAAGTCCTTCATATTAAACTGTTTTAACAGCCATGCCCTTACGTCCGACAACACCTTTACATTGTCTCCGATGAGCAGAATGTCATCCACGTATAGTACTAAGAATACCAATGCAGTTCCGACACTCTTTTTATACACATAACTCTCGTACTCATTTTGATCAAACCCGTAAGACTTTATAACTTGATCAAAACATTGGTTCCAAGCACGGGATGCTTGCTTTAGTCCGTAAATGGACTTCTTGAGCTTGCAAACTAGATGTTCTTGGCCTTTTTCAATGAAGTCTTCGGGTTGTTGCATATAGATATCTTCTTCAAGACTTCCTTTAAGGAAACCTGTCTTGACATCTATTTGCTAGATCTCAAAATCAAGATGCGTAACTATCGACAAGAGAATACAGATGGACTTAAGCATGGCTACAGACGAAAAGGTTTCCTCATAATCGATTCATTCTTTCTGAGTGTAACCTTTTGCCACAAGTCTAGCCTTGAAAGTCTCTACCTTCCCGTCCGGTCCTCTTTTCCTCTTGTATACCCACTTGCATCAAATGGAATTGACCCCATTGAGTGGTTCGACTAGCTCCCATACCTTATTGTGATCCATAGAACCCATCTCGGCTTCCATTGTTGTTTGCCAAGAATCTGCATCATTGTTTTGGTTTGCCTCATTGTATGTCCATGGGTCTGATTCATCTTCACCGGGGATCAAGTCCGATGACTCTCCTATGTCTCTCGGGCTGTCTAACAACCCTCCCACTACGACGAGGTTTCGGTTGTATAAGTGTGTTATTTGGTATGTCAACTTGTACAGTTGGCATTGAGGTAAACCCTCTTAGCTCATCTAAGGTAATCTCACTTCTGGGTTTTATATCGTTCATATAGTCTTCTTCCAAAAATCTAAAGTGTGTACTGATTACTACCTTTTGATCTTCGGGACCATAGAACATGCACCCTTTCGTTCATTCGGGGTACCCTATAAACAACCTTAATTTTGATCGTGGATCCAATTTACCGGCTTCCTTGTCCAACACGTATGCCGGACACCCCCAGATCTTCATGTGTTTTAAACTGGGCTGCGCCCGGTCCACAACTCTTTAGGGGTTTTGGGAACTGATTTGGATGGCACCAGGTTTAAAATGTAAGCCGTTGTTTCCAAGGCGTGACCCCAAAACGATTTGGGTAGATCCGCACAACTCATCATTGATCTGACCATTTCTAAAAGAGTCCTGTATATTCGTTCTGCAACCCCATTTTGTTGAGGGGTTCCGGGTGTAGTTAACTGGGATACAATCCCTTCGTCTGACAAGTAGTTCAAAAATTCATCGCTAAAGTATTCGCCTCCACGATCAGATCGTAGACACTTAATACGTTTTTCCCTATGATTCTTTACTTGAGCCTTAAATTCCTTAAATTTATCAAAGGTCTCAGATTTATGCTTCATAAGGTAAATGTATCCATATCTTAAGTAATCATCGATAAAAGTAACGAAATACTCATAACTCCGATGGTCGATTTGAAAACCCATTTTCTTGGCGTCTTGAAGCGAAAACATTATGTTCGATGCATATAAAATAGGGGTGAGGGCAGAGTGTTTCCAATTTTTCATTTTAAGCTCATGTGTTGTGTTTTGCTTATAACTAGATGCATATGACAAGTATAAACATAAAGCAGTAAACAACACAAACAATATATAGTGGTTGGGACAACCGGTCCTACATCCCTCTCTCCTCTCTAGGAAATTCCTTATCAACTTCGAGCTTTACGACTACCTCGTAGTTTACTTACTCAACTTCGTACGAGTTTTTTCGGGACTACTCCACGTGGTTTACTTACTCAACCCGGCCTTGAGTTTTTCGACTACCTCCGTAGTTTACTTACTCAATCTCACACAAGCTTTGGACTACCCCCATGAGCTTACTAACTTCTCCTCTAGAGTTTTTCGACTACTCGCCGTAGTTTACTAACTCTTTACAACTCTACTCACCAACAAACACACTCCAACTACCTTCTCAAAGGGTTTGGGGTTTCTTGGTTGGTTTCAATTATGGTGAGATTTTCCTTACAATGGTTTTTAGCCTCAATGCTAAGGTTGGGAAAATCTCTCTAAGCTTAGGATATGGCATTTGTGCTTAGATCTAGGGTAGAACACTCTTGGTTAAATTTGGATATTAAATGCCTGTGTTCTTGAATGGAGTTGCTTGAATATTTGGCTTTATTTCTTCGGTTCAGATTCTCCATTATCTTCTTTTGAAGATAGTGCAATGTATTTATAGTGTGGATTTAAATATTACCTGGGAGAGTAATATTCAAATCCATACTAATAATCTTCAACTTTTTCTTTGTCTATTGCACTTTTCCTTGCGAACTTTATGTCACATCAATATGTGTGTTGTCTTCTTATTGATCATCTCGCTTTTTGTGTGTCTAACGGATCGATAAACCGTCGGATTCATCGTTCATTGCTTCGATTCTGGTCGCTTTGATCGGTCATTGAAATCGATCTGTAGATTTACGGTGATTTGAAATCTTTGTTCATCGATCTTTGAAATCCTTCATTCATCGATCTTTGAAATCCTTGTTCATCGATTGATTTCACCGAGTGAAAATCCTTTGTTCATCGATATTTTTCCCGAATTTGAAATCCTTTGTTCATCGATATTTTCATTTTTAAATTTGAAATTATTCATCCGATCGATTTCGTACTTCGATCTGACATTTCGACTCGACGATCGAGATCGTGATCTGGATCGGAACTCATCCTTCTCATCCGATCTTGATCGGCCCTCGTTTCTTGACCTCGTCGATCTCGATCATCTTCGCCCCGACTTCTTGAGTTCCCCTCAATTTGTTCTCTCGTTCCCCCTCAACTTGTTATCTGTAAATTAGCTTCAATAACACAAGTTGATAATGTTTTGGCATAATTCATCAAAACTAAAATATCCCAACATAACCTCTTCTTGCTTTGATTGACATTGGACCACATACGTCAATATGAACGATTTCTAACATTTCTTTGGCTCTATTCCCCTTGGCTCCAAATGCCCTCTTGGTCATCTTACCCTCCAAACACGATTCACAGGTTGGAAATGGTTCAACCCGGAGTGACTCCAATGAACCATCTTGAACCAACCTTTGGATCCTCTTTGGATTAATATGACCTAGTCTCAGATGCCATAGAAGTGTATCGTTCACATCTGCTGAACGTTTTCTTTTATTACTCAAAACAGTCGATGTGTTATAGAATGCATTTCATGAGTGGTGTGCACAGTTAATAGTATAGAGATTAGTCGACAACGTTTCATGACAGATAAACTCATTATTTAGAGCAATGGTAACAACTTTATTAAAAGTAACCGAATATCCATCAAGAAAAAGTTTAGAAATCGAAATTAAATTCTTTCTAAAGCTAGGAACGTAAAGAACATCTCTTAAAATTAAAACTATGTCTTCAAAAAGATAATTTGCACTTCTCCCATCGCTTCACCGCCACTCTTTTCAGAAGTAAATCAGTGTGATGAGGATCTCACTTCCACTAAGTTGCCGGGTCCGCTTGAACCCCTGTAAAGTGAAATAAACATGATCAGTGGATCTCGTATTCACTACCCACAAATGGGCAGCATACGCTGTTAAATAAGTTTCAACAAGTAGTGCATGAGAATTACCTTTCTTTCCTCTCCACTTGGGTTTGGAACAGGCATCCCTCCAGTGTCCCTTTTCATCGCAGTTGAAGCACTTCCCCTTTGGATTCCTCTTGACACCCAACCATTTGACCGTCTTTCTTTTACTTTTTTTAGTAGTGGGGTCGCTTTGGTATAGATTGTTCATCTCCTCATTAATCTTGCCATCCATTGGCCTAGATTTTGAGAGGAGGTTTTTAGTCACCAATGTTTCATCCTCTTTTCCCAAATGTTTCTCTATTATTTCCAAAGCTTCTTGCAGAGTGTCCATAGTGAACATGTGATCGCTCATCACAAAACTACAGTAAAACTCATCGAAACATTTTGGAAGAGTTAGGAACAAGAATTCGATCTGAGCCTCATTACAATACTTAGTACCAAGATAAGCAAGTTTGTCAAAATGGCGCTTGACTCTGAGAACATGATCCCTTACGGGTGTTCCCTCCGTCATTTTCAGCCTTGCCACGCCATCGTTCCTAAACTGATTGATCATGTGGTTTTCTAATAAAAACATTTCTTCAAGACTCTGCATGATTTCCGCAGCAGACTCAACACCTTCATGAATGTACGTATCTCAAATCTTCAGACAATGAAGTCAAGATTATACATTTCATAGGCTCGTTGGCATGCTCCCAGTCATTATACAAAGATCTATCTGCATTGGTTGATCCTTCAGTAGGTTTGTCAGGCTTGGGGACGCAACCCAATTGTGTTCTTGCTCAGTGAGGATAAATTTCATATTACGTTTCCAAATGACATAGTTTTCACTAGTAAGTTGGTGTACTTTGAGTGTATATTTCAGTGGATTAAAAGGTTGCGACAAGCTGAACTGAAATAGATAACGATTGTATAAATACAAAATTATCACATAATTCGGTCACATGATTCATATTAAAATCTCAAAAAAATATGAACGTCGATCACCAACATTCAAAAACAGGTTTAAATAAATAAAGCGCGTGGGGTGTGTCATTATTTAAACACATTCAAAATGCTATTCAAGAAACAATTACAAACCTTTAATGTCCAAATTAATAGTTGACTCTCACTTGACCAATATAAAATTGACAGGGACTTCAGAAAAGTATATGCATATAAATTTTATACGAGAAAATTACTTTCTAGTACAAAAATCTCCTACACATAACTCTTAGGTACAAGTTACTTTTAATATTAGTAGTAGGTACAAATCCAATAGTGTAATACCTCTTATACCCTTAAATTCATTCTCACACTTAAAAAACCCCTTAATAAGAATAATCTCCCTTTATCTCAAAAATTGAACATACAAATCACTCGCACAATTAAATCCACCGCCCTCTCTCCCATTATCTCTTTTCGTGTTCAGTCTTCCAAAAATCAGAAACACTAAAATCTTGGTTGCCATCGCGGCCCCCCTTCACGCCGTGTTAGTCGCCCAACCCCATAACCAGACGGCGTTCCAACAGTCAAACAGCACTGCGACGCCCCCCACCCCCCGCGGTGGTCACCCGCTCACCTCTTCTCCCCACCGCCGCGCGCAGGCCCCTGCACGCTGCCGCGCCGCAACGACCTCCACCACCACCGCCTTCATGCGCGCCGCCACCGCAGCATCTGGCGATTTTTGTCAACGATGATGCGGAGATGGAACAAATCTGAACGTCTGCCATGGAGATTTAACAGATCTGGTGTGTTATAATTTTTTAATTAATATTTCAAAATAATTTATAAATATATATTTGTAAATGTATTTGGATATATTCTCCACCAAATCCAAGTTTATTTTGAAACCTATTTAATCGGTCAAATCCTCTTAGTTCTTATCTATATTTTTTGAAATATTTTTTGGGCGGTGGTAGGGTGTTTGCAGAAAAAGGTTAATCGGGACTATTTTTGTTATGTTTCCGATGGGGTGGGGGTGGCGGAGGGGAAGGTGTAGGGCGGTGGTAGAATGGCGGTAGGGCGGCAGGGGAGATTGGAGATGCATATGTTCATCAAATTGATAAAATTGATCAAATTGATTAAAATGTTCATGTATTTGATGAACATGTTCATGTTCTATATGCATATTTTCATGTCGAAATCCCGAAATGAGGTTGAGAATATATAATTTTGAGATTTTTAGAAGAAATATGTATTTTTTTTAGATTTTAGATAGGTAAATTTATGTAATTTTTCAATTTTTTATATGAAAAATTTAAATTGTATTGTTTTTCTTTTTTATTGTATTTTTGTGGATGTGTAATATTTTGATAGTATATTTAATAAAAAATTTGTGTTTCTTTACACCAACAAATTTCTTATTTCTGTGAAAAAATGAAGAAAGAAAGATAAAGTGAGAAAGGAAGAGTGAAAGAAAGAAGAAAAGGATGACTGATGTACAGTTTGTAATTTTAAAATGAAGAAAGACAAGATACAGTGTGTAATTTTAAAATGAAGAAAGAAAAGGTAAGCCTGAAGAAAACTAGAGAAGGATGCTATACTTCAAATTAAAAATAAGGGAAGATAAGTCCTTTTGACTCCTATTTTGCACCTGCAAATAATTTTAAAAAATTCTTCTACCTTATAGATATTGGGTTTTGGATTGGAAAGTAAGTCACTCATTTTATACATAAGTAATAACCTTGATTAAATACATAATTATTATTTCATTTTGAACGAGCCTCGTGGGAGGGTCATCGTCGCCACTAATAATATTTCACAATCATCATATGGAATTTATTCATGTAAAATCTATCTTTTGGTCGTCCCGTGGAAGGAATTTCTCCGAAAGAATTCACAAATAAATAAATCATGGAGATCAAAATTAATTTAATTTTATTATCCGGAATAAAATTGTCAATTAATTATTTTAAAGTATACTTAGTAATTTTTTTAAGTGAAATTTTTCAAAATAATTTCTCATGCATCGCATATTCAAACAAATTAAATAAGCACGAAAAATAAAGCAATCATCAAAACAAAAACTTAAACACATTGGGTACATATACCCAATTGTCACAGTTAATTTTTGTCATGTCTTGATATTCAGAAATCGTCTTCATAGCCTTCATCGTTCGTCTCGAAAAGGCTCCCACTCGACCGCAATAAATTCTTTAAAACGTCATCCGTCTAGGTTCGAGACGACTTCCGGCATTGGATAGCTCACTGCCGGAATCGCGATCCGCACACCGGATCGCCATCCGCCTGTCGCTCGGCTAGAAGAGATCATCACGACGCATCCCGACGCGGATGGATCCGCCACGCGCGCCTTAACCTCCGTCGCCCCTTTATGCCTATTACTTATGCACCCTTGACCGCTCCCGCTCCCTGCCGCAGCGTGCAGCGTGCGTCCCATTCCGTCGCTCGCGCCGTAAATGCGCGATCGCTTGCCGCCAGCCCGCTTTCGTCTCCAGCAGCGCCGTGCGTCGCTTCTCGCCAAGTCCCGACTTTGCGCTTTGTCACGCCCAACCCTCACCGTCTGACCGCACTGGTGTGTTGAGGAGGTCGCTAGGCCCGGCTTTGGCCAGCGTCTTGGACTTTATTTCGATATCGTCAGGAGCACTTGGTCGTCCGTCTTTAATTCTTCATCTCCGTCTTCGTTTCTCGATCCGGTTACAATTTATTTACAAAAATAAATAAACCTAGATCTGACTAGTTTATTACATTGAGCTAATCAAACAAATCCTAATCTCTTTCGTGGATTTTCTCACGAAAAAAAAACAAATTGAGCTAATCGAATTAAAAAACCACAATTATATGCATGCATAAATAAACATTCATTAAATATCATGACAATTGGATACCTGCAAAAAAGATCTAGCAATTCTACTATCCAATTTCAAATTTAATGAAAAACGAATTAAATTACAATTTAAAATTCAGAGCCTGAAACCGAGGCTATGATACCAGTTGTTGGGGAATTAATTGTCCGGATCTATTCGGGGTGAATATTTAAATACAAATTTAATTCTAACAATTATTACTAACATGAATTAATCCTATATTAATTCAAATAATAATCCAACAACAAATAACGTATATAAACAAGCCACATAAATTCTACGCATGCGGAATTGCTAAAAGTTTACGTTAACTAACCTCTTGGAGTGACAACCTTTGAGAAGATGAATATCCCGTTCACACGAACAAACCCAAAGAGCTTTCTCAAGTATTCCCTCGTCCTTGTTCAACAATTCGGTGGAAGGATGCTCGCGAACAATTAACAAAAGGAAAAATAAATATGTTGCACCACCTTTGTGGATTTCTAATTTTTCCAACACATGGAATTGCATTTGGGATGAAAAACTCATCCCCTATTTATATTACTAGGGGTGGCCGATTTTTTGTGTGTGAATATGATGGGAAAATCTTTTCCTTGATCTCCAAGAAATCTTGAATATATCTCATATATTCTTTTCTCCATAATTAAAATATTCCACAAAATTCCACCTCCTTATATTATGGAATTTTCGAAAAATTAAGGAGTAAGGAATACAAGATTTGGATCTTCTTGAATTTATGAGATATTCTTGTATTCCAAGAATACATATCTTCCATAATATCTTTTCAAGAAAATCAAGAAAATATTTCCTTTCCTTATTTCTTCGTAATTTTCGAAAAACACTTAATAAATAACCAAGTGAGAGATTTCTTGAACTTAATGAGATAATCTTGTATTCGAAGAATACTTATTTTCATTCCATAACAAAATTCAAAGAAAATCTTTCTCCCTCTTTTATTTATTATTTTCAAAATTTAATTAGAAAAATTAGACAACAATAATTTATTTTATTTTAAACATCTTTTTCAGTTATTGAACTTTATCTTTGGGCTACTTGAGGGCCTTTTGAGAATTAAGATTGGACCTTCCAATGAACCTTGAATTTATAATATTGAGTCACAATATTATTCAATCCCATAAATATTAATTAATCCCACTACATAATTAATATTGCACTATCCATCTTAACCCATATTATTGTAATATGGCTCCCGGTTATTATTTCCCGTGTTTAAGATTATCTAGTCCATTAATTAATTTAAACCACTGAATAGCTTCATATTAATTAATATATTTTTCCTTGGAGTAAGGTTAGCTCAACATTATTATCCATACTGGAAAAAAATTCCACTTGCAAGATTTAGTATGATAAAACTAAAGGGGCACACCAAGGGGACAAATCATGCAAGACTTACTTGCACACGATTCTCTGTATTAAATCTTAGCAATCGTCGTGTAACTAATAATATTGCCCAAAATACAAAGTATTGAATCACATTGATTCTCTACCCAACATGAATCAAAGTAATAATTAATAATTACACACGATCCTATTTAATGGACAGAGATTGAGAAATAACGAACCACTAAGGTCTAATTCTTCTATATTCAATACTGAAGAATTTATCCTCCTGTAGGTCATATTCACCGCATCATAATGCACTAGTGCAATCTCTTGGTCAAGACAAGCCAATCTGAGCCTTGTACTTCAACCTTTCACGATGGATTGTTCATTTCCATCTGGGTTGTGAATTCTATACTTTTGGTTACAAGGGACTGTTAATTTAATCTTCTGTGATCTGGTATCACTAAATTAACTACAATGTAACAGGTACTATTTATTGAATAGGTGTGCAGTAAATATATGTAACATTCAATCATATTTAAAGCAACAGTGATAAATAATTTATTTCAGCAAATAAGATAGAAATTCAGTTTGGTTAGTAAAAACATACTTTCCAGTATAACCCCAACACCAGCAGCAACATATTCAGACTCAGTTGTTGATTGTGAAACACATTTCTGCTTCTTACTATGCCAGGACATAATGTTGTTTCCCATGTAGAAACATCCTCAACTAGTATTTTTCTGTCATCACAATCATCTGCCCAATCTGCATCACTTTACCCAACTAAAGAGCAATTAGTATCCTTTGAGTACCAAATACCTAGATCACATGTTCTACCTACATATCTTATAATTCTTTTTACAGAATTAAGATGTGATTCCTTAGAATTAGCTTGATATCTAGCACAAAGACAGACAATATACATAATATCAGACCTACTAGAAGTTAAGTACAAAAGACTTCCAATCATTGATCTATACAAAGTAGGATCAACATCTTTTCCAATCAAGTCTTTATTCAACTTTTGAGTTGAACCCATAGGGATTTTCATAGTTTTAGCACTTTCAAGACCAAACATTTTCACAAAATTCTTAGCATATTTGTTTTGAGAAAAGAAAATACCAACTTTCATCTGTTTGATTTGTAGACCAAAAAAGAAATTCAATTCTCCAACCATGGACATTTCAAAAGTACAGATCATTTATTTAACAAAACTTTCAAGCATATCATTACAAGTTGAACCAAATACAATATCATCAACATATATTTGAGCAACCATGATATCATTCTTAGAATTTTTAATGAACAAGGTTCTATCAGCTTCACCTCTCAAAAATCCAAATTCAAGTAAGAAATCAATAAGTCTACCATACCAAGCTCTAGAAGCTTGCTTAAGACCATACAAAACTTTCTTTAAATTTGTAAACATGATCAGGAAATTCTACACTCTCAAAACCTTGAGGCTGTTCATGTTGGGAAATAGGGGTGCCCGGATTTATTCGAGGTGTAATTTAAATACAAATTTAAATTATTTAATTATTACTAGCATGAATTAATCCTATATTAATTCAAATAACAATTAAATATTCAACAACTTATCATGCTTACAAATAGCCACGTAAATCCTACACATGCGGAATTCTAGGAGTTACGTATGGCGTACCTTTTGGCGGATTCAACGGAGGAAAAATGATCACACAAACCCAACGACCTTCTCCAGTATTCCCACATCCTTATTTGATATCCCGGTGGAAGAATCTCCGTCAAATAATTAACAAAAGGAAAAGACAAAAATTGTTGCACCACCTTTGTGGATTTCTAATTATTCCAACACATGAAATTATGTTGGGGATGAAAAATTCATCCCCTATATATAGGCACAAGGGGCGAAAATTTTAGTGTAATATTAGGGTTAGAAAATTTCTTTGTATCTTCCCAAGATACAATCTTGAATATATCTCATATATTCTATTTCCATAATATTCACAAAATATATTTTCTTCCCTCAATATATTTATATTTTTTGAAAATATCAAATAAATAAGGAAGAATAAGATCTTTGACTTTTCTTGAATTTATGGGATAAACTTGTACTCCAACAATACTTTACTGGGTCTTTCTACGGTCAGGAAGGATTTCGCCCTTCCTAACGTTAGAAAATCTTTCAATGCCATTGGATCAACGATCCAACGTACAATACTTTTTTAAATGATTGCGCTTTGCATTAGCGCGTTTGCACTATGCATACTGCAATTGCATAACTTCTCCCTACTAATAAATTAAATTAATAAATATAAAAGGACAAAAATACCCATTTATTATAAATAACTTAAAATATTAATTATAAAATAAAAAATATATGCCTAAGTCATCTATCTTTCATTGTCGGAGGCAAATCCGGTGAGAACTCTGACGACGCCGGCAAGTATCGCGACTGGCGGCAGAGCGAATTGAAGTGGCGGAGCCCAACACCGACAGAATCGGTTTGTGTCGATTATCAAGTTTTGATTTCAATTCAAATCAAAACAAAAGTGGCAAATTGACATTCTGTTTTGATTCAGATCGGTTTCTAGAATCTTCAAAACCACATTGATCTATTTATGGGTCTACAATCCGCATAAATATATGTGTGTGTATATATAGACGAAAGAGCGACAGAGTGAAATTGAGAAATACTAAAATGGGGATTCTTAAGATATTTTTAAGTGGAGGTAGTATACATTTGTTAATTAAGTGTTCAAATCTAGATTAATGATTCAATGTTTTATGGTATGCGATTGGAGTGTGTCTTTTGTCCTTTTCCCCATAATTTCAAGTGTCACACTATTTCAATCTCATGTGTTTTGTTCTTCTAGTTTTTGTTTATGAGAAATCGACATTGTTTTGTTCTTCTTCTCTGATACTCTGGTTTTTAATATTTTGTTCTTCAATTTTTTATGTTCTCTAGTTTTTCAGTTGTCTGAAATCGATAAATATGTGTTGGGATATTTTAGTTTTGATGAATTATGCTAAAACATTATCAACTTGTGTTATTGAAGCTAATTTACAGATAACAAGTTGAGGGGGAACGAAAGAACAAGTTGAGGGGGAACTCACGAAAATCAGACGAAGATGATCGAGATCAGGCGAGGCTGCAGACGAGACTGATCGAGATCAGATGAGTTAGGATGAGTTCCGAGTCAACTGATGAGCTGAGAAAAATCAGAAGAAAAGATAAGCTAAGCCAGCTGATCAGAAGAATCAGAAGGTCAAAAGATCAGATGACCAGAACAGACCTGATCAGATGATCAGAAGAATAGTCGAGCTGATATGGTGATCAGAAGAGCAGACAAGCTGATCAGAAAGAAACTGACCAGAAGATCAGAAGAGAAGGTTGCAGATCAGAAGAGGAGCAGATGAGACTGATCGAGATCAGATATGAAGATGAGCAGATGATCAAGATCAGACGTGATTGAGATCAGATGTGCTAAACTGATATGCTAAACCTAATGTACTGACCTGATGCTATCCTGAGATGTTGATCTGAAGATGTGTTGATCTGATCAGTCGAGCTGATCAGATCAGGCAAAGAAGAAATCAGATAGCCTGAGTCAAAGTGACCTGAAGGTCAGGATGTCTGAATTCAGAGAACTGAACTCAGTCAGCCTGAGTGTCAGTATGCCTGATCAGACAAGGTCCGCTGAAGAGAAGTCTGCTGAATCAAGTATCCTGAGACCCAGATAGAACTGAAGACTCAGTATGTCCACCGGGAGACACTGAGACTCAGAGAATCCTGAATGATTCCAAGGCGAGGAATCTGAGGAATATAGCCGTTAGAATCAGCTGACGTGGACCAATGAGAGGAAGACAACCAGTCTGAAGAAGCTGCTGTACTTACAAGAATAGTATGGATTTGAATGTGATTCTCTCCAACGGTAACATTCAAATCCACACTATAAATACAAGGTCTTTCATCATTCTAATGTGTGGATGCGTGGAAATTATAGCACGAGATGCTACAGAGCCAAAGAGAGTTATACCCAAAGCATTCCCACCCTAGAACACAAGTCTGTAGATATACATATATATTCAAAGAGTGTTCTAGAACTCAACCTAAGCTACCCACGATGTATCTTAAGCTTAGAGAGATTTTCCCAACCTTAGCATTGAGGCTAAACCATTGTAAGGGAAAATCTCACCATAGTTGGAGACAACACCAAACCCAAACCCATTCTCGTAAGAGATAACTAGTGGTGAAGTTAGGTAGTTGATTAGGCAATCCTGAGTGAGGGTGATAAGTTCCGAAGGAGTGTGAACTCGTTAAACATCTAAGAGGCGAGCCCGAGAGGGTGATAAGTCCAGTTTGAGTTAGTAAACTACAGAGGTAGTCAGAAAGCTCAGGAAGTATTTGAAGGAATTTCCCTAGGAACAGGGAGAGTGGATGTAGGAGCTTGAGTCTCCGAACCACTATACTTTGTTGTGTTCTTTACTACTTTACGTTCTTATATTGTCATATGCATTCGATTATAAGCAAAACACAACACATGAGCTTAAAACGCAAAAAATCTGTAATCACCATTCCTTCACCCCTGTTTTTATATGCATCGCACGAAATGTTTTGCTTCCGCACGCGCAAAATGGGTTTTCCCACCGGGACTATCTATATGTATATGTCCTTCTTAAGGAAGGATGGATATATTGGTTATAAAATTTAAAAAAAAATATTTTTAGAGCAATAAAATTATGAAATTGGCTGAGGAATTATTGGAGGAGAAAGTGGAGACGAAGATGGAGGTTGAAGGAGAGGATATTTTTTAAAAAGAGTTATGGGGGACATTTTGGTAATTTTATATATATAAATATATAAAATTAATTAATTCATCCATGGCGAAGTTATATCGCCCTAGGCGAAATTATATGATGTGTTAATTTTTTATTGGTTTCCTGATGTCAGGAAGGGCGAACACTCTTTCTGACCATAGAAAAACCCTACTTTATTCCATAAAATCTTTCAAAGAAAATCAAGAAAATCTTTTCTCTCTCTTCCTTAATATTTTCAAAAATAATAGGAATAAATTAGGCAACAATATTTCTTTTATTTTAATCACCTTTTTCAGTTATTGGACTTTATCTTTTGGCTACTAAAGAGACCTTTAGGAGAATTAAGATTGGACCTTCCAATTGACCTTGAATTTATCAATATTGAGCCACAATATTATTCAAGCCCATAAATATTAATTAATCACACTACATAATTAATATTGCACTATCCATCTTAACCCATATTACTGTAATATGGCTCTCGGTTATTATTTCCCGTGTTTAAGATTATTCAGTCCATTAATTAATTCAAGCCACTGAAAAGCTTTATATTAATTAATAACTTTTTCCGTGGAGTAAGAACAGCTCAACATTATTATCCATACCGAAAACTAATTCCACTTGCAAGATTTGGTATGATAAAACTTCTGAGCCCACCAAGGGGACAAATCACGCAAGACTCTCCAAGCACACGATTCTCTGTATTAATTTAGCAATCGTCATGTAATTAATATTATTGCCCAAGATATAAGGTATCAAAGTCACAGTGATTCTCTTTCCAACATAAGTCAAAGCAATAATTATTAATCACACACAATCCTTATTAAGTGACAGAGATTAAGAAATAACGAACCACTGAGGTCTAATTCTTCTATATTCACACTGAAAAATTTATCCTCCTGTAGGTCCCATTCAGCGCATCATAATGCACTAGTGTAATCTCTTGGTCAAGACAAGTCAATATGAGCCTTACACTTCAACCTTTCACGATGGATTGTTCATTTCCATCTGGGTTGTGAATTTGTACTTGTTTACAAGGAACTGTTAAGTGATCTTGTGTGATCTGGTATCACCACTTTAACTACAATGTAACACGTACTATTTATGGAACAGTTATGTAGTAAATATATATAACATTCAATCATATTTAAAGCAACAATGATATATAATTTAATTTTAGTAAATAAGACAAAAATTCAGTTTGGTTATACAAAGTAAAATCATACTTTCCAGTATAACCCCAACAGTTCAACATAAGCTTCATCAGTCAAAATTCTATTCAAGAATGCAATTTTAACATCTATTTGATGCAAGTTAATGTTAATGAAACGTGCAATAGCAAGAAGTAATATAATAGATTCTATTCTAGCAATATGAGCAAATGTTTCATCAAAGTCAATTCCTTCAATCTGAGTATAACCTTGAGCAACCAATCTAGCCTTATTTCTCACAATATTACCAGATTCATCAGTTTTATTCTTGAAAATCCACTTTTTTCCTATGAATTAATATTAGAATTAGGTCTAGGTACAAGTGTCCAAACATCATTTCTTTCAAACTGATTAAGTTCTTCATGCATTTCTTTTATCCAATTTTCATCATTAAGAGCTTCTTTCACATTCTTAGGCAAAAATTGCAGAATGATAACACTCAAAAGTTACCTGATTGCATATGGATGACATGCAAACTGATCTTACAAAGTTATTGATATGAATACCCATTCATCTTCTAGTTTGTACACCAGTGGCAGCATCTCCAATGATCTGATCTGATGGATGACTTTTCATTATCTTTGTTGAGGGAACCAAATGTTTTGGATACTATGATTCTTGTGACAGATTTTCAGTATCTGAACTTTTGGGTAATTTTGTACCAGATGTTGAAGGAACATTCTGATCAACATCTTTACTATCTTCAGTGTCATCAGTATCTTTGGATACTTCTATCAAATCTGATACATTATCTTCAGCACTTTTACCAGCAAGACTTGTAAGTTCACCAAATGCCACATTAATAGATTCTTGCATTGTATCAGTTCTCAAGTTATAGATTCTATATGCCTTACTATTCTTAGAATATCCTAAGAAGAATCCTTTATCACTCTTTGAATCAAACTTGTGCAACTGATCTCTATCATTCAAAATGTAACAAACACAACCAAACACATAAAAGTATTTTAAATTTGGTTTCTTGTTATTCAGAATCTCGTAGGGAGTACAATTACTACCAGAACGAATATATACTCTATTCACAATGTGACAAGCAGTGTTTAAAACTTCTGCCCAGACTTTCTTAGATAAACTTTTTGAGGTTAGCATAATTCTTGTCATTTCTTGCAAAGTTCTATTCTTTCTTTCAGCAATCACATTTTGTTGAGGAGTTTTAGGTGATGAAAACTCTTGCAAAATACCTTTTTGTTGGGATATTTTAGTTTTGATGAATTATGCTAAAACATTATTAACTTGTGTTATTGAAGCTAATTTACAGATAACAAGTTGAGGGGGAACGAAAGAACAAGTTGAGGGGAACTCATTTAAAATCGATCGAAGATGAGGTCGAGGGCGAGGAGAGAGACGAGGATCGAGATCAGATGAGTTAAGATGAGTTTCGAGTCAACTGATGAGCTGAGCAAAATCAGAAGAAAAGATAAGCTAAGCCAGCTGATCAGAAGAATCAGAAGGTCAAAAGATTAGATGACGAAATCGAGACGACCGGATGATCGGAAGAGCAATCGGTGATATGGTGATCGGAAGAGCGCGGACAAGGTGATCGAAAACCGACCGGAAGATCGGAAGAAGGTTGCGGTCGGAAGAGGAGCGGATGAGGTGATCGAGATCGGATATGAAGATGAGCGGATGATCAAGATCGAGGACGTGATTGAGAGATGTGCTAAATTGATATCTAAAACCTAATGTCTTGACTCGATGCTATCCGAGATGTTGATCGAAGATGTGTTGATCGATCGGTCGAAATTGATCGGATCGCAAAGAAGAAATCGGATAGCTCGAGTCAAAGTGACTGAAGGTCGGGATGTCTCGAATTCAGAGGGCCCGAACTTCGGTCGACTGAGTGTCATTATGCTGATCGAGACAAAGGTCATTGAAGAGAAGTCTGTTTTGAATCAAGTATCCCGAGACCCAGATAGAATCAAGACTCGGTATGTCCAGGAGACACCGAGACTCAGAGAATCTGAATGATTCAAGGTGAGGAATCGAGGAATATAGCCGATTAGAAAATTTGCGTGGACCAATGAGAGGAAGACAACCACTGAAGAAGGCTGCCAGTACTTACAAGAATAGTATGGATTTGAATGTGATTCTCTCCAACGGTAATATTCAAATCCACACTATAAATACAAGGTCTTTCATAATTCTAATGTGTGGATGCGTGGAAATTATAAGACGAGATCTTTCTGAGCCAAAGAGAGTTATACCCATAAAGCATTTCCACCCTAGAACACAAGTCCTAGATATACATATATATTCAAAGAGTGTTCTAGAACCCCAACCTAAGCTACCCACGATGTATCTTAAGCTTAGATAGATTTTCCCAACCTTAGCATTGAATTTAAACCATTGTAAGGGAAAATCTCACCATAGTTGGAGACAACACCAAACCCAAACCCATTCTCGTAAAGAGATAACTAGTGGTGAAGTGAGGTAGTTGATTAGGCAATCCCAGTGAGGGTGATAAGTCCGAAGGAGTGTGAACTCGTTAAACATCTAAGAGGCGAGCAGAGGGTGATAAGTCGATTTGAGTTAGTAAAACTGAGAGGTAGTAAAGCTCGGGAAGTATTTGAAGGAATTTCCTAGAATGGGGGAGAGTGGATGTAGGAGCTTGAGTCTCCGAACCACTATACTTTGTTGTGTTCTTTATTGCTTTTACGTTCTTATATTGTCATATGCATTCGATTATAAGCAAAACACAACACATGAGCTTTAAAACGCAAAAAAATCAGTAATCACCATTCCTTCACCCCTGTTTTTATATGCATCGCATACGAAATGTTTTTTGCTTCCGCGACGCCAAAAAATGGGTTTTTCCCCGGGACTAGCAATTGGTATCAGGAGGGGAGTTCTAAAGTTCACTAATTTCAAAGTGAACACTGAATCGATCTTTTAAAAAGAAAACCCGTTTTTTAAAAATGCATATATTTTAATGTTTTGGCGTCATTATCAAAAAGGGGGAAATTGTTGGGATATTTTAGTTTTGATGAATTATGCTAAAACATTATCAACTTATGTTATTGAAGCTAATTTACAGATAACAAGTTGAGGGGAACGAAAAGAACAAGTTGAGGGGGAACTCATGAAAAATCGGGCGAAGATGATCGAGATCGAAAGAAGGATCGAGACCGAGATCGATCGAGATCGGATGAGTTAAGATGAGTTCGAAGTAAAGTGATGAAATTTGAGCAAAATCGGAAGAAAAGATAAGCTAAGCCATTGGATCGGAAGAATCGGAAAGGTCAAAAGATCGGATGACCAGAAGCGGACTGATCGGATGATCGGAAGAATAGTCGGTGATATGGTGATCGGAAGAAGCGGACAAAGCCGATCGTAAAGAAACTGACCGGAAGATCAAGAGAAGGTTGCGGATCGGAAGAGAGCAGATGAGACCGACGAGATCGATATGAAGATGAGCGGATGATCAAGATCGACGTGATTGAGATCGGATGTGCTAAACCGATATGCTAAACCTAATGTAATCGACCGATGCTATCCCGAGATGTTGATCTAAAGATGTGTTGATCTCGATCACCGAGCCGATCGATCGTGCAAAAGAAGAAATCGATAGCTCGAGTCAAAGTGACTGAAGGTCCGATGTCCGACCAGAGAACTCGAATCCACACCGAAGTGTCAAGATGCCTCGATCGACGACAAGGTCCACCAAAGAAGTCTGCTTCAATCAAGTATCCCGAGACTCGATAGAATCAAGACTCAAGATGTCCCACCGGAGACACGAGACTCAGAGAATCTGAATGATTCGCGCGAGAATCCGAGGAATAAGCCATTAGAATCGGAACCGACGCGGACTAACGAGAGGGAAGACAATTTTGACTGAAGAAGCTGTTGTACTTACAAGAATAGTATGGATTTGAATGTGATTCTCTCCAACGGTAACATTCAAATCCACAAAATAAATACAAGGTCTTTCATCATTCTAATGTGTGGATGCGTGGAAATTATAGCACGAGATGCTACAGAGCCAAAGAGAGTTATACCCAAAGCATTCCCACCCTAAAACACAAGTCTGTAGATATACATATATATTCAAAGAGTGTTCTAGAACCCAACCTAAGCTACCCACGATGTATCTTAAGCTTAGAGAGATTTTCCCAACCTTAGCATTGAGGCTAAACCATTGTAAGGGAAAATCTCACCATAGTTGGAGACAACACCAAACCCAAACCCATTCTCGTAAGAGATAACTAGTGGTGAAGTGAGGTAGTTGATTAGGTAATCCCGAGTGAGGGTGATATGTCCCGAAGGAGTGTGAACTCGTTAAACATCTAAGAGGCGAGCCCGAGAGGGTGATAAGTCCAGTTTGAGTTAGTAAACTACAGAGGTAGTCAGAAAGCTCAGGAAGTATTTGAAGGAATTTCCCTAGGAACAGGGAGAGTGGATGTAGGAGCTTGAGTCTCCGAACCACTATACTTTGTTGTGTTCTTTACTGCTTTACGTTCTTATATTGTCATATGCATTCGATTATAAGCAAAACACAACACATGAGCTTAAAACGCAAAAAATCTGTAATCACCATTCCTTCACCCCTGTTTTTATATGCATCGCACAAAATGTTTTACTTCCGCACTCGCAAAATGGGTTTTCCCATCGGGACTATCAATTGGTATTAGAGCAATTACATTTTGTTGAGGAGTTTTAGGTGATGAAAACTCTTGCAAAATACCTTTCTTTTCACAAAAGTTAGTAAACAAACTGTTTTCAAATTCTCTTCCATGATTAGACCTTATCCTTCTGATCTTTAAACATAAAATAGTTTTAAACCTTTTGTAAAGAATTTTGAACTCAGAGAAGGTATCAGATTTTTCCTTTAGAAAAATTACCCAAGTATATCTAGAAAAATCATCTACAAGAACATAAGAATACCTCTTTCCACCTAAACTTTCTGTTTTCATAGGACCCATTAGATCCATATGAATCAACTCACAACACCTGTTTGTTGTACATACTGACAGTATTTGATGTGTTGTCCTTACTTGCTTACCTTTCTGGATGGTTCACATATTTTTCCTTTTTCAAAGTTAAGATCAGGTAAACCAACAACATCACCTAGTTTATGCAATTTCTGAATACTTTTGTAATTAGCATGACCAAGTTTTTGATGTCATAGAATAATGTCATCTGCTTTAACACTTTTACAAATATGGTTTGAACCAATCAAACAGCAGATCTTTCACCAGTCATTAAGCAATCATCATTTTTGCCAAGTACATAACATGAATTTTTGTCAAATTTCACATGAAAATCATCATCACATAACTGACTAATACTAAATAGATTAGCAAGTAAACCTTTTACATGTAACACATTTGTCAACTTTGGAAATCCAAGAACATTCAAAGTTCCTTTACGTACCAACCACTTTACCCTTTGAACCACCACCATAGGTAACATGACCACCATCACAAGATGTATAATTAGACAAATGATTAACTTGACCAGTCATGTGTCTAGAACAACCACTATCAAAGTACCAAGATCCAGGAACACATGCTTTCAAAGATGTATACACAACATTACACAACATGTTCTTAGGAATCCACTTTTTAGTGTTGTTAACCTGTTTTATAGGGTGTTCAATTTTATCAGGTAAAATAATTCTAGCTTTTAAATCTCTTCTTAACTTAGAACAGTATGGACAAATATGACCTACTCCAGCACAATAAAAACAGCCATACTCTTCAAACAATCCAGCAGATTTCTTTTGTTTAAGATTTAAAGGTTTTGTCAAACAAGTTCCTTCCTTTACAAAAGAAATATGTTTACTGGAAATTGGAGCATCTTCAGTAGTTTTCTCAAAACCAAGTCCAGCATTACTAGATCTTCCAATCAATAATATCATTCAAATCATTAGTGCTTGCAGAAAACTTTTTAAAATTCAGAGTAGTACACTTAAGCTCATTTTTTAAAGAAGAAATTTCCACATCTTTTCTAGTTAAAAGAACTTCAAGCTTCAAAAGATTCTCTTTCAAATCTAAATTTTCTAAAGATAAGGAACTCAACACCTGTTTTTTAGTTTCTAAATCAGTTTTAAACTTCAGATATTCAGAGTTACATTCAGCAGAATTTGAAGTTTCAGCATTTAGAATAGTTCCAACAAAACAGTTAATCTCATAATCATATTCACTGAATGTTGTTTCAGATGTTACGTTAACATCTGAATCTGCTTCAGACCAATAATCATCGAGATCATCAACTTGGAGAAGTCATCCACAATCACCAGAGTGTACTTGCGTCCACTGAAACTAAGTGGCGTAACTGGTCCAAAAAGATCTATGTGGAGCTGTTGCAGTACTCTGCTGGATGGAGGTGAAGGAATCCCTTTGAATGAAACTTTGACTTGTTTTCCCTTCTGACATGTGACACGTGTCTGATCCTTAGAGAAAATTTCATTCGGGAGCTTTTCAACCAAAGACATCCTTGCTATCTTGTTAAGAGTTTTAAAGTTCAGATGACTCATTCTCTTGTGCCAGAGCCAACTGCTACTTTTGGAACTCTTAACAATCAGGCATGCATTTCTTGGACAACTGTCCCAATCTGTAGTGTAGATCATTCCTTTTCTAGAACCAGTCAGCAAAATTTATTAACTACCTCGATTCTTGATAGTGCACTGATCAGTCGAGAACTCAACACTGAATCTGTTGTCGCAGAATTGTGAAACCGATAACAGGTTGTGCTTTAAACCATCGACATACGAGACTCTAGAAACATGTACATCATCATTGACTAAGGTTCCAAACCCTCTGGTAAAACCAAAGTTATCATCACCAAAGAGTACACGTGGGCCTTCTTGTTCTATGTATGAACTGAGGAGATGATTGTTGCCTGTCATATGCCTTGAGCATCCACTATCGATGTACCAGATAGTTGCTTGTACACCTCCTTTATTGGCCAAACACACGCGAACCTACAATCAGATCAGTCTTTAGGTACCCCAGTAGGATTGAGTCCTGAGGGGTTAGTGTTACCTTTCGAGATCCAAACGAACAGGGCACTTCTATGGTAATCATCAAGATCAGAAGGCCTGATTTATCTCCCATAAGCATCTACATAATCATACATCTCTTCATGTGCATTCTGATCAGTATGATTATGAGTGTGAGCCTTGGATGAATCAGAACCCTTAGGATTTTTCTTGTTAGTCCGTCTTCTTTTAATCCAGTGGGGCTCAGGTACAGCTGTCCTGGATTTCTGGTTATAAGGGTAGGTACGACTGCTTCCATCAAAAGATTCATATCTTCTATGTAATGGTTTAGTCAGGTTACCTTTAGCATGCTGGTTAGACAGCTTAACCTGATTAGGTTTTAGCTGGGATTGTCCCTTGCGAGATGGTCCAGGCTAATACCTAGTCTGCTGATAAGACTGAGGTCTCTTCAGAAGAACTGGGCTCTTCTGTTGATTCATCGGCTTATGTCTGGTCAGTTGGGGTTCATTTTTGTTCCCTTTCTTACCAGACACTTGTCTTGCCTGCTCAGCTGGTCCTTTTCCCTTATTTGATACAGATTTAATATAATTCGTATCTTTTCCAGAAATCTTCCATGATTCACTTTTTGAAGGTGAACCAAATTGGACATGTGAGGATCCAGAAGGGCCTTCAAACCCAATACCCTTCTTATCAGTTGGCTTGCGATAGTAGTTGTTTAGACTTTGAACAGTCTTAGATGAGTTTGTGAAAACATCTACTTTCTTTCGCAAACTGTCCTCACTGATTTTTTGACTCTCATCCAGTCGGAAGAGTTCATCAAACTTAGCTTGTAGGACTTTGAGATCATCAACTTGTTTCAGATTGAGAGCTTGTTGTTCCTTAATCAGTTTATCCTGATCAGAAGTACTGACTTTCAGAGACTCCAGTTTTGTGGTCATCTTCAGAACAATCTCAACTGATTTCAGTTCAGCTGCTCTTCTGGCATTATTATCTTTGACAAGACCGATGTTCTCAGCCCTTAGCTTATCGTTCTCAGCTTCCACTATCGTATAAGTGTCTACTGCAGCAGAGAGATCATCAAGCAATTGCTCATTGCAGGTCAATCTCTCCAGCAGGTGTTGAAACAGAAAACACAGAAGGTTTAGAGATTACCTCAGTTTGGTCAACTTCCTTGGCCATGAGGCAGATGTCATCATCAGATGAGAATATCAGATTGTCGATATCATCAGTAGTGGTCATCAGGCAGAAATCTTCGACATATGAGTATTCAGAGTCATCTGAAGGCAAATAAGAGTCATCGATACCAGAAGTGTCTGCAACCATTGCTTTTCTGTCCTTGTATCTTTTCTCTCTTCTGTTTCGATTCTCTTCTCTTTCTTTAGGAGTCAGGTCAGGCAGTCGACACTGTAATGACCTAGTTTCTGACAGTTGAAGCACGCTCCAGAATCCTCGGAATTTCTTCTGCCAGGTAAGTCTCTTCTCCTATATGATCTTTTAGGAGATTTTCCAGCTTGCATGTAATCAGAACCTCTTCGAACTGATCTATCATCTCATCTGTCATCCTTACGATCATCTCTCTTATCTTCTCTTCGATCGTCTCTTCGATCATCCCTACGATCATCTCTTCGATCGTCTCTTCTGTTATCAGAATGATTTCTTTCTTGTGATCTATCAGTAGATCTTCTATCTCTTCCTCTGCTTTCTGGTAGTCACGATATAATTTTTGATACTTTCCCATTTGAACATTCGATCGTTCAAGTTTTCTGGTTAGGAGGGCAATCTGTTCTGCCTGACTCATGATGTTTTCAACCGGTTCAACAGATCTTGAACTGCTACTGGTTGCCTGAAATGCAACAGCTTTTGTAGGGGTTGGAACCACTTCAGCAGGAACTTCTTCACCTTCTTCTTGACCTCTCTCAATCAAGTCGAACTCATGAGCTTTCAGACTGAGATACAGGTTGCTCGGCTTCATTGTCGTAATATATTGACAATCCTTAATCACTGTAACCTTCATGTCCCATTTCTTGGTCAGGGACCTCAGAATCTTGTAGTTTATGTCCTTGTTTGACATTTCACGTCCTAGTTCACGAAGTTTGTTAATACTCTTGGTGATTCTTCCGTCAAGCTGATTGATGGTCTCATTTGGCAGCATCTTGAGTTTCTCGAATTTGACCAGTTCAGCTTGCAATCTGCTATCTTTAATCAGATCGTTCCCTTCACATATTTCAGCCAGAGTATCCCACATCTCCTTAGCAGTTTTCAAGTACTTAACTTTCTCGCGAATATTCTTGTCCAAGGTTTTCATGATAAGATGCTTGGAAACAGTATCTAGATTTGACAATTTCCTTTTTTCAGCATCCATCAATGAAGGACTCTTTATGATTCTGGCTCCAGTTAGATGTGCTGGATCACCTCCTTCAGTTAGGTTGATGTGATAGATGATAATGGGTCCTTGTTCGAGAACTTCCATCATTCTGTTGTTTATTGAACCCAAATGATTGCCCATGTAGATAGTCCAGTCGGCATACTCATTGACATTGAACTTAGGCATATCATGATACATTCCTAATGTGTTATCCATGCTGAATATGTGAGTTAAAAAAATGAGTTTTAAAAATGGGGTTTTCAAAGACATGTTCAAGTGACCACAATGGTTCTTCCTCAAGAACCGATGATACTCAAAGCCAGTGGTCCGTAGAACCACCGCTCTGATACCACTTGTAGGTCCCAAATGGGTTTCGTGAAGTGGAAGTCTAGAGGGGGGTGAATAGACTTCCAAAACTTTTTGGTGATCAGAGTGTAAGGTCAGATAAGTGTTGATAGAGTGCGGGTGAGAATCAGTACGATCTGATATCCAACTTACTGATAGCTGTGAAGCAAATTAGTTCGGTGTCTATCAAGTCAACTGATGTGCGGAAGCTGTTTTAACCCGTGTAGAAAAACCAGTTTACATAAATCAGATTCTAAGTTTTCTTGAGTCAGATCAGGTGACAGAGTATCAGACTGATCAGATCAGCTGCTTGATGCAGAACTGATTCTTTCTCATAATATGCATGTTTGCTTAAATACCAGGTGTGTGTTAGAGTGTAAAGAAGATAAACAATACAAGGTTTATAGTAGTTCGGACAACTGGTCCTACGTCCACTCTTCCCTATCAGCAGGGGCACTCACTTAACCAACTAGACTTAGTTTAATGTGTTAGTCCAACACAATACAAACATATGTTTATGGAGTTCTCACTCAACAATTCCAGAAATCAAGACTAGTAACCCTAGTTTATCTTGCAAAACAAACTTATCCTAATAATCGGTTTGGGGTAAGATTTGTATGGTTTCCAACTGGAAATCTATCCTAGTATTTGAGTAGCCTAAAGCTAAAGGATGAGATTTCTTGCTAAGAACCCATGGGATGAACACTTAGAATTTTCTTGAGTTCTTGGTGTTCTTCTTGCAGAAATAGCTTGTGCTTGAGCTTCTGTATTATTTATGTAACCTTACTATGAAGGTATTGTTGGGATATTTTAGTTTTGATGAATTATACCAAAACAATATCAACTTGTGTTTTTGAAGCTAATCTACAGATAACAAGTTAAGGGGAAACAAGAGAACAAATTGAGGGGGAACTCACGAAATCAGAAGAAGAAGATCGAGATCAGACGAGGCTGCAGACGAGAATGATCGAGATCAGATGAGTAAGATGAGTTCCGGAGTTAACTGATGAGCTGTGCAAAATCAGAAGTGAAGAAAAACTAAAGCCAGCAAATCAGAAGAGAAGGTTGCAGATCAGAAGATGAGCAGATGAGACTGATCAAGATCAGACGTGATCGAGATCAGATATGAAAATGAGCAGATTAGACTGATCGAGATCAGACGTGATCGAGATCAAATATGACAAACTGATATGCTAACCTGATGTACTGACCTGATGCTATCCTGATATGTTGATCTGAAGAAGTGTTGATCTGATCAGTCGAGCTGATCAGATCAGGCAAAGAAGAAATCAGATAGCCTGAGTCAAGTGACCTGAGGGTCAGAATGTCTGAATTCAGAAGAGATGAACTCAGTAAGCCTGAGTGTCAGTATACCTGATCAGACAAGGTCCGCTGAAGAGAAGTCTCCTGAATCAAGAAACCTGAGACTCAGATAACCTGAAGGCTCAAAACCTGAAGGCTCAGATAACCTGAAGGCTCAGATAAATTGAAGGCTCAGATGCTCAGATAACCTGAAGGCTCAAATAACCTGAAGGCTCAGATAGCTCATATAACCTAAAGGCTCAGATAGAACTGAAGATCCTGAGACTCAGAAGAAATTGAAGAATATAGCCGTTAGATTCAGCTGACGTGGACCAATGAGAGGAAGACGACAAGCCTGCAAAAGCTGCAAAAAGCTACAGAATAGTATGGATTTGAATGTGATTCTCTCCAACGGTAACATTCAAATCCACACTATAAATACAAGTTCTTCCTTCATTATTAAGTGTGGAAAAGATGTGAGAAATGCGTACAGAGCCAAATCATCTAGCATCTCCACCATAGAACACAGACCTAGAAATACACGCATATATTCAAGAGTGTTCTACCCTAGATCTAAGCACAAATGCTATATCCTAAGCTTAGAGAGATTTTCCCATCCTTAGCATTGAGGCTAAACAAATGTAAGGGAAAATCTCAACCTAGTTGGAAACCAAACAAATCTTTACCCAAACCCAAAAGTTAGGTTATGTTTGTTATCGCAAGATTTCAGACTAGGGATTCTAGTTTCTGATTTCTGGGATCGCTTGAGTGTGAACTCGGTAAACATCTATAGGCAATCCCGTGAGGGAGATAAGTCCCGTTTGAGTGTGAACTCGGTAAACATCTAGCAATCCCGAAAGGGAGGGTAGGCAATCTCGTGAGGGAGATAAGTCCCGTTGGTTAAGTCGGTTAAGTAGGTGACCCTGTATTAAGGGAAGAGTGGATGTAGGATGGGTTTCGTCCGAACCGCTATAAAATCTTGTGTGTTCTTTACTGCTTTATGCTCTTACTTGTCATATGCATTTGGTTATAAGAAAAACAACACACATGTTCTTTAAACGCGAAAAATAGGAATCACTCTACGCTCACCCCTGTTTTATATGCATCACATGACATGTTTTCTTCCGCACGCGCAAATGGTTTTTCGTACACATAAATCGGGACCAACAATTGGTATCAGAGCGGGTAGTTCAAAAGTTCACAAGTTTTTAATGTGACCATCTGCAACTGATCTTTTAAAACAAAAACCCGATCTCTGTATAAATGCATATATTTTAAATGTTTTGGCGTCATTATCAAAAAGGGGGAAATTGTTGGGATATTTTAGTTTTGATGAATTATGCCAAAACATTATCAACTTGTGTTTTTGAAGCTAATCTACAGATAACAAGTTAAGGGGGAACGAGAGAACAAATTGAGGGGGAACTCACGAAATCAGAAGAAGAAGATCAAGATCGGCGAGGTTGAGCGAGAATGATCGAGATCGAATGAGTAAGATGAGTTAGGAGTTAATCGATGAGTCAGGCAAAATCGAAGTGAAGAAAAGCTAAAAGCCGACCAAATCGTAAGAGAAGGTTGCGGATCGGAAGATGAGCGGATGGGGATCGATCAAGATCGGGCGTGATCGAGATCGAGATATGAAAAATGAGCAGATTAGATCGATCGAGATCGGGCGTGATCGAGATCAAATATGAAAACCGATATGCTAACTTTGATGTCTTGACTGATATATCGATATGTTGATCGAAGAAGTGTTGATCCGATCGGTCGAAGATCGGATCAGAAAGAAGAAATCGATGCTTTGAGTCAAGTGACTGAGGGTCGGAATGTACGAATTCGGAAGAGATGAACTTCGAAGCCCGAAAGTGTCAAGATTATACCGATCGAACAAGGTCCGCCAAGAGAAGTCTCTTTGAATCAAGAAACACGAGACTCGGATAACCGAAGGCTCGGATAACTCAAGGCTCGGATAACTCAAGGCTCGGATAGAATCAAGATCCCGAGACTTAAGAAATCAAGAATATAGCCGTTAGATTCAAATTGACTTGGACAATGAGAGGAAGGCGACAAGCCCGCAAAAGCTGCAAAAAGCTACAGAATAGTATGGATTTGAATGTGATTCTCTCCAACGGTAACATTCAAATCCACACTATAAATACAAGTTCTTCCTTCATTATTAAGTGTGGAAAAGATGTGAGAAATGCGTACAGAGCCAAATCATCTAGCATCTCCACCATAGAACACAGACCTAGAAATACACGCATATATTCAAGAGTGTTCTACCCTAGATCTAAGCACAAATGCTATATCCTAAGCTTAGAGAGATTTTCCCATCCTTAGCATTGAGGCTAAACAAATGTAAGGGAAAATCTCAACCTAGTTGGAAACCAAACAAATCTTTACCTAAACCCAAAAGTTAGGTTAAGTTTGTTACCGCAAGATTTCAGACTAGGGATTCTAGTTTCTAATTTCTGGGATCGGTTGAGTGTGAACTCGGTAAACATCTATAGGCAATCCCGTGAGGGAGATAAGTCCCGTTTGAGTGTGAACTCGGTAAACATCTATAGGCAATCCTGTGAGGGAGATAAGTCCCATTTGAGTGTGAACTCGGTAAACATCTAGCAATCCCGAAAGGGTGGGTAGGCAATCCCGTGAGGGAGATAAGTCCGGTTGGTTAAGTTGGTTAAGTAGGTGCCCCTGTATTAAGGGAAGAGTGGATGTGGGACGGGTTTCGTCCGAACCAGTATAAAATCTTGTTTGTTCTTTACTGCTTTATGTTCTTACGTGTCATATGCATTTGGTTATAAGCAAAACAACACACATGTTCTTTAAACGCGAAAAATAGGAATCACTCTACCCTCACCCCTGTTTTATATGCATCACATGACATGTTTTCTTCCGCACGCGCAAATGGGTTTTTCTCCACTTAAAATCGGGACCATCAGGTATGATCCCATATATGTAGACACGAAATCGAATTAGCCGTTGGAGAGAAATTCGAATTTCAGTCTACTTAAGGCAGGTGTGCAGGTCTGATTTGACGTGCTCAGATGCGGCATGGCCAAATATGTGCTTCGTCATCCTTTCTAGCTGTTTGACTGTGAATCACTTTTGTCTTGCATTGTCAGTTTCGTACATGTGTGTCTCGCTCTCATTGGTTGTCAAGTACACTTATTCGGCGCTTGATTAATCACCAACTTAGGTTAACATTCTTCTTGTCTGATCACCTTGTACGTCTTAGGTAAACATTTGGTTGTTGCCTGACTTGAACTGGCCTGATCAGTCTACTTGATTGAGTCTTCTGATGTAAGTTGTCTTAGCACAACTTACTGACTCTTCTGGTGTTCTTCTGATGCAGGTCTTCTTAAGGTCTTCTGGTCTTGTTAGTAAGCTAGTCTTCTGATCTTCAAGGCTTCTGAGTCTTCTGCTTGAGGTCCCACCTGATCATCTGACTAGTCTGATCTTCTGTTCTTCTGACTATTCTGATCTTCTGATCTTCTTCAAGACTTAACCTATACATATTGAGTTCCCCCTCAATATGTGACTTATCTATTATATCAATTGTCTATACATTTCAGCTGGTCATCCTATTCTGATATCTAATCCATCAGTCAGCTAACAGGTTTGACTGGTACTATTACATCCGTTTTGGAACTTCCATCAGAACTATAAATTTTCCAACAAAGTTCTCACAACCTCAATGACTCAAGGGAACACAGATAAGAACAAATGCAAACAATCAAACATAATATTCTAACAAGTGTAATGCCATACATTTAATATTAAATAAACAATAATATTAAACCAATGTTGACTATTATCTTTGCATTATGTTCTTACCATAGATTGTCTTTAGGACACTAACACTAACAATATATGCTCAACTTGAATTTAGTAGTCACGTTAGAGAATGAAAAATTTGTGGTTGGATTCAATATTATTTGGTTAGTTTATAACAAAGTCTCATCTGAGTTGAAAGTCCAATTCCAATGTACATATCAATAAACAGTTTGCTTCCGCTCTAATTAAAAAATTAAACAACTAATCTAATTTGAATGTTTTAATAATTATTAATTGTATATGTTGGTATTATTTAATTGAGTTCGAATTAGTGTCTTAATTACTTCATTATATAAATATTATGTTTTTATTAACTAATTTAACAAATAATGTCTTTTTATGAAATAATATGCATAAGCATACTTATTTAATACAACATGTTGTATATATTTGAATATATTTAATTTAAAAAAGTTATATTTGAAATTATAAAGACTTACTATGAATATATAAATACTTTAAAATTTTCATCATTAATTACTGAAAGAAAATTATTACAGAAAAAAAAACAAATTAATGGCATTTTGTCAAATTATAAAAAACAAAGTAGCAAATGCACGGGCAAAATACTACTCCCTTCGTCCCGGAATCGTTGGCACATTTGCCAAAAAGGTCCGTCCCGAATTCATTAGCACATTTCTAAAAAACGAAATAAAGCAATTATTTCATTTAAATTCTACTCTCAAAACACTAAAAATTTACACACAATGTTACTCCATCCGTCCCAACATTACTTGAACACTTGCCTTATTTAGACGTCTCAACGTTACTTGAACACTCCTAAAATGGAAAAAAATATAATATTTGTTGGTCCCGGTGCTAACGAGTCTTACACGTGTATGGGGGGGATACACGTGTTCAGTGATTTTTAAAACTTTTCTTTCACTGAGGTCAGATGGGTCAGGTTATCCTGATAATTTTGCCCTGAGAAGCACGGATTGCCTTACGAGTCAAAGTCTCTTCGAGACAATGATCCTTTTGAAGCTTCAGATTAATGGCGATCCTGAATTTATCAGAGATCCTGAGGAGCTTGGATCAGATAATTATCTTACTGAACACTCAGTAGAGTTAGTTCAGTTTGGTAATTATCTGTTCTAGCTACTCAAGTGTGCGGAATGGTTGGCCCTAAGTTTATACTCGTTTTAGCTTTGCTGAAAATCTTCCCTTCAATAAAACAGTGATTAAGGCTGTGATCAATTTGATGCAAGTTCGATTGGATTGATTCCAACTGAATTATCGAAGAAAGTCGACTTTTCGGAAAAAACATCTGCAACGAGATAAAATCAAGTCTGTGAAAGCAAACAACACAAAGAATTATAGTGGTTGGAGACTCAAGCTCCTACATCCATCTCTCTCGATCTTGAGAGAAATTCCTTAACCACTTCCTAAAGCTTTGAGGGCTAACTTCTTTGTAGCTTACTCACTTTTCTACCTAGAGTTTTCTGGCTGACTCACTGCAGCTTACTAACTCAAACACACACAAGTGTTCGGACTACCACGAGTAGCTTACTAACTTCTTCTTTAGAGTTTTCTGGCTAACTCACTGTAGCTTACTCACTCTTTACAACTCTAACTCACCAATAAATCACACACAAACTACCTTCTCAAAGGGTTTGGGTTTTGGGTTGGTTTCCAACTAGGGTGAGATATCCTTTACAATAAGAACAAATGCAAAGGATAGGATATCTCTACTAATCTTTGGATATTTCTTATCAATCTAGGCTTAGTGAATGAGCTCTCTCCAATGTGAAGCACTTGGGAAATTCTAGGGTTTTCGAGTGCTTCAATTTGCAATAACACGAATGAGCTCTTGAGTTGCTTGAAATTTCCCGTGACCTCTCAATGTAGAAGGTCACTAGTATTTATAGGCAACCTTCACCAAGGTTACTCTTGAAAAACTATCAGTTGGAGGAGATAGTATCAAGGGTTTCCTCTTCTGGTGTTTGATGAACGACTATATTTAGGGTTTGAACACTCCCTTGCATGTTTTAGGAAATATGCAGCCTTGTAGCCAATCATCAATTTTTATGATCGGAACTTAGTACTCTTGACATAATTGAGGTCTGTCGCTTTTAGTGTCGATGAAATCTGATGTTGTCTTCCTCTGATTGGTTCTTTTTTTCAGTGAATGTAGACAAATAAAACGGCTCTTTTAGGTCAATCTCTCAGTATGAGACATCCTTAAACAACACCTAGACTTAGTTCCTTTTGTCTGCACTTGAATTTTTTTTGGGCAATATCTAATTTTCTGAACTTGTATGTTTTCCTCAGTTTTGTATGAATTCAGATAGATATTTCTTCAGTGCCACTAAACATTCAGGTCTTTCTAAGTCTTCAGTAACTTACTGAGTCTGCAGTAACTTAGTATCTACTGAACATTTATTCAGTTTCTTCTGAATCATTCTGGTTTATCTGAGTCCTTCAATATCTTGAGAACTTCCGAGTCTTTTCAGCTTTTTTACATCTCTTACGAGTCTTGATTCTCTTGATTCTTCAATTACTCAGTATCTCCTGAGTCTTCAGTTCTTCAGTATCTTCAAAATCTAACATGATCTATATCTGCTGACTATACATGGTGCAGATAACTTCCTGAACAATCTATATTGAAACCTGACTCAGTCTATCAAGATTATCCTGAACATGTCATACTCAGGGGTTTTGAGATCTAATCAAAACTTCTTTATTAAATTCATCTCCCAATAATTTCCCCCTTTTTGATGATGCCAAAACCATCTTGTTACATTTGAGAAAACTTATCCTATACTCAGGTTTCAATTATCTCAAAAAAAAACTCCCAACAATTTAATATGACATATCAAAGTAAATAATAGACATGTTAGAAGATAATGAGATATTATCTTTGAGTGCAGAAGATAAACTTTTCATTGATCAGTCAGAAAGACATTACAGTTTACAATGGAAAACTAAATCAAAGAGACATAAGCATAAAGATTACAAATCTTCAGTCTTCTTCAATCTCATCTTCTGGAACATCTAAGTTGAACATCCCAAAGTATCTCTTCTTCAGTTCATCTCTCTCTTTGATAATATCAGGGTTGTTTCCTGTCAGTCCAACCTGAATGGCATACTGAACAATTTCTTGAGAAATGACAGATTCATTTACAAGGCCATTCTCAAACCTAGGAGCTGGATACATATATGGCCCTAGAGCTACAATCTGAGTATTGCCTTCATTTTCCAGATTGATCCACTTCTGCAGATACTCAGGGTAGAAGGTAAGCAAATATTCAATGAAAGCTTCATTCCTGTCTGAGCTGCTCCCTCTCCATTCTCTCAGTATCTCATAATAGAACCAGAAGGTTCTCTTGATTTCCTCCCATGCATCATTGATCTGCAATGGTATCCATTTATCAATGTGTGGCCATTTGTAGGTCTTCTCAGTGCCTCTTCTCTTGCTGATGAACTTCTTGAAACCACCCCTTCTCTTATGTTCTTCTTCTTTCGTCTTTCTGATCAGAGGAGCACCAGATACTGAAGCAGCAGTTCTTTTCTCCTTTTCAAACTGCGGGGGCCTTGAGTCTTCTTGGTATCAAAAGTCTCGGGTTGAGTTTCGATTTCCTTTTACGGTTCTTCATCGATTCTTCAAATTCCATAATCGAACTTCCTCTCGAGTAGGTTTAGCTACCTTTCGCTCTTTTCTTCTTTTCGGTTTCAACAAAAACAATTTTTTTTTCTCTTTTACAGTGCAGCTTGTTCTTCTCCCGCCTTGCATGTTTCAACCATCCTTCTATCACTCATTTTCTCGATAATTACTTCCTCGGTGATCGATCATTTTATGCGAGTGAAGGTAGGTTTCTCGGCTTCTGCAAACTTGGTTTCTCGGTGGCTTCAATCTCCTCAAGGCATCAAAATTTTCTTTCCTTGGCTTCTTTTTGAGCCTTTCTCTCAAGGTTTGTGCCAACAACTCACTTAATTTGCCACGAGGCCTTTCCCTTTTTGGCACCATACCTTGGGAGTAGTTGAGTCGGTCTGCAAATATCCATATAGTATTGCTCATTGTTCATCGCAAGACTACCCACCTTAAATTGATCATGCCCATCTTCTAGCCTCATCATGTAGTTTTTGGCCATTGAGAACACATCCGAAAGAGGAGCAAAGCGCTTTGAGAAGACATCATGCATCATCTTTGTCATCTTGGTCATGAAGCGGAGCCCATTTCCTCAGCAGTTGTTTTGATCATCGGATCATTCTTCTCAATCGACTTGGCTTCAAGATAGGCGGTTCTTTCTT